>OZ005740.1:323010671-323327682 GCA_963930735.1 Dioctria linearis
GTAGTGTTTAAATATGTAGGGAAAACGAATTTTTTGTATGACAACCCTACGAAGGAGTTACCCAATTTGTCCCATTTTCAGATTTAATTTAACTTTTTTTTTAAAAGCCCTTGTGCAAAATTTCAGCTCTCTAAGTACACGCGTTCTGGAGTTATCGTGAGGACGGACAGACGGACGGACAGACGGAAGTACCAGAGAGACAGACAGATGGACGGACAGACAGGCATGCAAAAATCGAAATAACTTTTAATATTATGCGTGCGTGTCCAATCCATTTGGCTCTACCATCATTATTTCGAGGTGTTACAAACCGAATGACGGGTATACTATCCCTATAGATTTCGTCTAGGGTATAAAAATAAAATTCTTGTATGGCAGCACCAAGAAAGGGTTGCCCGATTTAGTCTACTTGTGAACTAGTATTTACCATTGCTACGGAAACACTTTGTGCTTAATTACAACTCTCTAAGTCTACGCGTTCTTAGGCACTGCCCTAATATATTACGAAAAACGAAAAGCTTTATTCTAAAAAAACCAGCCTGCAAATTTTCAGCACTCTAAGTGAAAGCGTTCTCGAGTTATCGTATAGTATGACGTAAGTTAACCGATTTTTTTAGGTCTTCGCGGCCATCCTGCAGAGCCCTCCACCACTAGAAGACAGGCAGACTTCCGAATAAGTTATCAACGATGTTAATAGAATATGATAAGATGGAAAAATCTTTTTATGAAATGACGTAAGTATTTTGGTCAATAGCATTCACATTGTCCATCTCCCATTTCAATTCAAATATAAGTAAATTTAAAGTCGTCTTACATGAGTGTTTTTTCTTAAACCCTGACCACCGCTGACTACTCCGCCATAATTTAATTTCTTTCCTTCAATATAAATTGTTCATCAATAAAACGTTGTAAAAAGGTCTAAATTCGTCGCATTTGATAGTATTATCTAAGGTACCTGGAGCAAATAAAGCCCGGAGGGTAATAAGGCCCACATTTAAAAATTCCTACTAAAATGAATCGCAGTTAAGTAACCTTACTT
The DNA here is from genome assembly GCA_963930735.1 of Dioctria linearis. Classification (NCBI taxonomy): domain Eukaryota; kingdom Metazoa; phylum Arthropoda; class Insecta; order Diptera; family Asilidae; genus Dioctria; species Dioctria linearis. The sequence continues at coordinate 323,011,711 of OZ005740.1, forward strand.
TATGCGCACATGCATTAAGTCGACACGAACGCCATCGAGGGGGCTTCTGGCAGCTCGCGCCGCCATCTTGCCAGTGACGAACGGAACGTCACCGAAAGGAGTATGGCTGCTTGGAATTATAATTATCGCATAGACAAAATCATAAGTTCCGTTGTTTAATTGCTATTTCCACATGTATAGTAAATTGTTTAGTTTGAATGTTAGGTAATGTAGTTTATGATTTAGGTGTTTATTTTCGCCCACCATTGTGTTTATTTGATTATTGAGTAATTTTGTAAAATCTTGTCATATGTCTAATAAGGCCCACTGGAGTGGACCGTGGGCCTTATTACCCCACCTAATCTAAGAAATTTATAACTAAAGCTGTTGGGGCCTTATTATCCCCCTGGGAGGTAAAAAGGGACATTTTTATTCGAAATTATTAAAAATAACCGAATGTTGTTGATTTTCTTAGTTTTAGCACGTTTAAAGGGAATCATTCCGCTGATTAAGATTTTGAACAAGTTAATTTTTGCTTTGGGCCTTATTATACTGTGGTAGGTTTTATAAAACTGAATTATTTTTTCAAATACTGCAGCAAATATTTGGTATAGATCTAGATACGTGCAATAAAGTCGATTATGATACATTATTGCCAATATATAAGAATTGTAAAGTTGTAGCTAGAAAATTGGTATCTTCTTTCTTGATAATATGCGCAACTCGATTTAATAAATTTTCAAAGTATATGGCTGATATTCGGAAAAGAATTTCAAATTCAATTTGATGATAAACTTCTTCCATTTCATGCTCCGCGAGAAAACCACCTTTAACGTTTACATTGCAATTTTTTCATTTAACATAGGTAAACTCTAATAACTTCCTAAGCCAACAACTTATCGAGCATTTAAATGGAGACACATTTTACATTTAGTACAGTTTGCTCACAACATGTGTATAAGTTGGCATAATTACTATTAGTGGAAATGGGGCTTGAGGATAACGAGATCACTATAATAATTATGTAAAGTTTCGTTAGAATAGATACAAAATAAAAAAAAAATTAATTATATAATTTCTTCGAAATCAAAATGTTTTTCTTACCTTGAAGCGCCCATAATTTGCAACAAAATTTTAATTATTATGCCAATTTCCTTTCTCAAATGTTTGCGGTGATGACATGTAGATGGCAGTTTCATTGAGGATTTTCTTTACGACCCACCGGAGGGCGGCTCGGAACGTGGTGTATGATGTATTGGGAAATTGGTTTCGGAAACGGTTTCTGTAGGCGGTGAAAAATCTATTGGCTACAGTTGGCGTGGCGAGCTTTTTTGCTTTTCTATGCTCCGCCGGAGGGCGGCTCGGAACGTGTATTGGGAAATTGGTTTGGAGGTTTGTGTTATTTATATTTATCATCTTCATATATAGATGTCAATCTGTGTTCTCTTCCCGAGAGTCCTCCATCCAAATGCACAGTAGTGTTGCGATTAGCGAGAGAAAAGTTGATAAAAAGTTGAAATAAATAAAAATTGGGAAAAAAGTTATGAGAAAAAGACTTAATAAAAGTACTTTGAAATGTGAAACTTTTAAAAATAGCAAACTAATCAGATCAAGGAAAATTTTTATTTAAGTACAGATAGATCGCTGATCCACAGAAAAAAATGTTTGTTTTTGCGCTCATTTTAAACAAGGGATATTTGTTAGTGGGCATATAATAAAAAGTGAGTCCCATAATGGATTACAGATTGGACAAATGCACGTTGAAAAGAATATAATTGATGAAGGAGGCCATACTTTAGAGCTTCACCGAAGTCTGGTCTTTTATCCAAAAAGCATTGATTTTGGAGCTTGGGCCGTTGGAACAGCTCGGTCACATCTAGTTACGCTTGTGAATAGAAATATTAATCGAAGTGTGTATCTTAGCTCAATTTTGGGAAATACTGCAGCTTTTTACAGTTCATTCTTCGAAGGCAATACCACATTCAATGTGGTTTTTCTTCCGCGTATTTATGGACATGTTGAAACAAATTTAATGATTCACACATCATTTGGTCAATCAAAGCTTGTAAAGGGTCAAGGAAAGGAATGTCCTTACCGATTGCGTCCACTCGTCGGTATAAGAGCACCTTTTAATGCTACAGTAAATCCTGAGATTCATATGTATAATCCGCACACTAAGCCTATTCAGATTTTAGAGGTAAACGCAACCAATTTAAGTAAATTTATCAATAATAATTTTATTTTGTATTGTTTTTTTTTTCGACAGATTTACAGTAGTGGCGGACAGTTTCAGTTGGAACTACCAAGTGGCGGGTTAAGAGGCCCTCAAGCGCTATGGGAGTTTCCACCTCATTCCACTAAACCAATAATTAGAATTCGATTTCATGGTTCACAACCAGGAAATCATACGGCCTATATAAGAATTAAAATATCTGGTTCCGATGAGGATAAGGAGGAAAACATTCTTGTCATTCCTGTTGAATTTGAAATTCTTGGACATTATGGTATTTACTCATCTAATCCAGTTGTAGACTTTGGACGTTTAACGACTATGGACGGATCGAAAGTGATTAAATTAAATCCAACTAACTCGGGAAACGAGAAAATTGAAATTCTAGAATATCGATTAAATAATGTCAACAATTTGATTGATTTCAAAAGATCGAACTTTACATTAACGCTGAACACCAAACAAGCAAAGGATAACGTTACAATTATAAATGGAGAACTTTTAATAAGATCACAAACAAAACAATCTCCAAAGCAAAAGATGGAGCACACTATAAATATCCGAGCGGAAATATATACAGGTTCATTGGATTTTCAAACTAACTCAACTATCTTCATTACAAAAGCAAAGAACTATACACAAGGCATTAAAAATTCCTTTTCCGTTCCAGTTTCAATTTCCAATCTATATATTACATTCACATTAAAAATGATTAAAAAATCAATTTTTTTAAGATAGATCAAACCAGGCGCGTATCCAGACCTGCAGCTTGGTGAGGGGGGGGGGGGGGGGGTGGTCACAACTAAAATGTTCGAGGTGGGAGGAAAAAGTCGGAAGTAGTCGCTTTTAAATTTTTTTTTATTATCATATTTAAGTTAGATATCACAAAATTCAATTTTTGGTTTGATTTTGAAAACCTGTCCATAATATTATCCACATCAATGTCGATCTCAGAGTGGACAGACATTACGGACTCATATCCAGATACTCTTTCTCGTGCAAAGATTGTAGGCATTGATGTGATGCAACCGATTCTGTCAAGGCTGAAGTAAATGACAGAGAGTGAGAGCTTGCTCCTTTATTCACATTCAGAGGAATAGGAGTAGAAGTGCCTGATATGTCACTGACTATTTCTTTTGATGCGAACTTAATTGATCTTGCTTTCTTCTGAAAAAAGTTAACAATGTGCTTATCAGTCTTCTGCTTTCCACTTTCGAAACTATTTCTACCTCCATCGCTAACTATAAATTAAAAGGAAACGTGAAGTTAAGTTAAACAACACTATTTGAATTCATACGAAAGTATAAGCAAAGCAACGGCAATTACCGCAGGCAGAGGAAAGCGAATGGTTTTTATTTTTATAGTCTTGCCGTAAAAATTGTGAAGAAAAATTGTAGAATTAATTTTAGTGGCATTAATCGAACTGATCGTTTTCAGCAACCAATAGTGTATAAAAATTCGAAAGAAAAATGTTCAATAAAATTTTTAAGAACCAAGCCAACGCTCATAAATATCTTTAACGACCCTGATCAGCCAAGACACCTGAATCAATATAACTCTTTGGAACCATTGTCCGCCGCCATGAAAAATCTAAAGAAAAATTTTCAGATCTTTCTAAGAAAACTGAATGCTTGTGCCCCTGTCGAAAGAGAGAACCACCAGAATCAATACACCAATTCGTTTGGACTTTTGTGGGTGAATAGTTAATCATTCAAATTCTTAAGAACAATTTGCAACTATATTTCTAAAGGTACGTGCACAACATGGCGAAGTGTGGCGAGGCTATATCAAGAGTTAAAGAAATAAGATAACTGCACGATGTACTATGAGAGAATTCATAAAAATGCTGTGGTAGCGTGCGATGTGCCGAGACACCTCGAGGTGGGGGTCTTTATTCATTCTCATATATTGGAAGAATCTATCAGGATCAGTCCGAAAGTCTTCACATGAATAATGAATTCGCCAAATTCCAGACGTTTCGTCTTTATCGGGTGGCAAGCAAAAGAGCGGAAAGTACACTTAGGTCAAAAATTCCATATAGCTGCACTACTTGACAAACACAAAATTTCTACTTCTGAATCTGATGACATAATTTATACTCTCACTTCACGATTTACCAAGAAACTGAACGCCTTGTTGTAAACAATACACCTCGAGATATATCTTCACCTCGCCTCGCCAAACTGCCTAGCCACGCATCGCCTCGCCTCGCCTTGTTGTGCACGAACCCCAAGAAAAATTTAATGCTTCCCTACGAATGTAAATATTTTGAACAACTCAGGCTTGAATCAATGTCGCTATGAAAAATCAACGGGTGGCAAGACGTTGATTCCATAACTCGGGTTCTACTGGAAGAACCGTAAAACAAAAATTTGTTAAGTCAAGGCTAAAATACAATTGCCACGGGCAACGGCAAATGACGAAAAAATGCTGCTGTCGAACTTCTAAAAGCATATAGTCTTATCCGAATGCCCAAATTACGACGGGCGACGGTCAGCTGTCGACGAAGTTGCCGTCGGGATTGATCAATTTCTAATTTTTCCGTCGTGGCTGCAGTACTACCAACAAAATCAAACGAATGAACTTGTTGTGGCATTTATTTTTGTCAAGGTTGTAGGATATCGCGGCAATTTTAAAATAATGAATTTTGATGAAAAATTGATTGAGGAATTGTGAAATCATAAAATAATTTATGATATACAAGACAACCAGTATAGACGAGTTGACAAAAAAGACGTGGTATGGAGGCACTCAAATACAAATGGTAAAATTGTGATATTTTTGGCATTTAGTTAATTTCTGTATTTTAAATTTTTCCTTTCCGCACTTTGGTCCATTGCAATTCTTTCAAAATAATATAAAATATTTTCGATAAAATTTGTTTGAAAACCCTCAAAACTAATAATAAATGAAATTTCAGTATCTTCTTCTTTCACAATCATCGCTCACTGCCTGTCATTGCGATTGTACTCCCAATTTTTCGTCTACCGTTTTTGATAGCGAATTTCCCGCTGCTGTCCACCATTGGAAAATCAGATAGGTAAAAAAAAATTATGATCTCTAACCAATTTTGTAGAAACAATAACACTTTCTAAACTTTTTAATTGGCGCAACAAAAATATAAAAGCATCTTCATAGGTGGACTGCTAAGCATTACGTGCCATTTTCTAAAAAATCAAATAGTAAAATAAATATGCATTCCAAAATTACTTTACTATCCTGTGCTAGTTACGATAGATGACTTTTCGACACTAGATATATTAAAATGCAAGAAAATTCTAAAAAATTTGTACACCTTTAAAAGATGAAGAGCTACGAGAGAATGACTATTATACCCAATCCACTATTACTATTTATAAGAAGACAAACAAAGCGTATCATACTAAAATCTTCCTGTTAAACTTTAACAGTTCGCTCTACAGTCCAGCGCCACATTCAATTCACCGCGAAGGTTATGTAGCGCTTGGGGGGGGGGGGGGGTCATGACCCCCTGTATACGCGCCTGGATCAAACTTTAGGCCTCGTTCTTTGAATAGGCTCGATTTGGGCTGCATAGGGTGGACTGGGTGCGGTTGTAACGAGGTTGTACCATCGCGAATAACTCGCCAACTGCTCACGATTGTGTGATTCACTATATGGGTGAGTGATGTTAACTCAAAATTTCAAATTACTGTGCAGCTGGAAAAAAATTACTGCATCTAAACGTCGTTGCACAAAAAATATGTTTACAGTTTATTTCAAACTTCAGTTCAGTAACAAAAATTAAGAAACTAAATTTTCAGTTATTAACATAAACATAACTGCCTTATGTAGCAGTATAATATAGACAATGTTCCTATAAATGTAATAAACTAGATTAAGGATCTGAGCATTATCGTTGACTCAAAACTTCCTTTTTCTCGCCATTTTCATTGTTTTATTGAGAGAACCTTTTCAATGCTTGGAATTGTTGGGCGCTGGCATAAAGAATTTTATGATCCATATGCATTGCGGTCCTTGTATGTTTCAGTTTTGAGGTGTACACTGGAATACGGTTGTCCTGTTTGGAGTACATTGTACATATTAATAGGACTCTGTACAGAAAAAGTTTTTACGTTTTGTCCTTAGTCGCCTTCCATGGAAATATAAGTTTGAGCTTCCACGTTATTCTGATCGTCTAGTTTTAATTAATAAATACAACGTCGCTTTATAAGAGGCATGCAGTATATTTTTTTCTTCATTAAGTTTTGAGTGGTTCATAGATTCTCCTAATATTCTTCAATCTATTTCCTTAAATGTTCCCGGTAGAGATTTGAGGCACCGAGATATCTTTTTCATTGAGAATCATCGAACAAATTATAGATTTTATGAGCCCTGCAGTAATATGTGTAGAATTTACAAAAAAAATTTCTAATACTTTAGATTTTTATATTGATACAAGATTAGAAATTGCTTTGTAGTGATTTCTAATTTATTCCAAAATATTTTAACTTAATTATGCAATATCTAGCTATTCTTTTTATCTATAAGTCAGATTATATATTTATATATGTTGGTTAAATAAAATTAAATACGAGGAAATGTAATAATCGGTCCAATTATATTATTACTCTAGATGAAAATAAAAATTGAATAAAAAGAAAAACAAAAGTTTTGTATGGCAACACCAAGAAGGCGTTGCCAGATTTAGACCATTTTAGAAATTATATTTAAATTTTTTATAAAAACGCCATATACAAAATTTAAGGTCTCTACGTTGATGCATTCTCAGGCAGTATCCAAATATATAATGTAAAAAAAAAAGTATTGAATGGCAACACCAAGAATAGGTTCCCCGATTCGGTCCATTTTTGAACTTACATTTATAATTCTTATGAAAACGCCGTATAAATAGTTTTGGCTCTCCACGTAGACCTGTTCTTAGGCAGTTTCCAAATATGTAGTGAAAAATAAAATTTTTGTATGACAACCCTGCGAAGGAGTTGCCTAATTCGTCCCATTTTCGAACATAAATTTACTCTTTTGTTTAAAAGTCAGTGTGGAAAATTTCAGCTCTCTAAGTAAGTGCGGGCTCCAGTTATCGTACGGACGAACGGACAGACGGACATGCAAAAATCAAAATTAATTTTAATATCATGCGTGCGTTTCCAACCCATTTTGCTCTACTAACATTAATTGGGTGGATTACAAATGGAGTGACATTCTTAGTATAACCTATGAAGGACATAATAAATGATAAATGATGAGGGTATAGGTAAAAGTCAATAGCAGAATGGGAAGAAAGTGAAATAAATAAATAAATTTAATTTTTGTTTTATTAATTTATAAAATAAACGCTTGGAAAAATTGCTTTGAAGAACAGATTTAAATCTAGCAAGATCTTGTGTGATCGCTAAATTGGCAACACTGGGAAACCCCGATTTCCCGTGTATCCAGTGTTGACCTAGCCCTGAATTCCCTAGCTATTTTTGAGCTGTATTTAAACTTGTGTAGGTAGTAAGCGAGTACTAAAAAAACCTTTTTTAGTACAGAACTCTGTCTTGTTTTAAGTCCATCTTTATCTTACTCGTTATCGAGTGACTAATAAGAAACTTTTACTAGTATCAGAGGACGAATTCTGTTACAAGGAGAGTTGTGGAGCTGTGGAGATGAGTGGTCCTTTGACATTTAACTCTGCGCTGGGAATTTTCGAACTCAGAGAATTTGTTTTGAGTATTACCAAACTCTTTATTTCAATTGACAAATCTCCTGTTTGTTTTAGTTTTGGAGAGGTAAGAAGAAGAGTTCTCCACTGACAGTACTGTCTGGTGTTTTGTGAAGGTAGATACCTAGGCATTTTCAAATTATTTTATGGATTCACTGCATATCCCGGCTATATTAAAAAAAAAAATTATGGAAATCCATGGAATAATTAGAGAGAAACATTGATTTTAGTGTATCAAGGTATCATCTTATAATTTATACTAAGCATGACACCCCTCCCCTGAAATTGTTCAACAATATTTTTGTACTCTAGACCATAAATCCATCGGAAAAAGCCCCGCACTAAGAACCTCCCACACAGAGTTAAGCAGGATTTACAGTATGATTGCATGCAAATTTTACAGAAATTGTGAGGGAGATAGTACCTACATCTTATAAGGAAATTTATTTATGAGTAACGAGCGAAGCCAATGCGTTCTGCATTTTTCTCCAGACCTCGATTTGTCGCTGTGTGCGTGTCCGAAAGCATAAAAAGACCTCAAGCATTGTAAGTTCTTATAGTTACTGAAACTAAAACATTGTTATTGGCAACCCTAATTTGTCAATTTCGACCATATTGCTGTTTTGTTACCATAATTTTATGGCATATACATATCTCTCAAGTCTCAAGTGAAATTATTTGTTGAAATAAATAAAAGTAAGTTTTGAGTTTGCAATTAAATATTGCGAAATTGAAATTTTTTAAATATTTCTTTATAGAAAATATTGAAGTTATTTCTTAGGTAGTTTTCCGTCCGCAAGCAGGGAGCAGTGCGTCCACAGATTCACTGCAGTGGTCCTTTTCCTTTATAATAGCTGGAAAAATTCCGCCTTTGAGATAATCCGCCATGTGAACACGAACAGGACTGGAATTATCTTCACCGGCGTTAGTTCGGTATTGGAGTGGAATTATTTTCATGTGAGCACTTTAGTGGATCAAATTTTGACGTTTGACATTTATATATTACAGATTAATAACTGAATTGTTTGTTTACTACTGAATAAATAATAAATACAAATTTCGTTATCGTACAAAATTTTGATTGTAGAACTGAATTACAGCACCATTTGATATTTTGCGAGACATTTTTTCTATATACTTTCATCCTTTGCTTCGAACTACTTCATGCTTTCATTTAATATTTTAAAAATTGTAAAATTATACTTCCTTCCATGATCAGTCTTTCAATATCTACGGAAAAACGATTAAAAGCTTCACAATTTGACATTTTTTCCATAAAAACTGTGAGGTATTGCAATGATTGCTTCGGCAGCATTTAAATTTTAATAAGCTATCTTCCTCACAATTTCTGTAAAAAATGCATGTCATCATAATGTAAGTCCTGCTTTAGGCGTTCTTCAATATTGCGACAAGAATATTTACCGCTGAGGCCACTCAAACACTCAACACACCCAAGAATATATTTTGTTTGTAAGGCAGGGGGATGACAGATCCCAAGCACGGAGGCCAAAGTGGCCCATTGTGGTATCGTGCTAGAAACCCCATCACCAAAACCTACCAGTCCTTAGTTACCAAAGTAATTTCTTAGTTTTTTTTTATTGGACTTAGAGATATTGAGTTTACCCCTGTTACTTATTCCAACTCCTGATTTTATTTTAATTTTTCTTAAATTTCCAATCATCTGCTCACATATTTATCTCCGCACCCGCCACGCTGACTCGTCCCACTATCATATTCGCTCCAAGATCCTATTTTGTTGATACTACATACACTCCTCTTCTTCTCTCCATTGTCCCGTTTTTCCCGAAATGTTCGAAGAAATCTACCCTCCTCATGTGGATACCTCGACATAAGGGCCATAAAGGCAATGAAATTGTTGACGGTTTAGCCAAAAGAGGAGCGGGAGCTCGCTTTGACGGGTCAGAGCCATTTTGTGGCAGTTCAATATTTTACATCAGAGCTAGCCTAAATAGCTGGGAGAACAAACAAAAATCTCTTTATTGGGAAAGCCTACAAGGACTTCGTCAATCAAAAAAGTTCATCGACATCTCTAGCGGAGCAACAAAAGAACTCCTACTCCTTAGGAGAACAAAGTGCAAAATGATTACAAACCTATTCTCAGGCCATTGACCATTGAGATATCAACTTATACAAGATCGACTTGGCCGAGACTTCATACTGTCGCTTCTGTCAGGATGCTCCTGAAACCTCAGAGCATCTACTCTGTAAGTGTAAAGCATTGGCCGGGCGGAGATTACTCCTCCTCGAACATGATTATCCTCCATCAAACTACGCGTGGAACCTAAGTCCCAGAATGGTTCTACACTTTGTTAACAGTCTAAACCTAGAAAGGGAGTAAATTGAATGGGACCACACAATAGATCTTTCAGGTCGTAATGAATATGAGGCTAACGCCCGTACACCTCTCCACAAGTCTCTTCTAATCTACCCTCCAAAACCTTTAAAAACTAAGTACATACTATTCTAAAAAATGTTGCAATTTATCTGGACTTTTGGAAGGTAAAAGACCCATGTTTCTTGAATATAAAAAGAACAAAACCTCTACTCCCATAAACTGATACCCTTTATCGTCCTCGGCGATTCGCACTTTTTGACACTTCTCACGTTCAAAGAAATCGGAAATTTTCATCTCCCAAGCTTCATAACTCCCGTGTTAAGCCTTGGTATCCAAGAGAATCCGGCGGCGCAATTGCGCGACAGAAATACGTTTGCGCTGATCACGGCCCAATTACGCCTAGTTTGGTTTCCTACAATTGAGTTCCTAAAAATTTTATTCCCTTCATTTTCTAGTCTTCCTAAATGTTCTTTCCTACAAATTATGTTCCAATCGTAAAAATACTCTATTACCCATAAAAAAACCAAAAAAAAAAAAGAACGTTAACGGTCTAACGATGATTTTGCGCCGACGCAATTGCGCCGGAATCAAAAACTGTTTGATCCCAGCCCAATTGCTGCCGTAAGTCTGAGCGTAATTCCGTTACGCAATACCTTGGAAACCATTTTTACTAGTTTCTTTATTTTGTTTGCAGCGCAAATGCGCCGTCACATTCTCTTGGAAACCAAGGCTTTACAGAATCCGGCCCCAGTACGCAGGAAGTGTAAGTTTAAGTTCAGGAACATTTCGTTTTTTTTTGACAAATAAATTTGTGAAAATTTTTTTTTGAAAATTCGGTTGGATAATTCACACCAAAAGTTTAGTTTTTAACTACAAATTTGGTGGACACGATATTGTAGAGAATTGAAATTTAGTTCTCATTTCGAAAATGGACATAATCCGATAAGGTTCCCCCAGGCGAAAATTTTGGTTTTTCATCTAAAGTTAGATGGTGCCTTAGAACGTGCTCATTATTTCACGTATATTGGAAAACAGATCAGTCTTAGGGCCGGTTTCACAGTTCAAGTTTATACTTAAGATGTGGTTTAAACCACTTTAAACTCAGTTTATCTCTTCAACACAGTTTCACAGTGGTAAGGTAAACCTCGTTTAAACTTAGTTTAAACCACCAAAATTGGGCGTTTAAACTCAGTTTATCTTTAAATGTGAATGAAGTGACATTTCGTGCGTTTCAAGGAGTCTTTACTCATTTTCGTAGGTCTAATTAATTTATTTTATTTTTTTCACTTTCGTAGGTTTAATTAATTAATTTTTTTGTCACAACGATTTGGCCGGCAATATTTTGGCAGTAAATGACTCACAATAGTTTGCTAGTTCACAATTGTACAGAAAATAGCTTGTTAGTTCACTTCATAATATAAAAGAAGGTCGAACACTGTGAAACTCATTTTGGTTTAAACTCAGTTTAAACTACGAACGGAGTTTAACTAATCCCGAGTTTAAACTCGAACTGTGAAACCGGCCCTTAGTTGTTTAATGTACTGAAGAATTCTTTGGAATGTAAAAACTTATGGAAGCAGATATGACCATATTTACCGTCTGGTATTACTAGTCAAAGACAGTATGCCTTTTAACGATCTAATGAACACTTTTCAATTGTCAGAACGAAGAGGTGAATATTTAAGGGCATTCGACTAGATTCTAGAGTATTGACAAAATTAATTTTGAACTATTAGGATATATATCAACAAGGTAGTCAAATATAAAATCTTATTACTATAAATTCGAAACAAAATTAATTGCAGGCCTTGTAATCTTAGAGGTGACATAAACTTTGCTTAAACTGTACTTGCATTTTTAGATTAATATCTGAAGTCATCTTGTAAGCCAAAATGTCTAGGGAAGGTCTTAGCTTATATTTTATTGTGCTGATAATTTTAAGAGCTCTTATTTATAGGACACGGTTCAACTTGAGATAATACTTTAATTTAAAAATTCCTTCTTTAAATCCCTTATTATAATTACATTTCTATTTAATGCCACTAAGATTAAATATTAAATAATTTCACTTCTTGTTTGATTTTATTTGGATTTGTTATTTCAATTTATTCGGTGACTTAGCTTTTTATTGCACGTGAATTAATCTCGTCGATGGACGAACTCCTTAAGGTTAATCTTAAAATTAATAGGTAATATTTTTGTCTTAAAACTGCAGCCCTCTCGATGCTTAATTTTATTGGTTCCTTCGTATTCGTCGGATGCGAGAAAAAGTCCAGAGCCTGGTCAAAAAACTAGAAACCATCTCATCTTCACCTTTTTCAATTTTTCTCTCCACCATCTTGTTATGTGGAAGAGATCTATTAAATTTCCCAGTATTTTACAAGGTGTGCTTTCCATTTGAACTTGGACTATGATTATGCGGGAACTTATCGACAATAAGCGTCCACGTTTTAATCATCGCAGCGTGCTATTTAGTTGAGTTAATCCATTATTTTATTAATAGTAGGAGTTTTATTTGTCCATAATGCACGAATAGTTATTACTTGCTTATTTTACGATTTTTATTTTTAATTTTATTGCTTGTATTTAGTGTTAGTGTTATGACTTATTCCTACTCTTAGTGCGAGGAATTTTAGGAAGCTCAATTATGTTTTTAATAATTCATTTATAGCTTGAGTATCGTTTTCCACTAACCGGGAGTTAAAATGGCTAAAGCGCCGGGGCAATCTTAACAAACAGATATATTGTGGACTGCCTTTAGTCTCATCCTTAATTATAAACATTACTACTAATACACGTACGTGTATCTAATTTAGCCTATATATTAGGGAAGTTCTTTTAACGAAGCAATCATCTTTTATTACAGAAAAATACAAATCCTTATCCCTACTCAACTAAAATAAATTGAATAATGCAATAATATTACGAAGAAAATTTGGTAGTCATCCACCATTAATTAAACGAAACGGAAAGAATCTTTGCTGCAGAGACATTTAGAAATTAGAAGATCTCCCAAAATGTGAGCAACTCATTGCCTAAAACTATGAAATAAACTTTTATTACCGTCCATAATGTTGGGGACAAATAAAAGCTTTTGTTATGCTGTTGTTGGTACACTCTTGGAACAAAATCAGAAATTTTGTGCAAAATGGAGTCGTGCATAAAAGTTGCCAGATTTTCCGTAAATGGTTGGCCTCGTAAAAGTTAACGAGAAGAGCAAACAAGAAAAGGATTTCCCGACCAAAATGTAATTCACCGTATTGAGGGTAATAGTTTCCATTTTCTAACGGAAGTCATTTTTGGCGAGAGAAGGGGAAAAAAAACTCTTGTTCAAGGAAAACAATGTTATTGCTCAGGATATGATTAGAAAAGAATTATGTAGTAGCCTAAAGAAAGTCATCCCTAGAATATAGCTACATTTTAAGAATTACAAAATTTATCTCAAATTTTAGTTTAGTACAGAAATTTGTTGCTATTGGTATGGACCAACTTAATAACGTTTAGTGGGATGTTGGTATTTAAAGTTACATGCAGTAAAAGTTTAGTTTATCAGCTAGCACTTATGTGATACATATCTCAAAGAGACAGCTAAGAAAGGGCCAGCATAATTGCTACAAAATATGGATAATACTATTGATAAAAAAGGACGCATCTAAACTATATTTCGAATAGTGACAAATTCGGAATGTAGATTAGGTGCGTAGATACTAACGCTTGGACTTCAAAGTTCAAATTCACCTGTGCAAGCCCTGCTGACCTGTGAAAAACAAATAAAACCTGGTGTTGTAGGACTCTGATACAGTAAAGAGGAATTTAAGAACAAAATGCAAAAGACGTAGCCGTTTCAAATTACGGCTAATATCAAGGAAAGATATTTTGCTAAGTTGTTTTGGGGAATCAATATCCGAATTTAAAAATTGATTAACGAAAGTTGTACTATCACGACGCTTTTCGACAGAGTGCATATTAAATTTTTCGCGTTGGCGATCCTCATAAATGATGAAAATGAAAGACTTAATGAATTTATCAAGAGTAGGTAAGGTATACGTAAGTGCTAAAGGTAGGAAGTTGTACTGCATATATGTAGGCTATTCCGGTGAGGTGCTTACCATAATATGAGGACCAACAAGTTCCGTGATGAATAATTTGCCACCTGGAACAGACTAATTTGCCTTTTTTTTTTTGTTAGTAACGAAGTTAAGGTCAATCTACCATATTTTGGTTTTTCATTTACAACAGCAATAACATAAAAGTATGGCAAGAGCTGCGTTGGGCTATAACCGTGCAACTTGAAACATATATGGAAGAGAACCAATTAATTTTGAAAACCCAATCAGGATTCCGTAAAACATATTCTTATCAGACGGTATTAAATCTAATTATAAGTCGATGGTAGAAAAAATTGGACAAGAAAATGTTCGCCCTGGCAGTGTTTTTAGATCTAAAACGAGCCTTTGAAATGGTGGAACCCAATATTTTGTTAAAAAAATTAGACGCATATGGAATCAAAGGTAAGGCGATAAAATATTTTGAAGATAACTTGAGTGAACGATGTCAAAGAACGAGGATTAATGGAACCCTGTCATCGCTTGACTACAATGGACTTGGAGTACCTCAAGGCTCCGTTCTTGGAACTTTATTGTTCCTTATATACATAAACGACATAAATGATCCAATAAGTTTCTGTGAAATATTTTTTTTTGTAGATATATTGCAGGTAAAGGTATACAAGAGTGTAAAACTAAATTAGAACAGGACTTAGAACAATTGTGTCTGTGGTTCAGGAGAAACAAATTGAATTTAAATGTGAACAAGACCAAACTTTTGACTATTAATTTTAGAGATGAATTTAAAGTAAGAGTTAATGGAGAAACAATTAAGAATGAAAGTGAAGTGAAATATCTAGGAGTGATAGTGGAGGAGTAACCAAAACTTTAGACTTCCCAGATGTAGAAGTGGAGCAGTGCAAAATTCAGCTACCTGAAGAAACAAAGAGTGAAATTAGATTTAGTGAGTTTAAAAGAAAATGTATTGAATTTATTAGAAGAAGAAGTTGAGTGGAACACTTTTTTGGTCTGATAGTTATAGTACTATATTTAATTGTTAACAAAAAGTATGTTCTATACTAGCAAAATTATTATTATTATTATTATAATATTACCTACATTATCCCCAAATTTGAAATCCCAAATACAAAATCTCCAAAATTTAAATCGATTCATCCATAAATAGTTTGTTAGAAAGACAAAATCCAGAATGACATAGTCCCAGGATTGATAAACTCTAAAATTAACAGAATCCACAATTGACAAAAATCCAGAAAAAATTAAAAAAAATCCAATTCAGGATAGGGGGCAAAATGTCACCCTACCGAGTTATAGGGTGATTAGTAAAATATGCTCTTCTTTCATTAAACACCCTATATCTTGCAAAGTACAAGGTAGCTGGTCTATTTTAAGAGGTCATTATATGCAGAATCTTAAAGTCTTTCCTATGATTGTTAAACCACCCACGTACCCCTTCACATTCCAGAGTTGACACCTCGAATTCAAAATTTCGGTTTTTAAATTTTGTTTTTTTTTTTTAATTTTCCGTTATTTTTTTAAAAACACCCCAACTAATATACATTTTTGTTACAAAGCCTAGAGTCTATTATTAGCTGTTATTAGCTCTTAACCTATACAAGTCATACCGAAATTAGACGATATTTTGTTAAAATGGCGTGTTTTCAGTTACTAAGGGAACAAATTATCTGTAACCTGAGGAGGGCTACGGGAGTGGTTTAACATTCATAGGAAAGCCGTCTTTAAATATACCGTATATCCTGACCCTGTTCTTGTCAAAATACAGTGTGTTAAATGAAAAAATAACTTCTTTTACTAATCACCCTGTAACTCGGTAGGGTGACATTTTGCCCCCCCCCCCCCATGCCCTCCTGCCATACAATTTTCTACTTGTTACTTGTCTGGACGAAAAGAACATTTGGCAAAATATAATCATAGTAGTCTGAGACACCCTCTATATTTCTGAATTTCTAATTCCTTACGAATTGCTTTTGATCAATCAATCAAGTGTTACGTGGTTAGAGGCCAGGTGACACTTATGCTTATCAATTAGTGCTAGTGACATCACCACAAAAAAGTATAATGTAAACAATAATGCTGATCAACCAGTTTACAAGCACGTATTGGTAAAAAAATTGGAAGATTTCCAACTTTTGTGCTGGTAGTTCATGCTGGCATAAATTTAAAAATGGCTGCGATGGGTAGGTAAGTGGAAAGAAAGCTTCACGGAAAAAAGTGTTCTGCTTTGATATTAAGGGTTCCACATGATCAAATAACTCGTTAAACTTCTCTGGGGAAATACGTAAATGATTTTTAAACGTATTTGGGTCTGGCGGATAAGCAGCATGGAAATGAATTTATTGTTCCAAACTGAAATATGTTTTTTTTTATGATATTGCCAAAGATCAATGATGCCGCAGCATAGTCTTGTCAGGAGAGGAAGAAGGGGTATGGAAGTAAGGATTATTGGGTTGCGCCAGGAGGTGACGGTGACGCTTTAATGTATGCGGCTCATAGCTGAGAGGGGAAATTAAAGTTGGAAAACTGTTTCACATTCGTACTGTTCTGCTTATGAAGGATTCGCCGCGGAATTTCACAATACGACCGAATTTGACTTCAAGGGTGTCTGAGTGAGCGATGTCCAGACCGGTAATTTCGATCCTTTGTCGTAAATATGTTAGTCACATATTTTGATATTTCACCACAAATTTGTCGTACTTTTAAATTCACCATATTTATTTTGATTTATCCTCTTCATCAACCACAAAATAAACTAAAATCAATTTCAATTCAATTTATTAATTTTAGGCCATAGTACGGCCTGTACCGAACAATATTGCGGAGAAAGACTACTACTAATACTAATAATAATATATAATTAGAATAGAAAAGTGAACAAAAAGGAAACATTTGATAGCTAATTCAAAATTAAAGTTAATGATAAAAAAAAAGAACAGAAAAAAGAGAAGAAAAAAGAAAAATGAAGAAAAGAAAATAATGTAAATTGCACTATAAATTTGTAGAAAATTGTAAAAAGTGAATTGTTGTGGAGTCGAGATCGGAGGAAAAGTTACATATAAAGTATATGCGGTTTATGAAGTTAGATTGTCGAGGGGGATATATTGGGTAATAAGCTTCCGAAAGACACCCATCGAGCGCGGTCCTTGCAAATCAGCCAAATCAGCAGGAAGTGAGTTCCACACACGAACTGTTCGAACGAAGAAGGAGCTCTCCAGAATGGAATCTCTGTGTCGAGGTATCAGAATGTTCACATTTCTAGAAGATTGCATGAATACAAGCTCACTATTCAAGCAGGTGGGATTTTTTGAGTAAATAAGTTTATGGAGGAATATTAAAGCCTTGCTAATCAAATGGACATCCAAATAACAGCCAAGTAGAGCATGCCGATGGGGAGAAACATGGTCAAAACATTGGAGCCTGAAAATAAATCGCATACAGTCGTTGAAAGCAACATTGATCTTTCTTCGACAGACTGCGTAAAGATGTGGAAAAATCACGCTGCCACTGGTAAAATAAGACATGAGTGGCGTATTGACAAGCTTCAAGCGTAATGACCTTGAGAGGATACTAGCCGATAGCCAGAGTCTGCGGAGAGCAGTATAAATACGACGAACGACACTATTCATATGATTGCGAAGTCCTGCGAATATCAGTCGATACTTTTAGGAGAGCAGTTTCACAACTATAAGCGGTGCGAAAATCTGCTTGACAGTTGGTTAAGTAATTATTATTCTGAAGATATTCGATTAGCTGAAGGGACATGATTTTTTCAAGAAATTTGGAATGGAAGCATAATAGACTAACCGGCCTGAAGTCATTTAAATCTGCAGGCGAACTTTTCTTAGGTATCGGAATCACAGTAGCGATTTTCCAGAGAGAGGGAAACTCAGATGTGGTAAGACAAGTGTTGAATAGATGTAAGAGCGGAGTGGGAGTCCAGGGCAGAATATATTTTATGAATTTGGGGATATATTTTATGAATATGGATATATTTTATTTAGTAATGAGTAAACGTCAGAATATACGCCTAAAAGTGCGAAAAATTAGTAAACTGTTTTCGAGGTTGTGACAAAAAATGATAAACTATAGTAAATGGATATTCTACACCAACTGTAGAGATACAAAATCCATAGTTAGTCATAACTTATTAAAGAACAATATCAATAAGTCAACGACCGTAATTTCATTCTTTAATATGCAATTTCTACCTTCACTTAGCTATGCAATTCTTACATTCACCAAAGTTCTATGTCAGCAATTGCATGGAAGTACAAGTGAAGTTACGGTCGGTGACTTTGCCTACGAAGTAAATTTATGCTGATCTTGTGATTTGTGTTTCATTGACATAAATTTTTGTTATATTTGTTTTTCATTTATTGTCATCCTATGTATATATGTATAGTAATTATTGTATAAATAAGCGAATCAAATTAATAAAAATTGATTTGATTATCAGATAGCAATCGATCAAGTTTAAATTATATTCATCAGTTCACAGTACAAACACCAACGTAGAGCAATACAAGTGCTTAAATTCGACATTATATATTTTTGAATTTGGAATAAGAATTGCCAGTTTCAGTTCATTCTACGTAATGCAATGTTTGCTGAGCTGAATAATAACACACAAAACAGGAAAGTAGAAATTCCATTTCATTTTGTCGTACATAGTAAAGGTATCAATAGTTAACCACTTAAGAGCGCTTTCAAGTAAGGATGGCGTTTTCATTTTTTATTTTTAGTCAGAGTGACGGATTAAGGAGTTCAGGAAATTAAGTTGTATTTCTATATCAAGGAACAACAATTTCTATTTTAATTTAATTGGCTATTTGAATTAGAGGAAAAAATGAAGCCAAGTAAGTATTTGGCCCAATAATTGACCATCGGTGACAAAGAGTAAATTAGTAGTTGACCATATGCTGTACCGGTAATTGATCATGTAGAAAAATAATAATAAAATGAGGATAGGACCCTTGGTAGAAATAGTTAAGAGTAATTAAGCATTTTTTTTTTATTGAATATTCAAAAAAGAAATCGTTACAATGAAAATTTCAGTAATTAAACAAGGTGACACGCTTACTTCCTAGTGAACTCCAACTCTGGTACTGAAAACACATTTTAGGTTTTGCTAATTTCCTTAGGTTCGTCAATGTGAGAGCCAACTGAGTTCTACTGATAATTTAGAATATCTGGCCTATTTGGCCAATTCCACAAACGACCAAATTTCTCCATGGACAACACCTTCAGCGACGTTCAGAATCTTGCCAGGCAAATATTTATCATTGTACTTGATGACAACAAACTCGCCAATATATTTCCTTATTGACTTCCAACAGTGGCCTTGATGTTCCTCTTCGTTTTTCGAAGATTTCACAGTTTCCACAGTTTGTCTAGAGGAAACCACTGCACTGGAGCCTGAATTTTCTTCAGATGTGTTTTAATCCGTTTGTCTTTCGGGTGTTTACCTTTCTTTTCCTTCGCTTTTATCTTCTCCTTTCAGTTTTAAGCTGTTTAAGCACTTCTTGATTTTGTAATTTGTTTTCTTTTTCTTTGGGTTTTCATAATAGAAATGTCTCTTAAAAGGGCTTACTATTCCATCATCGGCAACTGAGCTTTTTTGTGGAGTTATCATTTCCCTGAAGAGTCATTGGAGAACATCAGAGGCGTGAGACGGTCCAGCAATAGAGCTTCTTTGTCGAGCTCTACTTTCACTAGAAAGTGGTTGCAGATATTCACGGGTGTTGGTGGTGAGAAACAGGCGATACCTCACAACTTAGACGTCTACTACAGATATGCATTGCATTACAACTAGTACTGACTAAAGTCATTCGTAGGTCGGCTATTAGTGCAAGTCCTTCCTTTTGAATAGGTTCATCTGAAAATAGACGGTCATACGGTCCAACAGCTTGTACTTGTATAGTAGAGATGTCATTGACAGATGGTTCTTCAACTTCATTAACTTCAGTTCCCGTCTCAATGTTCGCATTTGCACATAACACAGCACCACACAAAGACAGTTGATTGAGCTTCATTTTGCTCTTCTTCCACAACATAAATAAAGACGTGTCAAGTAAATCGCCAGACCACGTATCGGCCGTGTTAAATGATGACTGAAAGTAGTCGATCTTCTTTTAATTATTTCAGTTCCTTACTTACACAGTTTTGTTCATTCTCTATTGCCTGTACTGGTACTTTCACTTCTTGCGGATTGCCCGGGCATAAACCACATTTTCTAAATCCGTTCGACAAAATGGATTTTGCAACGTTTTTCTCCAACAGTTCTCGTAATAGCTTGGCGGGCGAAGTCCCTCTTTTGCAGAAGAGGAGACTTCTTCTTCTTTAGGTTTTCTATTCTCCATTGCTGTACTTTTCTCTTCCAACCTTCCTTAAGAGTTTTAAAAACGGTGACGTACATCGGCTGCAGCGATGGGTGGCGTTTGCGCTTGTTTGTAAGGATAAACGTGAAACATGTCCATTGATAAAAAGAATGATTGGTAAAGTTATTTTCATTTTCACCAGCCACCATGGAAAAATAAATAAAAAGAAAGCCTCACAAGTCATCCACGCAGAATCAGTCCTTCCTAGGCCCCAATCTCTAGGAAAATTTTCTGGTATCTCCTGTAGCATAGCTTATATTTAAATAATACAGTGGTTGGAACTAGGATTCCACTTGCACTACCGAATTAAAACTGTAACGCATTACTTTTCGTTGGCGTTTATTTGTTGGCAAACATTTTTTCCGCTTTTCTTGGCTAAGACTTCCGCCCCCCCCCCCCCTTGGATTAAAAAAAAACAGTTTCGTCACAACCGAATATTCGAGATGGGTCATGTAATATGTTTTCATAGTCATATTTTTTTTTAGATAGGTGAAAGCCTCTGAAAACAAAATTCTTTTGGTAACAGACGGATTTCTATGTAAAAATCCCCTCACCTAGCTTCTACCTGATCTACCATCTTTGAAAGGGTTCGATCGTTTCATTTCCTTCAGGAACTTCTCCACAGTAACAGTTAGCTGATCTACCGTTACGGGAAAACCAGCCTGACCCATTTAAACAATCTATCTACTTATTTCAGCTTCCTTTCCTTTGGTGAGAATGGAATTAGGTCCTATTTTCCTACCAAATGATGTTTTGCCTTGAACTTTGTACTTCAGTGTTGTTTTTGGGACTTACATTTTTTTGGCAGCTGTCCGAATTGGCATTTAGAGGAGCCGAACGTCTTCGTTGGCGGAACTAATCACGTCTTCTGAATAATTCCTAAATAATCCCTTTTTTCCAGGCATATTGCTTTTTTAGCTTATATGCACATCTGAAAAGGAAATATTAAGTAACACGTCATAATGCACTTGCAATTTAAAATCGCTTCATTCAAAGTTTTTTGAAGCGAATTTAAAATATTAGAAGCATTAAGATTCAGCTCAAAATGTTGGTCAAGGGTGTTCCAAAAGTTGGCCATAGAATCAATAATTGACCTATTGGTCAATTACTGAAATAAAGCATTCTGTTAGGTCATACGTAATTTCAATTACTAGTGACCAATATAATTCGGAATTCGATATAATTTAAATTACACAAGCTTATTCAGAAATTGACCACCCCGGTCAAGCTCTAGAATATGGCAATTATTGCATTCGGTAGTTGAGCACCCCCCTTAAAGCGCAATTAAGTAATTTTTTTACTTCGAAAGACTTCTTTTATCGTAAATCACAAACTAATTTAATGAATACGTGAAACTTACTCAAATTTTTAGGAAAGTTATTTAATATCACACTTTGTGCCAAGTGCGAGTCGGACTCGCACACGAAGGGTTCCATACCATTGTACAAAATTTAACACGATGTACATATACGCCAAAAAACACGTTTCTAGTTTGGGGGCCCCTTTAATTTTTAATTTTATTTTTATTATTTGTTGTTATATCGCCAATAAAAGTAGACAGTCTGTGAAAATTTCAACTGTCTACCTATTATGGTTTATGAGATACAGCCCGGTGACAGACGGACGGACATCGGAGGCTTAGTAATAAGGTTCCCGTTTTTACCCTTTTGGTACGGAACCCTAAAAACACAAATATTACACCACAGAGCCTCTTGACAAACAAAACGCTTCAGTAATATTACTAACACATAATGCACTGAATTTAGCCAGCTTCACGATTTAGGCACTGGAGAGCAGCGCCTGCATTGTCACATTCAGTTTGAATTGAAAATTATCAACTAGAAATCTTTATTTTTGGTCTTTTGGGGCTTTACGGTAATTTTTAACCTTAAAGATGTAGGCGCGGAGTACTCACATTATTATATGATATGCTTCGAGGTTTCATCTTCGAATGTGGGAAGAAGTCGATACAATTCGCTGTTGGATTTTTCTATTTTCTTCTGGAGCTCTCTGTCTAGTATCTGGCTTCTCTCGCTACCTGATATCCTCTTTCGAAGGAAAATCTTGTGACCTTAGCATCATTGGAACTTCAAAACCTTTAACGTGGACCTGCTCGAGGATTTTACATATATGTCACCTTTTCCTTTGAAGCTTACTAGCTGTTGCTTCCCTCTGAATAAAGAAGATGGATGCTTGTAATCCCAAAATGGATTCAAGTATACTCATTGAGAACATGATGTGAAGGCGTCAGGGCGGCTAAACAGGCCATCCTTTGCACGTTATCAAGGGTGGTTGTGGTGGTTGTCTGCATCGTTTTGACACAAAGATATTTTTGAGATGAGGCATTTTTAAAAGAAAGGATCTTATGTAAAAGAAAGTTTGGTAATACGGGATATTGTATTGCAGGGAAATTAACTTTATTAATATTAAATGAAAAAGCATCACAACATTGTTCATAATTATTATATTTTCAAATTAAAACTAGATGATCTTAATTTACCTTTTACAAGTGACACTGACATGACCATAAAAATGGGCATTCATTATTTTTTGTCTTGCCAGATAGACATTTCTTAACTCAATACTAGTATTGGTTTTGAGTGATAAAATATAGATTGGTTTCTATGCCTGGAGATTTTGCATCTTAGGGATTTATTACCTGGCGACAAATTGCTTTGGGAATGTTGAATTTGGGGTTTCTATGCTTAGAAATTTGGTGTTTTTTGGGTTTTCAACAGTCTGTGATTCATATAGTAAAAGTAAAATAAAAGTCATCTTCACAAAAATTATTTCGCGATATTTTGATCTTACCGTGTACGAGAGCATAGCTGTAGATTGTAACCACAGGGAGCTCCAGAAATATTTGGAAGAGATCAATTTTCTCATCAACAGGGAAATCATGGAGTAAGCTCCTAACATTTGTCCCATGAAACTGAGATGGAAGGAGAGTTATCGTCCCATTTCTGTTCGAATGAATATGTGGTGAGCTAACAGTGAGAATTTCGTCCATAGATCTATTTGATTGAAATTGTAGATTTTAGTTTGAAATAAAATTTGGAAATAAATTCGGCAGCTTCTGCTCAGAGTTGCCACACAAAGCATTTGTTGTTCATTATAGCATTGGATGTGTTCTTAATTGGATTGTATACCTAAAGAAAGGAAAATCGGACAAATCGTTTCTAAAAATTAGATCCCTCCTGGAGTGTCACCACAGAAGTATGCTACTATCGCTCCTGCTCTTTTTTCATGTATGTATTTTTACATATTTAAAATGGCAATGAGCTTCCCGAATCTGATAGAATCTGATATTTTGACATGTTTCCATGACAAAGGAATCCAATATTGTCAAAAATGGTAATAATGAAATCTAGAACGCTTCCCAAATTTATTATTTTATTTTTGTAATAATAATAATAATAAAGCATATTTCGCCCTCTTATTCCAGTTTTCACAAACATAAAAACAAATCTCCAGCAAATCACATTAAATCGGAAGACACTATCAAAACGCTATAAATTATGTGAAAGTTTTCTCGTTTCAGATATGTATTTCCGATTTATTTCAGTAGGTCTGCGGTGCTCCTTTACGTTTATACTTTCGTTACGATAAAGACAACATCCCTCCATCGAAAAAATGACACAAACGATAACGATCTGATTGTTTGCCTGAAATGCTCTCTAAAGGGAATCCTGAATGTTTTCTCCTTACGATTTGATTATTTTTTGGGAGCTTTTTGTTTGCTTCCAACTTTTCCTGATGGGACCATTATACGCAGAGATTGCTCTTACGATTATGTGCTTACTGGTGGCGTCATCAGTTTCATGAATCTGGTATAGGAATGAATTTGGAATAACAAAAACTCTTCTGGCACCTTCCGCCCATCCTTGGTTGCTTGCTAAATAATTTTAATTCGAAAAAGGACCATAATTTATTGGCTGTAATTAAATTAAAAAAATTGCACTCATTTAAGTGTCTGGCTGGAAATTTCTTTTTTAAGGCCAAGCAACTCTGTAGCTAAGAGTCTATATAGGATGCAAGGATGGACAGCAGTGGTTAAATGTATTTCATCTCGGATGGTGTTTGTTTACAAAGTATTTTAATGTTCGTCTACATGGCGATTATTAGATTTACTTGCGAATCCCTGTACAAATCCCTGAAGACCTATTAGTTGACACGACTTTGTTGCTACCAAGAGCTTCTATTCAGGGATATGAAAGGATTAAGAGAAAGGATTAGGGCAGCTAGACATTAGAGTAACAACAGAAATTAAATCTCCCCGAAAGGGGTGAACTGCAATAAAGGACATATGTCAGGCGTACGTAATACGCAGGAGGATGATAAAATGTTTCATTTTCTCCTTGACAAAGTGTGGGTAGCGTTTTTCGTAGACATGCGACGATCATTATTATCTGTCAAATTGGGAAAAATCATGTTTATCAAATGAAAATTAATTATAGTGTGAGATTTATTCTAGGTTTGTGGGGAGTTTTTTTTTATTATTAATTCTATTTCACCTTTTACTCCGAATGTAGTGATCACACCACTCACTTATTTATCAGTCCAGTGACTTAATGCTATTGATGACCATCGTTGGAGGAATGCTTGTCAAGTAGCGACTTACTGGAATTATTTTTCTAATAAATACAAAAATGACAGATTAAGACTTTTTTGTCAAGGAAGGTAGCGGTGCTATAAGTTATGTGCCATGCTCTGGTACAAAGAGTACACAACTTTTGATAGAAAGGAATCATTTTAGAAATGTTTCTTGTTCGTTGAACGGGCACTTTGATTAACACCTCCTTCTGTGAAATAGAAATTATAATTGCACCTCCTTTGAAAGGGAAATAATAAAAATATTCCGTTTATAATGGAAATTATAATAACACTTTTGTAGTAATAGAAATTATCAACGCACGGGTTAACGGTGTCAGAAAAACTCCTCGAGATTTGGGCTCGCTGCCTCCAAGGAACCCACGAAATTTTTTTAACGAGGTTTTTAGCTTTATTGTTATTTTCTCATAACGAAAATTTTTTATGTAGTATGATTGCATGAAAAGAATGTAACTTGATATGTCTGTTGTTGGTAACGTCTTAAAATATTAATTTTAAGACGGCAAGAATAATTGTATGCATATACATACATACAACTTGACTGGAGCAATTAGAAAAATATATGTATGTATGTACTGTATACTTACGAAGAGAAAGAAGACAATGTAAGTAAGTGAGTAGGCATACCGTGAGAATTCCACTCTGTCTTGATAACAAAATGCAATTTATGCTTAATTGCATTTTATTATTATTATGATTACTTATTTCATCAAAACAATGCAAATTAAGAGCATATCTTTTAAGAGTACATGTTACATGTTAAGAGTAAAAGTCACCAGTAAGGACTTAAATAATTATTAAGACTTAAAACTATAGCAAGAAAGCAAAAAAGAAGCAAAAAGTAGAAAGTAAAATCAACTAAACAATAAATTGTATAGATTACCAAAAAAATTGAATGTAAATATATAAGTATTTATCAATTAAAAATAATAGGTGGGAAGGTGGGAATACAGTAATAAGAAGCAAGAACAAAAAAACAATAAAAAAAAAAGAAAAAAAAAGAGAAGATAAAAGAGTGATCAGTAGTAGTAGTACGTTTTATCTGTAGCCGTTAAAGAGTTATTAACTCCTAACCTATTCAGATCATACCGAAATTAGACGATTTTTTTTTTAATTACGATTTTCAGTCACTAAAGCATGGTTTTCACAAGCGAAGTTATTGTCCCAAGTAGCATCGTTTTCAGTCCTTCACCTCCTCTTGACATACCCACTCAGGTTCCACTTCGCTAAAAAGTTGAAGTGAGTGAAACTAGTTTTCATACTGGCGCAACTTAACTAGTGCTTATGTCAAGATGAGGTGAGGGACTGAAAACGAGGTTACTTGGGACAGTAACTTCGCTTGTGAAAACCATGCTTAAGGGAACAAATTATCTTTGAAAATAGGTTTGAGACCTAATAACTCCTTAACGGCTGCAGATATCACATAGGTTAAATTAAAGAGGAGAGTCCACAATTTATAGTTTTTATAAAAAAAAGTTATGTTAACGACTATTTTGCAAAAACAATACAGGTCAAATTGAAAAAAAAAGGTACGAAAATCCGAAATTTTTAGCTTAGACCACAATAACTCCTGAGAGAAGACGAGTACCGGACTGGTTGAACAGTCGTTGAAGCCATGAAGTTTTGCGTACAACTAGCTTTAGACAGTGACCGCACACCCTTTCTTAATCACCCTGTATCTCCCAAACGGTTGATGTGGAACCCCCCCTCCCCCTTGGCATACAATTTTTTGTTCGTGTAGGTGAGTATTATCACCTCCGCTCTGTGAACCACCTAGACGAAAACACCCTGTATATATTATACAAATAAACAAATAAATTAGCAACTATATCTAAACAAATTATAAGTATGATAAAGATTTTTCGGATTTATTTATATCGTATCTGGGTGTGGCATAAAGTTTGCAGTAGATCTTTATTTTATAATTCTTTATTTGCTCGATGTTTCGGGCCTTGGTTTAGTACCCTTCTTCAGGAGCTATATACTTGGAAATATAAACATATGAAAAATGTATAAGTACTTTCATTTTTTTACCTTTGTTTTGGATGTTAGATGACTGTTTTTTTTTTAAATATTCGAAACATTAATTGAACATAAAAATAAATAAATAAATATGTACAAGCAGATAAGTAAAATTTGTAAAATAAAAGTAAATTTTTTTTTTTGAACTAATGTTTCGCTTAGTAGTTATAGAATTACCAGAATTAACCTTGAAGGGAATTTGTATATTGGAATTCGGGTAGTATTAACTAAACACTCCGTTTTGAACTCTGAAATTCTTTATTACCTGCAGTAATTTATGTACATAAAAACTTGCCTTGTCTGGTTGTTTACATTGCTCAATGCAATAAACATTGACCAATAAAATTTATTGCGTACTTGCTTGTTAGCAAATTGTACTGCAGAAATTGTTGCAAAACATGATCGAACTAAATTTCTGGTTATGTTGTGAGTCAATGTATGCATAATGATATGCTTATGCTACTTAATTAGGAGAAAATAAAAATATGTTGAAATATTTTTACAACCTAATGAATAATGATGTTCAGTTAACGTTTTTATATTTTTAATGTGTATTTTGTGAAATATGTTCAAATATTAAAAAAAAAAGTCTTATAACATCGAAAACAAAGGTAAATGAATGGAAAGTAATTATAAATTTTTCGTATGTTTATATTTCCATGTATATATAGCTCCTGAAGAAGGGTACTCAACCAAGGACCGAAACGTCGAGCAAATAAAGAATTATAAAATAAATATTGGAGTTTTCCTGAAAAAAGATGAAAAAATGACCGTTTTTTGCTACAAAAATGAACATTTTTAAATACGTTTTCCGGATTAGCCGAGTTATAAATAAATTATTTAATGAGTGCTGAAAGTACTCACCCCGAACGTTTCGCTTCAAGTTACATTGAGCGTGATCACCGGGTAACTGCCTGAAATATTACATACGATTGGAGCTTCGCAGATTGTACCGGTGCGTATGCTGTTGCTGTGGTTGATGCATTTGTAGTTGCTGTTGTGCAGAGTCTTGCGAACAAACATAACTCACTACGTCACTTTTTAAGCCAAGTTTATTTCGGATTAACCCTGAAGATGTTTTAAGGATGTGATCCCAAGTTCGTGAAAGCTGGAAACTGTTGTCGCGATTGAAATTAAGTCGACGTTTTATTTCAATCGCCTCACGAACAAGACGAGGAGTATAATAAGGCTCGCGAGCCAGGACTTCTGCCTTTTCAAAATGAATCCAATGATGTTCTGTTGGATGGTCCAGAATATGCTCGCAAATTGCTGAAATTTCCCGCTGGTTCTTGCTTACAGCATTTATATGTTCTTTTAGGTGTGTAGCAATACTTCTTTGTGTTTGCCCAATATAATATGACCCACAGCTACAAGGGACTGCATATACGCCTGGTGTTTGGAGTGGAAAGCGATCTTTTGGTGATTGCAGGTGATTTATCACCTTCGTAGGTGGTGAAAAGAAGGATTTCACACCGTGTCGCTTCAAAAGTTTTCCCACTCTATCTGTGACACATCTAATATAGGGCAGGAAGGCTCTCTTCTGGTTTAACCTCTCCTGACTTCTGTCCCTTTCCCTTGACAAAATAGGCTTTAAAGTCCGTTATTTTCTTGTGTAGCCATTGAATTTCAGAACATTATCCACATACTTAAGTTCTGCCGCCAAATGGTCATCATCACAGATTGTATGGGCACGGTGAACTAGTGTGGAGATGACGGATCTTAAATTTGCTGGGCAAATTTGTTAATCCGAAATAAACTTGGCTTAAAAAGTGACGTAGTGAGTTATGTTTGTTCGCAAAACTCTGCACAACAGCAACTACAAATGCATCAACCACAGCAACATCATACGCACCGGTACAATCTGAGAAACTCCAATCGTATGTAACATTTCAGGCAGTTACCCGGTGACCACGCTCAATGTAACTTGAAGCGAAACGTTCGGGGTAAGAACTTTCAGCACTCATTAAATAATTTATTTATAACTCGGCTAATCCGGAAAACGTATTTAAAAATGTCAGTAAGCAACCGCGAAAGCCTTAAAAGTTATAAAAATGAACATATTTTCAACTCATCATTATGAAGAACTGGTAAGTCGTGGAAATTCATTTTCCGTGAGAAAAATATTCACAACAGAATACTAATGGATGTGAAACAAAGAACGGAAGAAATATATGCAAAATTTAGGAACTGGGGTGTATATGACCCAAGGGCTAAAATTTCTTCTTTTGATCAAAAACGAACTATATCACTCGATTACCCCTCCTCCCTCTTTAATTTGATACCAAAGATGACGTATACTTTTGTACTCTATACTCTAAATCCGCAGGAAAAAACCTCAATGCTCTATGACCCTCCCACACGGAGTTAGCCGGGCTTCAATATTGTGACACTTCTCACGTTTTCAATAACTTTCTAAGTATGTACTAAGTATGTAATACTTCAAGCCATGAAACAGACTCCTTCCCTACCACATGCGATGCTCAGCATAGTCCTTACATTCTAAAATATTTGCAGTGTTCTTATGTAAAAGTGACAAAAGTTCCTCCGCCCTAAACTACTATTCATACAGAAAAATGGCGTTCTGTTAATCTTAAGCTTGCTTTCTTATCTTCCGAACCGTAATAAAATTTTAATACCTTTCCTAACAAAATTATTTAAAAAAATTTATCTTAATCAAATGACTACGATCCCTCAAACAAAAATTCTCAGCTGAGTAGTCTGTAATGTCGCTGTGCCGTCATGGCATGCCGTGGGCTGATGATATCGAATGTAGCTGCCTACAGATTCGGACTACGGCTGCACATACACACATGCAATTATCACTCAGCAGAGAGGTATTGAGCTTAAAATGGTAAGGTTACTTTGTAATCAATATTATTTTATTATTTTGTTAAGTAAGGTAAGTAAGTAAAGTGTAGCCTTTGGGAAGGTAAGCAACCAAGCTGTAAATTACTAGAAGATTATTTTCCTGTACGGATTGTAGTTTAGGCTCTATGGCATATATAAAGCCAATGTTTAACAATTTTCCATAAGTATCAATATAGAACATTTTAGAAAACGGACTAAGCACGCACACATATAGATTTCTGTTTCAGGGCTTGGGAACTATTCTCGAGGGTTTTGAGAGTTAGGAAGTTTTAATCGAAAAAAAAGTGAAAATTCTCATCTCGCAAACTCCTCAATTCTCCGTGTTACAGAATCCGGCCGCAGATGTCTAGATGTTACTACATACAATATGTAATATTTCCGCTCTTTTAAACGTAAAATTATAATACATAATTCCAAATGAATTTTAAGTTAAGTAATTTTTTCCTAATTCTAGATTATATCACCGCCAGCCAGCACTTAAAATTCATTATGTAGGCAAATTCGAAACAAATAGGTAATCTAAATACAGAATACATTCATATCTGTCATGCGATGTGAATTAAACAACAATGGCCCATTTGATTGTATTTTCAAACCATAATTATACAGTTTGCTATAAATAAATACATTTACGTCTCGTATTATCGTGGACTGAAAGAGGAAAGATCTATTTGAGAGTAATCAACATTGCCAGAGGGTGCAAGAAAGTAGAAATTATAGTAGCTGATAAAGCTAATCATAAAGATAATTTACAATCATTTGTACCAAAGTTCGCGAAACTGCTCTCTGCTAGTTGAAACTTTATCTATAAAAGATGTACCGCCACCTAAGAGTTAGTTAGTTCAACAGAAATTTTTGAGTAAAATATTAGCAGAATCAGAGTCGCAATGGTTTTTGGGGTACAGACTAAATACGATCCTATCAGTAAAATTTGGCGGGGACCTGATTTTAAGCCTACGTATAATCCAGATATTTCAGTTGGGCAGGTTGTTCTACATATGTTAAATCTATTTCCTAACAAAGTAGTGCAGGTGAGATAAAAAAAAAAGAAGAAAAAAGAAAGTTAGTAAGTGATTGGACAATTTTGTGATCAAGTAGGTATATGAAGTGATGAGTAATGGTGTGCATAGTAAGATAAAATTTATGAATAAATTCAACATAATTATAAAATATATATAAAATATATAAAATACCATAAAATTTGTTGATAAATAAGTGAAAAAATAAAATAGTTCAAGTTTTTAGTTGAAGGCTTTGCTTTTTGAGGAATATTTTTTTTTAACATTTAGTGAGGAATATTTCAGTCAACTATAAAAAAATGTTTTAGGTGTACTTATAATATGGACTGAGAGTGTTTAAACATTTTTTTATATCACAAAATTGCATAAACTTTGTAGGGATATCTTTCATCCTTTGGTTATAAAATTCTTGAATTTTTATACCCTAGATGAAATCATAGGTTATACTAAGTTTATCATTCGGTGTGTAACGCACAGAAATAATGATGGTAGAGCAAAATGGATTGGACACCATGTATAAAATTAAAAGTTATTTTGACTTTTGCATATCCATCTGTATGTCCGTCCGATAACTCGAGAACGCGTGTACTTAGAAAATTGGAATGTTGCACATGGGCTTTTTAGAAAAAAAAAACAAATTGAAGATCGAAAATCGGACAAATCAGGTAATTCAGAAAATCTCGTTTTTCATGACATATTTGGACACTGCCTGTCAACGTAGAGCGCTGAAATTTTGTACACAGTCCTTTTATAAAAATTGTAAATATAATTTCAAAAATGGGCTAAATCGGGAAATCGTTTTTTGGTGTTGCCATTTAAAAACTTAGATTTTTTACTTATACTGCGAAAACGATCAGTCCCAGACCTTTTTATTGTACTAAAAACTTCTTCAGAATATGAAATCTTAAAAAATTGGTTATAATAATTTTTTCTGTCCGAGGAAAGGTTCAAGAAATATATGCGAAAAACCATTTCAAAAGTCAAAATTGCACATTTCATACAGGCATTCATTTAAAATATCATGAGAATTGGTCTTAGACCAATTCTAGTTTTTTTACTTGTTTATAATCCAAATTGCGGTGTAAAATAAACAAATCGGTAACACCCCCTTTCGTTAGGTAAAAGGAATATAGGGTTGCCATTAAAAAGGAGAAATCTTCTGACATTTTTCAAATTAACAAATCGGCATGATTTAACTTTTGTATATTTTTCTGTTTCTGTTGCGTATATTTAAAATTTTTTCGCGCGAATTATTATAAAGTAGAAAGATATATGTTTTAAAATATATTCACTTGCCCTAAAAAACGATTTTCCGCCAGAATTTCGGTGATTGTTACTGCTACATTCCACCGCACAAATTATTACGTTAAATTAATATCTTAAAAGCTTTAATATCATAAAAGACTAAGCTCAATAATAATTAAACTTCAAGCTTCCAACACAACACAATTTCAATTATATAATATCTATTAAAATCGTTAAATTTTACTGAACTTCTGGCACCATTTTAAACTCGAAATCGTTTGGTTTAAATAATGATTTCGTTCAATTTGGCATATTCATTTTTCTCCGTGTGTCATCTGTTAGTTAAATCTAAAGTATAGCGGCTAACATTACATTCATTATATTAATAACTAGGGGCGGCCCCGCCAGCGTTGCCCGGCGATTCTATTGATGCCTAGATGAGTTGGGGTGCGGGTTGAAAGAGGTGTGTGTATGTGTGTGTGGATGCGCATGTGTGTATGTGCGTGCATACGTTCATATGCGTGGGAGAGTGGCGCTCTCTATGTCGACGCGGTCTCAGTCAGTGCCCAAATATAAAGTAAAAAATTAAATTTTTGTATGGCAACCCTACGATGGAGTTTCCCGCAACTTTCGAACTTAATGTTTTTTTTTTTTTAAAAAGGCCCGAGTACAAAATTTCAGCTCTCTACATCTACGCGTGAGGCAGTGTCCAAATATATAGAGAAAGCCCAAGGTTTTGTATGGCAACACCAAAAGGAGTCGCCAGGTTTGGTCAATTTTTGAACTTGTATTTGCAATTTTCGTGAAAACGACGTATATAAAAATTGAGCTCTCCACGTCGACGCGTTCTGACACAGTTTCCAAATATATAGTTATAGGGAAAATCTCATCAGTTCAAAAAAAATAAGATATTTAGTAGGTACAGTTTTTAGAGGACAACCATTATGGTTGAGCCTTTAGAACTAACAAAATATGTAGAAAATTATTTACTATAATAAGGTTATGTTTATTTAAATTACCGCAAATAATGCCTAATAATTTTTGAATGAAGTCGTCCCATCGCTCTAAATAAAGCATTAGTAGAAGGAGCTCCAATTTTGTTTCACCTTCTATTGGCGTTTGATTTGAGAACATTCCCTCCAAGGAGTCATCACCGTCTGCAGGATACACCACTTTCAAATAGTTCGATATAGATATATATACAATACATTATATGAAATACAAAGCCCGTATTAATTATCAATTAGCAATCAATAGGCTGACAAATTTGACGTAATTCATTATCCATAGTTTGCTGAACAACGTCAATGACTTATCATTAATTCTGGAATCTTACCACACTCGTTATTACCGTTTCACCAATTCGATTTAAATCGGGGAGCTTCAAGAATACGTACGGATTGGGTCGGGATATTCGTTATCAGCCAATCGTAATTTACCGAGTTCGTAAAAACCATTCGTTATTCAGGAATAGGACCCCATATACCTAACATTTTAAGTAGCAAACCTAACCTACAATTTTTTTTTCTGTTTGGGCGTTGCTAGTATATCAACATCATATGAATCAAATTATAAAATACTACAATCAAAGTGTGTTCAACTCTTTTACATCTTTACTTTTTCCAATAATACCTTAGAGACTTGAAGGACGGTAGATACTCTAGTGGAGTGCAATGTTCAGATATTGAAATTAATATTGAAAAAGAAAAAGAAGGAGAATAAGGTGTTTTAAAATTTAGTTTGCATAGATGAAGCTATCAGTCCTGGACTTTCAATTTCATATATCTACATTAATATAAACAAAGTTAAGAAAAACTCACTGAAGAACGATATTGGGAGTACAAATTAGTTTCAGCCAATTGACAACAGATGGCCTCACTAGTGAGATATGGTTGACATTTTCAGATGTAAAACGTCATATCATATGGTTGGACATCTGGAAACATCATATAACCACGAAATATTCGCGATTTTATATCAGCGTCACCGTCACATAATTATGAATGTACTCAGCGCGAAATGGAAGCGCTTAAAGACGAGTAGTAGCTCGCAACGCGTCCCCACCGTATCCTTGCTCATATCGTTTTAACGTGAGCAAGTCCGCAGAGTAGAACGCACAGATGCAAATTCTTGAGAACCGCTCTTGGAGGGCTTGTAGAGTAGCATTCTTGGAGCGCGTATACGGAATACAGAAGAAATCAAGATAAAGGCTTTATTAAAAATTTCAGTTTTATTCTGAATGCGCTCCATTTTGTTTTGAATCTATACAAATTATAAGGGCGTGTTTTTGCTAAACAAAAATAGCAATAATAGTTGCGTTTTTTTATCTCTCTGATCTGATCTGGATCACTTTTATGTACGTAAAACAACAATGTGTGATCCATTGTTATTGTGTTACGTACATAAAATTGAACCGGATCAGATCAGAGAGATAAAAAAACGCAGCTATTGTTGTATTATATTATTAAAAAAGTTTAATTAACTGCGTACTTCAACTGATTACTAAAGAATGAAAATTCTGCTGCGCTTTTATATGCATAACAGTCATGTTTTCACTGGAAAAAACAGGTAGGTTATGAATAAGCCTAAACTCAGAGTAAGAATCTGCTTCCGCGCAGATTCCTTTGGGTATGGTAAGAGAGTCATCTTTTTACAAAAAAAACGAATAAGCCCAAACTCAGGTAAGAGATCTGTTTCCGCAAAGATTCCTTTGGCTATGGTAAAAGAGCGCTTCGGAAAAACAATATTTTCTGGCTATGTTGTGGAAGCGCTTCCCTTACAAGCGTTTTGGTAGCTTGTGGAGAAGCAGTATATGTACACCCGCAAACTCAAAATTATACACAAATATATTTCACGAATATTTCCAGCGTAAAATTTTAGCTTTAACTTCTGTATGACAACACAACTATTTTATCTAAACATCTTACTATTTTTTTTTTATAAAATTCCTGTGTACAAAATTATAGTTCCCTAGTTATTTTACGGATGGATAATGAACAAACTTGTGAACCAACTTTATAAAATCACCATCTTCTATAATATAAAAACATTTTCTGATTTTTTTATTTTTTTCAGATTCATGACAGAACAGGCCAGAAATTGACTGGAAGTCAAATGAGGTTGCTAACGATTCGTGCAGCTCAAAATCTTCAACGGATGGGATATGGCGATAATGATGTAATTGGATTAATCTGCAGGAATGAACATTTTCTAGCACCTCTGGTTTTTGGAGCATTTCTAAATGGTACTCCAATAAGCACGTTGGATCCATCCTTTGATAAAGGTACGAACAATATAAAAGTTTTATTTCATTTTATGTCACCACGTTCTGTACATAAATTACAAATTTAATTGAAAAAAAAAATTATAATACTTTTTTTCAAGGTGAAATCAAGCATATGCTTTCTATTACAAGGCCCAAAATAATATTTTGCAACGGACAAGTTTTCGAAGTGATCAAGCAGGCTGTAGACGAACTTAACTTAAAAAGCCTCATCTACCTAATGAACGGATCTGTCAAAGGAGTTCCAGGAGTTGAAGAAATTTTTAAGGAAACTAAAGAAGAAAGTTCATTCATGTATGTACTTAGTAATTGCAAAGATATTATCGAAAATTCCTACTAATTTCGTCCACTTTACAGACCACAAAAGTTAAGCCAAGGAGGTGATCATATTGCAGCAATTTTATGTTCTTCGGGAACTACAGGTTTACCAAAAGGAGTGTGTATGACACATCGTAGCCTAATTTATCAAGCTGAATCGTACTTATAGATACACATAAAATAATAGTGCTTAAAAATTTCTATTGATTTTCAGCCTTTTAACAAGTGAAGATGTATTACTGTGCTTTAGTTCTCTGTATTGGTTTTCTGGCCTATTTGTTCTGCTGCTGGGGACTTTATGCTGTGGCACTCGAATAATAACCGACGAGCCAACCTCACCAGAATTATTGCTTCGTTTAATTGAAAATTACAGGGTGACAATGATTTTAATGCCACCATCGCAAATGGCAGCAGCTGTTCAATGTCCAGATATTAAAATTCGAGACTTATCTAGCGTACGGTATAATGTTTGTGGAGGAAGCTCAGTCTCAATCGTGTTGATCAATGAAATGCAGAGTTACCTTAAATCTGGTAAAGTATTCATCATCTATGGAATGAGTGAAATAACTGGTCTAGCTACTTGTGAATTTCTCAACAGAATGCGATTGGGTTCTGTTGGTCATTTAGCTCATGGGATAGATATAAAATTAATCGATGATAACGGAAAACAACTAGATGTAAATGAACGGGGTGAAATTTGTTTTAAAACTCCGTTCAAATGTCTTGGATACTATGGAAATGTGGAAGCTAGAAAAATGGCACAAGATAATGATGGATGGATTCTTTCAGGAGATTTGGGATATTTTGATGATGACGGATATCTCTTTATTGTAGATAGAAAAAAAGACATTTTGAAATACAATAACTTTCAATATTATCCAACCGAAATAGAAGCTGTAATTTTACAGATTCCAGATGTTGCAGAGGTTTGTGTATTCGGAGTGCCAGATTTAGTCGCAACGGATCTACCAGCAGCAGCAATTGTTAAAAAACCTGGAAGTTCACTAACCAAGGATGATGTTTTCAATTATGTTGCAGAAAATATGTCTAATTTTAAGCATTTGAGAGGTGGAGTGTATCTTGTGAAGTTCATGCCAAAAACACCATCAGGAAAAGTGCTACGAAGAAAAGTAAAAGACATTATTACTAAGAATTGTCAAGGTATTGAGGAATTTTTAGATAACTAATACAAAACCTTATAGATTATCTAAATTATAATGTTTGATGAAACTATTAAATTGAATTACTTTAATGCAGTTATATATGTATGTAGTAAATTAAAGAAGTTTAGTATCAAATGAATCTATTTCAGTGATCTAGTGACCAATCAGTTGAGGTTTTCTTCTAATACTATAAAGGCCTTGGCATATTAAGAGCAACGGCAGAGGTCGATTTTTCTGAAACCATGCTGGTGTAAGGCTGAAATAAAAAAAAATAAATAAAAAACATATTAATGTCAAAAATCAATTGTTGTCTACGGAAGTACAAAATAAGTATACATTTTTACATCTTACATTACAGGAAATGGGACAAAAAGTGGAAAGCTCGATAAAAAAATATTACTTGTAAACACTGAACCAGCTCATCCAGTAGTGAAAAGCTTAGACGGAAAAAGGTTTTGCTTCTGCCTTCCAATACAATTTCGCATTTCCAGTCAATGGGCCAAAGCATCATAAGATTCTTAAAAGAACATTGTCGTAAGTTCCTGATTCTTTACATTACCCAGAATGATTAGAATTCTGGAGAATTCTGCCGGTCTAGTCTATCAAACGTTAGTCTTGGAATTGTGTAAAAAATTTTTTAAAGAACAACTCGATTTTCTACATTATATTTTGCCTTTAATTTCTTTCCGTATATCTTCAAAATTAGTTGCAAAAGTTTATTTGTATTAAAATTCATAATTTATATTTTCCAGCCTATTAAGCTCTTTTAAACAGTTAATTTCTTAATGTTTTTTTAACTTAATACTTTTTTTATTGTACATTGTTATTTCTGCCCTGAGCCATCTATAGGGTGTTTCCTCCATTGCGGTTAGTAGAGCAGAGGGTGATAGTACTCATCTAGGGGGGGGGGGGAGGCATATCAAACTTTTTGGAGTTACAGGGTGATTTTGAAAAAAAATCACAAAACACCCTGCAGCTTAAAAAGAACAGGGCATGCGGTCAGAGTTAAGAGTTCAGAACTTCATAGCCCTTCTAACAACTACTCAAGCAGTCTGCTACTCATCAAATTAAAAAAACAAGGTAAGAAAATTCGAAATTTTTAGTAGTTTAGACAACAATAACTCCTGAGATGAGAAGAGTACCGGACTGGTTCAGCAATTGTTGGAAAGGTCATGAAGTTCTGCATACAGTGACTTCTTAAGTATGACTATACGCCCTGTACTTTTTAAGATGTAGGGTGGGTGTTTTGTGAGAAACTAGCTTTTTTCTTAATCACCCTGTAACTCCGAAACGGTTTTTATGCCCCCTCCCTGACATACAATTTCTTGTTTGTCATTAACTGAGGTCAAAACGAATTTAATGTGGGAATCCATGCTGTAAGGATTTTGGGATAAAGAACTACCTATCACTTCAATTTATGCCAGGATACTCGCGAATTGATTAAAATGATAATGCAGACACACTGGCAAAAAAAAGAGCACCAATGCCCCCCATCGGACTGGAACCAATTTGTGAAGCTTACCATACAAAACTGGATGATAGGTTCCAGACAAAATAAAAGATTTATCAAGGGATCTTCACGAAAGAAGAACCAGGATCTTTTAAGGATATCTAGGAATCAACTTAGAATAATTATAAGAGTCCTCACAGGTTACTGCAAACTTAATAAACACATAATCGGGTAGGCATATCATCCATTAATGTATGTAAGTTATCTCTCGAAGAGGATGAAACATTGGAGCACGTCTTATGAGAATGCGAATCCATTACACGATGTAGTCTCAAGCCTACTAATACTTTCTAAAGCCTTCCAAGGAAATTTCATAAAAATAAAATACTGCTCTTCCTCTGAAGAGTACAATAAGCCACGAATGGCTGCTGTCCCATTTTTGAACTTAAATTTGGATTTTTTTTTAAAAAATCTGTATGTAAAACTACAGGTCTCTACGTCGACGCGTTGTGAGGCATTGTCCAAATATATAGTAATTAACTAAATTTTTCTATGGCAACCGTACGAACGAATTACCCGATTCGTCCCATTTTCAAATTTAAATTTACTTGTTTCTTTAAAAAGCCCGTGTGCAAAATTTCAAAGTGAACAAGTTCTCGAGCTACCGTGAAGACGGACGGACAGACGGATATGTAAAAAATCAAAATAACTTTTAATTTTAATTTTTCTCTACCATCGTTATTTCTGTGCGTTACAAACGGAATGACAAATTTAGTACCTATACCCTATGATTTCATCTAGGGTATAAAAACAAACGCCTCGTTTGGACGAGGGGTTTGTTTTCTCCTCTTGTATTTATGATTTGATTTAGGATCGTTAAAAATAAAAGTTCTTAAAATTATTCTTTTCTCCAAAAACTATTGTTAATGTTAATGTTAAGAGTAGGGGCGACTAGGCCTCCACCGCGACCATAGTTGATCTATTGTGCGTTCCCCTATAGTGATTAGGCAAAATCGAGTCTTTTAACGAGCTCGATTATTGCTTTCGGAGTTAGATTGCAGACATTATCTGGAGAGATAAGTTCTCTTCCAGTGATTTGCATCTTTAGACCTGCAAGTGCGGGGCACTCGCATATAACGTGCATCGAGGTTTCATCTTCCTCTTCACACAGTCGACACAGTTCACTGTCGCATTTGCCTATCTTCTTCAGGAAGTGACGGAAGGGGCCATGACCAGTGACTGCGTTAGCAAATAGTCTGAGCGACTGTCTGCTAAGTCCAATAAGTTGACGCGACAGGAAATGAGAAGGATTGAAGAATTTCTTCGCCTGCCTCATACCGGGCGCGCTACACCAAAGGAGATCCAGTTACCTGTTTTCCCACTTAAGCAGTTCCCCCCTAAAGTGGCTTTTTGGTAGGCCAAATGTCGGATAGGGACCAATATCAAAGTATAAATAAGAATAAGTAGAGACAGATGCGAACAAAATTGTAAATTTTCCGTGTTTTTTAGACTGAAAGAGGTAATCTCAGATACTTTTGTCTTTTGCATGAATGGGGGAAGAGAACTTGGCTATGCATTATTGTAGTGCGACTAAGACAACGAGTTCAAAACAAAAATTGAGAAAACATAGGATTACCCGAATGATAAAAACTTCTTGAATACCTTCAAAATTATTTCGAACTATTCATAATAATGTACATTGGGTAACCCTACCTCCATTTGGCAAGAAAAAGATAAATTTCACAATGAACCACGCACTAAAAGGAGATGTAAAATTTCTGTCAAATAAAATTCCCAGAATCCAGCAAGAGATTCCCCCACTTGAGCAAAACAAATGTAAACAGAAAAAGTGCTGTTCACATATCATAGGATTACACTAACAAACATTGGAATTCTGCGAAGAACATTGGGACAATTCCTGAAATTCGTGTTTTCATAAAAGAGCGGGAGCATTTTATGAGCGTAAAATCAGAAAACTTCGCCCATTCTCTCTTATTTACGAAAATAAATCATTTGCCATTCCATTTCGTTGCATGTAATCTTCGCATTCACATTTTTTGTCTTATTCGTAAAATGTTCAAAGAGTGTTTGATGTTTTTTTTATTTTTTTCTCTTCCTTCCTTCTTTTTCTCGCCGTGTACATTTAAATGGAAAACAATCGGAACACTCTTCTGTGTCCTTTCTTTTATTTAGTTATTCTTTGCCAATATACGAACAATCAGCTCCGGTTTTAGCCAGTTCATCCGC
This sequence comes from Dioctria linearis, assembly GCA_963930735.1. Classification (NCBI taxonomy): domain Eukaryota; kingdom Metazoa; phylum Arthropoda; class Insecta; order Diptera; family Asilidae; genus Dioctria; species Dioctria linearis. The sequence goes on from OZ005740.1 coordinate 323,052,647, forward strand.
TTTTTCATTACCGTCCACTCCATCGTGTCCAGGGACCCAACCCAAGGTTACTTGGTTATCCCTAGACAGTAGTTGGAGTTTCAAGTAGCAGCTCCAAACTAATTTCGACTCAAAGGCTTGAGAGGAAAGAGCTAGGAGCGCAGCTTGGCTGTCTGAACAGTTGTAGATGTTGGAGTTCTTACAGCCCTTATTTAGGCTTTCTTGAGCTCCAACCTCTATAGCATAGACTTCCGCCTGAAAAATGGAAGGTGAAACACCAAGCGGAATGGATAGTTCCACTTCTGGACCAATCACCCCTGCGCCTGTTTTCCCGTCCTTCCGGGATCCGTCAGTATACCAGACTTGGGCCAGTTGCGGGAGCTGGAGTCCCCTGTCTAGTATCTGGCTTCTTTCATTAATGGTTACCTTGTAACCTCTTTCAAAAGAAAGTCTCTTGGCCATAGTATCTTTTGAAGCTTCTAGGTCGTTAATGTTGACCTGCTCGAAGATACTGAGATGACCCACCCTGGAGGAGGTGCTATCATCTGACCTTTTCTTTTGAAGCATACTAGCTGCAGCTTCCCTCTGAATAAAGAGGTAGAGAGGCTGTAAGCCAAGAATGGCTTCAAGTGCTCGTTGAGGACATGATGTAAAGGCGCCAGTGGCGCCTAAACATGCCATCATTTGCACCTTGTCAAGGGTTCTTCTGGTGTTTGCCTGCAATGTTTTAGGCCACCACACATTTGCCCCATAAGAAAGTATGGGTCTGACTATGCCCTGGAAGATCCATAGGGTTATTTTGGGGTTCAGACCCCACTTTTTCCCGAAAAGCCTGTGGCAAGAGCTGAATGCCCACATGGCTTTGTTTGTTATTATTTCCAGGTGGGGATTCCAGGTAAGCTTGCTGTCTAGCATTATTCCTAGATATTTTGCTTCTTTGGAATATTCTATTTCAATTCCATTTAACTTAGGAGGTGGAATCTGAAGGCTCCTTTTCCTAGTAAAAGGAACTAGTACTGTTTTACCTAGGTTTATTGATAGTCCCATGATCTGGCACCGTCTGGTAACGATGTTAATAGCAGTTTCCATAAGCCCTGGTAAAGCTGGTTCAAACTTTCCTTTAACACAGATGACAATATCATCAGCGTATCCTTGGGCCTTAAAGTCGGCCTCTTGGAGTAAGTTTAGTAGCTCATCCACAACTAGTAGCCATAGAAGGGGCGATAACACCCCGCCTTGTGGGCAGCCTCTAGTGGCCATGATTGTTGTGGATTCACCGTTCATGGTAGCTGTTATGCAGCGTTTCTCAAGCATGTTGCCAATCCATCTGACAATGCAGGTTTCTATGCCTCTATCCTCGGATACCCTCTTGATCGAGTCAAAGAGAGTGTTATCGAAAGCGCCTTGTATGTCCATAAAGGAACATATAAGGACCTAATTTTCCTGTGAGGCTTTCTCGATAGTCTCTACCAGACTGCTGAGAGCGTCCTCGGTGGATTTTTCGGGATGGTAGGCATATTGATTGGCATTAAGTGGACAGCTTTTGAGGGACGTCGTCCGAATAAAGTTGTCTATTATTTTCTCTAGAGTTTTCAGGAGAAATGAAGTCAGACTGATAGGCCTGTATGATTTTGCCTCGCTGGGTGGTTTTTTCCAAAAATTATTAGTTTTCAATATTTTTTTTACTGACGTGAGAACTTATGTCCTCTACAAGAAAATTTGACAGGAAATATCGTCAACTTGTAGACCTTTTTCTGAATTCAACAGGTGATTCGAAAACTTATTGCTAAAGCCTATGGGGCCTATGGAGCCATGTTCTAACAACTAACTAGACTCACCTTAGTTGAATTAGGAATTCAAAACAGCACTTATTCTCAGTCAAATAATTTTTCAGCAGATGTCCTGAAAGCAATTATTTCACAAAATTTGAAATTTTCAATGCAACCAAACTCGTAAAAATCCCTTTCTTTCACTTTTATCATCGCTAAACATCTCAATTACACCGAAAGGAAAACGTTATCACCCCACAATAGCCTCATGCTGACAAATTGTGACAATTTTCCAATAAATTGGTTTATAACAAAAGGCAGGCACAGTGGCAACAAAAAAGCCACAGAATCAGTGATTTGAAGGAAAATAATAAACAGATTGCGGGGGTGTAGCCACTCTATCAGCACCGCCGCACACTTACATGAGGTTCGGGGGTGTTGAACAATAGCATGCACGCACCAGTCAGTACCCACCGTAGCACATGCAGTCTGGTATAGAGAAGGCTTTTAAAAATGGTTCCGTGCGTGGAAGTAAATGAAGGTGGTCAGTTGCTGTACCTATTGACCGTCACGTTGTCGGTTGGCAACTAAGCTATTCGATGTATCGGTCGTTTTGTGTCATTTAATCTCAGCGAATGCTGCCAATTGACCCTCTTGACCATGTTCATGTCCTTTTCATTATAGCGGTGGAGTTGGTCCGGGTGGCGCATGACTGCCTATAAAGACACCCCTGGATTTAAGGATAATTCGTGCTGATGCGTATTGAAAGCAAATTGCCTCGGAATAGATGGGTTTGCTTAATTAATTCCCTGGAATCATTTGACGTCGAAGGTAATTACCTACGACGCGTTTGTTTTAATTGATTCAAAGTTTTTTTGTCCTACCGATAGTAGGAAGGGTTTTGTATTTATTAGAATAATTAGATTTTTTTTTTATTTTAGAATATATATGGCGAAAATGCAGTACTAAAAATTTCCCCGATAAGATAAATTAATATTGATTAAAATCAAAAACACATGGATTCAAGTTGCGCCTACCGGACTTCGATACGTGCGTAAAGTTAGCACCACAATTTCACCTGATTTAGTTCGGAATTATCTGATAATTTGTCGTTAATTTCTCGTTAATTTTTCGTGAAAACCAACACTTTTTCGAGTCTTTTTTCTAAAGGAAACTAGATGTGATTGAAGTTAAGTTAGCACCGCAACTCACTGACCAAATCTTGTCGAATTAAATTGTGCAATTTGGAATTTATCGTTTATTTGTCGTTAAGTTTTCGTGAAAACCATAAATTTTTCGTGTTCTTTTTTCTATAGAAAACTAGATGAAGAGCTAAACTGACGTCAAGTTGGCACCGCAAATCATTGGAACTTGGCCAACCCTTATGGGATTGGAAAATTTTACATCTGGGAATTTTTCGTTTATTTATCGTATTACAAAATAATACATCTTGGAATTTGTGTCCTTTTCTTTAAAAAAAACTGGACGATGTGCTAGGTTATTCTGAAAATAAACGTATACTCTCTATATTATCTTTCTTTTCATTTTAATAATATTTTAATATAACAAAGAAAAATAAATATTTATTATAAGATTCTTATCATCCTTTACATATAACATTTTCAGGCTTATGATATTTTAGTAATAAAATTTGGATTTACCTGTTTTTGAATAAAACTGAATTGCTGGAAGTATTTTAGACATTTTTAAAATTATCTGTTCGTTATTAGGGTTTTGTAGCCAAAGGGTAACAACAGGAACCCTATTACTGAGAATTAGCTGTCCGTCCGTCACCAGGATGTATCTCATGAACCGTAATAGGTAGATAGTTGAAAATTTCACAGACTGTGTTTTTCTATTGGCGATATAACAACAAATAATAAAATAAAATTAAATTAAAAATTAAAGAGGGCCTCCATAAAAGAAATGTGATTTTTTCGGCGTTTTTTTCCTTGTTTTATTCTCATTCATTATAATTATCATAAGTAGGCATTTGTTTTTTCAAACGACAGCATTATTTTTTCACATGACGACTACTCCGATTTGAAAAAAATAAATAAAAAGTAGTGTTAAATTTTGTACGATGGCACGGAGCCCTTCGTACGCAAGTCCGACTCGCACTTTGCCGATCTTTTAAATCATCACTAAGCAACCGACTATATCCCCGTTTGCAATTGCAAAATGCCATATAATGACTAACAGAGTGTTCTCCCGAATAGGAGGTTTTGTAATTTACAACTCCCCAGGATATTTAAACGGGATTGGAATTAAATCCAACGATATTATTTTCACACCTGGATCAACCTCAAATATGACATTTTTTTTTTATAATTCATATACAAATACTCAGTGTATGCGGAATTGAAAAAATAATATTTAGTATTTCAACAAGTTCTGTCTTCTTACTTATACGGATAGTTTTTCAGTCGGGCCACAATCTTTTCCAACGCATATGATTCTTGCATCTAGTAAGACAGCCTTGGTTATTACATTCAAGAGATCGTAAATGTTGTTTGATCTATTTTAATAGTGGTTAGATTTTTCAATCGGGGCTGCAAGCTTTTTCGCAAATAGTTAGTTTCTTAAAACTTGGCGTTTTATGGAAGAAATCGTTAGCTAGCGAGCCAATGTTACATACATACAACTTTTATGCAATATTTCTTCTCTCAATTGATATGTTTTAGCATAAATATGAATAATAATAATAATAATACAATAATTAACGAGAAATAAACGAAAAATATAAAGATGTAAAATTTTCTTATCTGATATAGTTTGGCCGAGTTCTAGTGAGTTGCAGTGCTAACTTGACATCAACTTAGAACAACATCCAGCGTCCTGTAGAAAAGGGACACGACAAATTTATGGTTTTCAGGAAAAGTTAACGATAAATACACGAAAAATAATGAAATAGTTCTGAACTAAATAAGGCGATGTTGCGGTGCTCGATACCACTGTCAGATCTCGTTGTGATCGTAGATGGTCTGAGAGCTAAATTAACAAAAAAAAAATATACGAAGGATGCTTATCGCACAAAATTTATATTTAATGTTGATGATAATTTCCAGTGCAGCATATATGTCTGCCGAAAGGGCGGGAGGGGTTTAAAGTTTTTATCAAAGACCGTTTAGCAGCTCTTTTCAATTGAAAAAAATCTTCTATCGCCTTTATCCAAATATGCTCTGTCCAACTTCAAATACTCGGAGAAAAGCCGTGCTCATGTACACGAATTTTACAGGTATTAGCACTTCCCGTTTTCTTTATAGGCTTCAACAGCTACGACCTAAAGTGGAGCGAAGGTCTAGCCGCTAGCCATAAGGGCTGCGTTTTTTTTAAATGTATCAAACTGAAGTTGGAAGTGTGGGGGGGGGGGGGAAGAGCTCTAGCTGTATCCGCCTCTGTTATGGTGGTTCAAATCTTGCCGGCGACCAAATAATTTTTCCAATTCCCACATAGGTACATATTGTTACAAAAAACTCATTTACTGCACAGTTGTTGTAAAACCATCACTAACCTTGCTCCTCCACTTTTCCGACCATACTCGTAAAAATTTCAGTACTACGAGCTATAAAACTCCGGAGCATATACCCAATACCCATCCATCTAAAAACTCTTTCAGTATTGTCAAAATGATAATTAAGCTCCCATATTTCAACAGCTTCAAGGTTAACTGCCAAATTCTATAAAATGTCGCACTGGAGCCAGCTGTTCCCGATCCGACCAAACTACTTTAATAGACTTTAATGTCAATACAATAGAAAAATTCGAACTTGTCTTGTTGAAGGACGCCAGAACGTATCGAAGAACAACAACCTAGCGAGCACACAAAAACGAAAAGGAACCACCTATAACTACGTGCGGGAGAGCCTACCCAGCGTGGTAGAACGTTAAGTGCGATTCGCCTAAGCCCCCTTGGAAACCTATACCTGAGAATCCGAAAGAAGAATAAAATTTAAGTATTGTTCCAAATATTGTTTTTTATTTAAACATATACTTTCCCGCCAAGTGACGATTACGCATAACCTAGCAAAGAAAGCCCAAAGTGAGGAAACCCGCTGTGCCCACGATCAGCCACCCGAAAACAAACGCCGCCCGCGACGGTCTCATATCCTCGGTAATACAACAAAACTCTAACAGAGAAGCCCCGAGAGGCATACAACTCTGCAGAACCCAACTAGACAGTCGAGGTTAAACTCTTGTTCAACAAAAACAGGGAAAAGGTACGTACGTAGTATTTTAAGTTCCAGTCAAGGGAAACCGCATCAAAGAAGGAAGAAGGAAGAGAAAATAAAAATTTTTGTATCAAAATTGTATTTCATTCCGAAACAATTTTATACTTCACTTAACAAACTAAAAAATCAACGAAGTAACTCTCATCTTTGTTAAATTAGCATAAAGCGAGATGTGGCTGGCGATGATGTTAGACACAGCTCTGCATTTTCTTCTTTGAAGCCCCAAGAGTACGTCAGAGATATTCCTATGAGGCCCATCAAGAAAAAGTTTTGCACACCTGCAAGTGCTCAGATTTATACGTATAGATGCTGATGCCTCATGCAAACATCCGCCTATTTGAAAGAGTTCATCACCACCTACAGCGAGTTTTGGTGCAAGGAATGTAGAACCAGAGCTGGGCCAGGCTAGCAGGTCAGCCTTCTCATTCTCTATGATCCCCATGTGCCTGGGAACATGGTGTAAGGACACTTTTGTGTAGATACACGGTTTGTCCAAAGACGTCTTATAGTCCCCCAGTAACTTAGATTTATCCGAGGGTCAGTCGAAGCCCATCCAGCTGCCTGACTATCTGAGAGGATAGCAATGCCATATCCCTTGATTCCCATATCAAGTGCTATCTTCGCTGTTATTGCGATGCCGAAAGCCTCAGTCTGGATGACAGTAACTAGTGTACAAGTGATCCAAGTGAGTACTCCTACCCAATGTTAGGTTCAACAAAATAAACACCTTTATTAGTGAGTGCCAGAGCATAGCTTAAAGTAAATAAGTTATACTCTCGAGAATTGTAAAAAAATAGTTTTGACTTTACAGAAAAAAAGCTTATTTGAGAAATCTTGAAAGGCTGAGAGTTTACATAAATAAGCTCAGAGCATAAATCTGGAACGCGACCTTGGTATTTTGCCTGAAAGCAGAAGCTCCAGCCTGCACAAAATAGATTAACTAACGTCCAAAGCAAGAATTTTGAACACTCTCCTTTTCAAATCCTTGTTACAAATCAACTCCATGGATCGGCCGCCGGGAAAGGCAAGTCAACATTATTAAAACAACATCTAATCACTAAATAAAATGTTTGAAATTGCAGTAAGATTTTTGAATTAAAGTTGCGCTCGGTATCCACATTATCGGTATTGTATTAACTCAGTTGTGGATCCAGGGGGATGGGGTCTGGCGGGTCATGCCCCCCCATCCAAAAAGTAAAAAATATTTAATTAATTGAGTTATGAACAAAAAAATATATTTTTTATTTATATAATTCAACTTAAAAAAATTATACAAAATATTTTTATTCTAAAACTTTAAATAATAATAAAATAACAATTTATTTCAAAAATACACTGTAGAAAGTGGACTCACTTCTATATAGCGTTCTCTTTCGATCCAAGCACCAGGTACCAACTGAGAAAGAACTGTAAACAACAAATTAAGAAATGGGTTCGTCGAAATAAATGTTTTTAAATTAATTATTTGGGTTAATTAGTGATAAAAAGTGTTTTACCAAAGGCAATATATTCGTAGATACTCAACAGAAATTCTAAAGGTTTTATTAAAATCACTTTTCAACTTCCCGCTAATGGTTTTTTCCATGTTGGCACCAACGTAAGAACTATTTTTGACACAAAAAATTGTACCCGTATTAAATAGCATATCGGGCAGTCCATATTATATATGCCAGTGTGCAAAATTGAGAAAAGTTTGGTTGTTTAAATGCAGTTTGCAACAACTACTATTCTATTAAAAAATGGCTTTTCGTAAAAAAAAGTATACTAAAAAATAACACATCATCCACACCGCCTAATCCGGAAACTTTCCTAGTACCTACTGCGGTGGCTAAACTACTTACGGCGCTGGATATTTTTTTTGCTCTATTTAATTGTAAGATTACCCCTCCCCCATAATTTGAATGCTAGATCCGCCACTGTACTAATGGTTGGAACAGAATGAACGGATCAATGCCGGAGTAAACACGCAGCTAACTGTCAAAAAACGCAAGAAATAAAGTGCTGCGCAGAACGAAATTGCCGCGGCTGAGTTTAATGACAATTCAATGCAATTTTCATATTTTCAATATTGTGCTTGTGGATATTTTTATATTGTTAAAACTTGTGCGAATAATAAGAGTAACATTTGAAACATCCCGCAGCTCAATAATTAATTCTACGTTACAAATTTCATTCAAAACAAACGTTTTCTTCAGCTTTCAAAAATTTTCAATCCGGCAATTGCGTAAAAGTTGAAAATTGACCAACTTTCTTGCGGCAAATCCGTTAACTGCGTTCACTGTGTGCGCATTAATGTATCTCAAATGCATTCAACTTTTGCGTGACATTTCCATCCGGCATTGATCCGTTCATTCTGTTCCAGCGGTAATCCTGCCCGGTATGCTGTTATGTTGCGATGCACCTTTGAAACCCGTTCTTTAGTGACGTGCGCAAATCAAGGGCTAAATATAAATCACAATCTGGCTTATCTCTTTCGCTTTTCCACCTTCACAATCCAGTTATAAACTTGACGATTCAATTAATTTCTCCGAGTAAAAAGTGAAGCAATTATTATTCCCAATTGCACGATTTATTTCGGGTATCGACTGAAATAAAGTTTCTTGTTGTGCCCATCGACTGTAGCCACATTTACTAACTTCAGATTATTCTGGGTATCGACTGGAATAAAGAATTGTTTCGAACAGAGACAAGAATATCCCAATCCCAGACTTGTTTAAAATTGAAAGCCGTTGTGAGCAATAGCCAAATATAGAGGTGGTAAGAACTGTGTCTTATTTTTTTTTTTTCATTTATAAATCTAATGGAATTTCTAAAGCTTAGGTATATCGTAGAAACGTATCTTTCTTATATTTTTCACAGTTTTCTTGAATTAAGACTTAATTTGAACTATTATAGAATGCTTAATTCATTCTTTATTAACAAAAACAAATTTAGCACATAGTGGGTTTTGTGGAGAAAATAGCAATAAACCACTTAATTAATGGCGTTATAATTTCCATCCATTTTTGATCATTAATTGCGTATTCGCTCTAACTACGAACAGGACTGTACCTTTCCTACATAAACATATGTATGTAAGGGGGTATTCTTTTAAACTGATTTAATTTACCCATTTTCAGTAGGTAGATGCAACTAAATATTCAAAGAGTTCATGATTTTCAACTGTGACTAAAAGAATACCCCTCTACAACTTCTAACACCCGCACCGTACTAACTTGGTACAACAAAATAATTATAATTACACACCAGCTTACCAAGCAATTTGCTAAGGACATTAATAATTTAATCAAAATTCAGCACCATAAGTAAGAATTCCCCTCACATTTTTCTCTTCCCATTGTTTGTAGCGCCCTCAGCGAACCTTGCAGAAGCGCATCCAAGAAACAATCGCACCCCAATAAAGCACTTGACTTCCCGTGAAAATGTAATTTTTTAACAATTTCAAATCTCACCCTTCCAGGGACTCTAACAAGGGCTAATTGAGTGTGTTGATCCTTTTGTTAGTAAACATAGGGTTGAGTGTGGCACGTTCAGCTTCCATACAGTAATTTCATGCTGCCGGGGGGTTGTGTATCATTTTCTACTATTTAACTTTTCTCTGAAATGAATTTTTCTTTCATAGAGTCTCCATGATGAGATGATAGGATGCTGCAATGAATTTATCTTTTTCTAAATGGATAGTGTCAGATGGTCATATAGAAGTGCATATATATGTATTTACATTGTTTGTATGTGATTAGATTATGAGATTTAGATTGTCAACGTTTTGTTCGTTTTGATTTATAACTGCATTTTTTTTTTTGTATTTTTTATGGGGCGATATAATTGCATGTGTCGAAATCACTGAGTAGATAGATACCTGATAGATATTTTAATTTCAATTTATTTACGGAAATTTTGTGTAGCATTTAGATGGAAAATAAATTCAAAAAAACACTAATTACCGCCACTTTCGATTTGATTTGAAGGATATGAATTATAGAGAAAATAGAAAATTCAATCAAAATCGTATCAGACTAAAGACTAAAACACAATGTTGCCGACACCGTTCGGAGTTGTCGTCGAATTAAAGTGAAATTTAAAATTTGTTGCGCGAGTTATGATTTTTTAAATTGTTCACAAATAAAAAATAAGGATTTAGTAAAAAATACAACAACAACGCCGGATCTAGGAAATTTTTGAGGGTGGTTGGGGCAAAGACGTTACTTGCCGCTCCTCTAAAAGTAATCTTTATTTGGAGCAAATTTTACTACAGTTCCAGGGCATACTAGCCACCATATGTATAGCTATATGATAGATGAACTATTATATTCTGCATACCATGGAACTAGAACCAAAATTTGAATTTGAAACAATAATGATTATTAAAAAAACAAATCACACGACCGTATGAAAAATACAATCTTACGGGACTATGCCTTCAGTGGTTGGGATATCGCGTCTTATATATTTTAGAAGGAAAACTTATAAATGTTCAAACTCCTGAAAAAGAAATTCAATTGGCTAAAAATTCAATGCTGAAAATTCAACCCCATCAACCCCTGATATGAAACCCTTTTTATGATGGTATTCGGTGCGAAGAAAATTGAAATTCTTTCGCTTAATGCATATAGATTTAATTTAACCAATTTAAAAAATCGCTGCAAAACAAAAAGCAAGACTTGAATTATTACCACCAACTTCAGAGGCAGATGCTCTGCATTCGTTTCGAGTATTCTAACAATTTCAGATATAACTTGGCAATAACAAAAATCGGGAAGAGTGCGGGTATGGAAGAAAATAAACGGCTGACTTCAACCTATTACAACAAACCTTGTGCCGGCACCAGACTCGGTACTACAACTTATCTCCTTCAACTGTATCGCTGATTGTTCCTTGAGGTGTGGGTGCAGAGAAGTAGGGTTAAGATGCTCGGAAACTTGTGGAAATTGTCAGAAAGTGCAATGCCTCAATGCATACATGATCAAATTTGCGAAAATCTTAACGATCCAGAAGAGGCGGATGCTACTGACACCCATTTTCTTTAGATATAACAAGTATGCAATCAATATAATATAATATTTGAATCTACTTAACAATCCTCACTTTTGCAATTAATACGTATTTTTTCATTTTACAGAATATACTCATAGCTAGTGAACGAATAGAATTAATAAAACAGATGGGGGGAAAAAATGTTTAATTATAAAAAAATATCAAAAACTAATAGTACGTACAACGATTGCAATGAGATGAGTGAATCTTATTTTTGGAAATTTTTTTATTATGATTCAGTTGCCACTTCTTGAAAATCCGTGAAAATCCAGTCCTACCCACATTTTTTAAACATGGCAACTGCGGCTCACCCCTTGTGTTTAGGGACTCCTTGGTTTCTTGAAATGTATATATTTTTAAACGTCTGTGCCAAATTTCCAAGCAATTTTCTTGTCTATTTTGGACAATTTGCCTGTACTAATATGATTAATAAAAACTAAAATGTATTTTTAACTTCCAAATATATTTTAATAATAAAAAAAAATTTAATATCTCCAGGGGGATGACGACAAATTAAAATGAACTTTTCCACTGTTTTTTTTGTGTAATTTTTCATCTCAGCAAGTCTTGCATTACATAGAATGAACTTAAAATGATATTTCACATTACAAATTCAAAATATTATTTCGAATTTAAGCACTTGTATTACTTGAATTAGGTGTAGAATATCCATTTATTATAGTTTATAATTTTTGTCACAACCTCGGAAGCAGTTGACTAATTTGTCGTACTTTTAGGCGTGTAATCTGACATTAATTCAAGCAAATTCATTTTAGTTAATTTTGAGGTTGATGAAAAGGATAAATCAGAATAAATATGGTGAATATAAAAGTACGATAAATTTGAGGTGAAATGTCAAAATATGTGACTAAAATATACGCCTAAGCTACGCCAACGAGATCAGGAGGGTGATTCTGATCTTTTGTCGTACTTGAATGTCAAAATATATATATAGGTATATATATTTTTGATTTGCATGACGTAGAATGAGCTGAAAATTACACTTCACATTACAAATTCAAAAAAATATTTCGAATATAAGCACTTGTAATGCTCTAATTAAGTGTAGAATTTCCATTTACCACAGTGTAAAATTTTTGTCACAACTGCTGGGAGTAGTTGACTAATTTGTCGTATATTTAGTGTTTATTATTAGTGCTTTTTGATGTTTGTTCACAGAAAATTCATTATAGTTCATTTTGTGGTAGATAATAGTGAAGACACAAAATGAACTGTGTTAAAAGAAAGAGTACGGCAAAATATGTCAAAATTCACGCCTAAATAGTACGACAAAAGATCAAAATCACCCTCCAGAACCCCTTTTGGAGACCATATAATACAACTGTCAGGTCCTGAAGATAAATATTCCGTTTTAATTAGTGCTGTTACTACTGTTATCATTTTCTTAAATTGATGCTTGCCGTTTGACGTTTATAAAAATGTATTCCATTTATTCCATCTAAGGAGGTAGATTAAAAAGAATACGTTCGGATTATACCATTATAATAAAGAAACACAGAATGGAATAAACGGAATGCTCCGAGTGGATAAAGAAATGCTTTTGGTGCATTCTGAATGTTCGGAATAAATAAAGAAAAGCACTCAGGATTGATTGGTGAATGAACATAGGATTACCAGCCACCTTAGTACATTTGTACAATCTTTGAGTTCATTTTATATATGATACAAAGGTATAATTTCAGAATTTAGTGGAATTTTTACATTAATTAGCTTACAGATGGTTACAGACTAAAATTGAATAAACAGTAAATTGATTGGCTGTATAAGTATAAGCACAATTCCAAGTATTATCTCAGCAAAGGAGCTTTTCGATTCCAAAAAGAATACTGCAATGGGAAGTATGGTCTGAACAAATTTTTGATTTCTTGTAATTAGATTTCTTCTCGTTTAGTTATGAGAAGTCCGTCGTGTTGCCACCCCCTTAAAACTCTCGCCTGTTACAAGTGCCCCTCGTGCCCACCATATATCCCTGAACAATTTAAATTGAATTTAATTTATTAAAGAGAAGGAAAAAAGTGTGCTAATCTGATAATTAATTTTTATACACAATATTAACATCTAATTTGTTTTACTGAAAAATCTAAACTCTACTTACTACTGCTGCTCTCTGCTAATTCATTCCCGTAAACACAAAAGCGTACATTCTTTCTATTAACCAGGAATGCATGAGAACATGGCATTTGCATTTTCTAGGTTCTGTTGATTAAGCACAATTATCGCGATAATTTCCGGTGACTAGACGAAAATATCTGGAAATATTTATAAAAATTTTGTGGAGTATTTTGTGAGGTGTAATGTTCAGTAATGTCGAATAAATTTGCTAATGTAACTCGCGTAGAGGGTGTGTTTTGCAAAATCATAGAATGTAACGTCCAGAAGTTATAGGGTGATTTATAAAAATATACCCAAATATCTTTAAGTCCCGTTATCTTGGAAACCGTTAGGATTAGGGAGCTCGATACTGGGTAGAAATATCAACATTTATCTAATTTGGGTTTGGGGCTCGAATTTATCACTAAAAATGTTCGACCTACTCTTAATCACTCCTTTTTAATGCTACGATTTTATTTAAATTATCTTGTCAATAATTCCAAATCAGATTGTATAAGAAATTTCTAAGAAGAAGAAGACATGAAGGCGGCTCCGAAACATATTGAATAAGGACTTTCAATACATAAAGCCTATATATTTTTTAATATTCTTCGAGGAACGATACAAAATCGACTAAGGAAAAAATATGAGAAGCGTTAAAGCCTTTCTGGAGTTCAATACAAATCCTGAAAACTCGATCACTGGGTATGTTGTTTCCAGCAGCCCCTTACTGCATTACTAACAGCTAGAACCTCCACTGGGATTACACTACAGTAGTCCGGTAGGCGGTATAATTCTTATATTCAAGAGGTTAGTGATGTTTCACTTGATCAACTCAAGCGAATTGAGGATGTCCAACTTATTAGCCAAACGATGCGCTACCTACTTGAAAAATTCAAGTGAATTGAGGATGTCCAACTTCTTAGTCAGAATTGCCCCTTCTGTGGTCAGACTTGATTGTCGAAACATTGGGGCACTGTAAAGTAGATGTCTTCTTAACCAGTTCGATGGAGCACACGGGTTCGATATCGATCCGTCATCTAGTTCCAGTTGGACGTCTCTGTGTTTGGGACCAGGCTGTCCCCATGATAGTCTGCTTACTACAAGAAACCTGTGTAAGCACTAAGATAGATAGATAAAATCCCGAATACTGGTGGACTGTCCCTATGACAGCTTGCTCAGAAATCTGTTGGGTCGGAAACTCTTTTTACAGTCATTGGTGCTAGAATTTTCAGGGCTCTGTATATCACCAGTAATTCCTCGGCATTCGTCCATTGACTTGACATCTAAATGCTGAAAAGGATGTACATATATATTGTTTCATGTAAAAGGTAATTAAAAATCTTCTTCTTAATTAAGAGGGTAATCGCTTTTTATATTTGATTAGTGTGTATCTTTATATCCCTTATATTCACTGCCGTGTTTGCAAACTTAGAAAGTCAAAATTGACCCACTTCCCGGTATCCAATCAATCTGAAGTTTTCCACATCGATGACAATGCACTTTGGCATCACACACAAACACACACACACATACACACACAATTAAAATTTAAATAAATATCAATCGCTTCGCACATAAAGGATTTATAGTGACAAACTTTGTTTTTATGGGTTGATTTTTTTATACATATTTTTTAGTCCTTATCTATCGAGCGCTGACATGAGACTGTTTATCAAAAAAACAGTACCAAGGTACTGTCAGTTTCTGGCCTAAAGCCGAAGACTAAAAATTCCATGAAGAAATTTTTGGGAGTATAGATAATGTGTGTAAAGTGCTTCGATCAGCAGTAACAGGGCGATCTCATCAGGACAGGCTTGTATTTTGTATGGGTCTCGAAAGAGTAAAAAACTCATTACCACCTTCCACTTATTAGTTAGAAATGGGATGCCAAAAAATCATTTTAATTGTGAAGACAACGAATTTTCCTTAAAATGATTCACATATAGATTTTTAAATAAGTCTATATATATCCACCAGCAACTTATTGGCATCTGGCTGCAGGTAGTTTCAGGGTTCATTGCTGTCCTGATGAGATTGCCCTGTTACTTCTGATCGAAAAACTTTAGACACAGTATCTATACTCCCAACAATTTTTTTATGGAATTTTCGGTCTTCGGCTTTAGGCCAGAAACTGACAGTACCTCGGTACTTGTTTTTTAATTTTCTCTGATCATATGCAGTAGGTTGAGAATTGCCTGTAGGCTCGTATTTTGTATGGGTCTCGAAAGGGTAGAAAACACATTACCGCTTTCCACGAGACTGTTTATTTTTTAATAGATGAAATTTATAGGGTAGGTATACTAAGATTGTCATTCCATTTGTAACGCATAAGGCCGGATTACATTACAATGCCAACGCCGTCGTGGTCGTCATCGTAAAACGCCGAACAAAACGCCGGGCAAGTTACATTAACACTGGTTGGCAGCGCCATATCTTAATTTCCCTTACATTTTACAGTTGAGTTATTTGCTTGTAATCTCTGCCGGTTTGCAATAAATTTTTTTCTTTTCATTCAAGTCCACATTTTTTTAATATAAAATCATTTATTTTCAGAAATTTAAATATCGTTTCATTTTGTCATGTTTTTTTCATAATAGATTTAGATCTGGCATATTGGAAGCAATGGAGCGCCAGCGTTAAATTTAGGATTAGAGATGGGTCAACGGACTACGCTGACGACGACATCGGCGTGGGTAATGTAATGCATTTCATACATGCAGTACTGTCTCTACTGTTGTTAATGTAATCCAGCCAATAGAAATAATGATGGTAGAATAAAATAGATTGGGTACCCACGCATAATATTAAAATTTTTTTTAATTTTTGCATGCCGTCTGTTTGTCTGTCTGGCTGTCTGTCCGTCGGTCTCTCCGTCCTCACGATAGCTTGAGAACTCGTTCACATAGAGTGCTGAATTTTTGCAAAAATTAAATTTAAGTTCGAAAATGGGACCATCGGGCAGCTCCTTCGTAGGGTCTCCATACAAAAATTTTGTTTTTCACTATATACTTTTCCACTGGCTGAGAACGCATTGATGTATGTAGTAATCTGAAATTTTGAACACAGCGTTTTTATAAATATAGTAAATAAAATTTTAAAACTGAACTAAATCGGGCAACCCCTTCTTGGTGTTACATTTAGAGTTTAAAATATTATTGGTATTAGACCAATTATAACTTTTTCTCTTGATGTTTTTAAAAAACGTTCACTACGTTCAAGAGTCTACCTACTAACCGAGAATTTTGATAATAATTTTGCTAGGTTTTCAAAGTAGTAGCTCGAAAGTTCGGATATGTGGTCCGTTCGTCTGTCCATCTGACCATCCGTCCGTCTATCTGTACCCAGGGGCGGATTTGATCACTTGGCCGCCATAGGCCTATGGAAGATTGCCGCCCCCCCTACTCCCTGTAAAACACGAAAAATTGAATGATCTATATCCAGTGAAGGGACCCCAGGCTAGAATTAGCGGAGTAGGCTGCCTCATAAATCGGAGTAGATTTGAAAAAAATGGAGTAGAATTAAAAATAACACTTTCCAACGAATTATTTTATTTAAAAAAACGAAAAAGTATAAAAAAGTAATGAAATACCCACAACTACAAGAAAAAATCACCAAGTTTTGCCGCCCCCTAAATCTGCCGCCCTAGGCCCGGGCCTACTCGGCCTATAGGGAAATCCGCCCCTGTCTGTACCTACGTCCATCCTCTCGATAACTTGAGAGCACATTTGTTAAAGGTCGATGCACACTTACGGACATAGCATGAACTGATGAACTGGAATAGACAGGCATTGACCGGTACCGGCCTTTTTCGTGCACATATATCGACTGAAAGGAAACTTTCAATTAAGGCAGGTATCTCGAGAAAATGTCGGTCTGGTTTCTAGCCACCGATAGCGACCGGCAGTGAAGTTTCCGTGACGTGCCGGTATCTGCTGGTGCCGGTTGATGTGAATTAGTTAACTTGGTTTCATATAAAAATATTTTGCCTGTCTGCGCGGGTAAGTATACATCGACCTTTAGGGAGCTGAAAATTTGCACACGGCATTCTTAAAAAAATTGTAAATTTAAGTTCTAGAAATATATGCGATAAACGACTGCAACAATCACATTTGCATAGAGGGGTAACCATACTAAATTACATATGGGCATGTATTCATCTAAGATATCGTAAGAATTGATCTTAGACCAATTCTAGCTTTTTTACTTATTTTAAATTATTTTTTCTAATATTTATAACTTTTTTATTAAATATTGCAATATCAAAGGATACCGGCATGGAAATCGACGCGAATGCCGCCATTGTATTAGCGTTGCCATAAAGTCAAAGCCAATAATCTTTATTGAGACTAGCACAAATCGGATTAACTTCTTAAAACTAGGTGCCTACTGAAATTCAATTAGCTGATTTACAGATATGTACTCGTATACCTAGCTACAATGCAAGGAACTTTAAGTATAGGCGCATTTGATGTCAGCGGCATCAAATTTTATACCGATGCCAATGCCATCATTGTGTTATCGCCTTTTGGGTTCTCTAACTGTATCAAATGCATCCATCCAAGTCTTAAAAAAGCGACCGATGTGTAAGTTTTGTAAAAATCCATTATTTATTACGTATATTGTCGAAACCCCTAATATTTGATATTAATCTGACAAAACTACCTACATTTACCACAAAAAAAAAACAATAATTCAAGGTGGAATATTTGTAAACTCTACTCATAAAACGATGAAACAACACAGATCGATCCATAGTAAAATTTCATCAGAAAACTGTTTTTTTACCTCCACAACTAGAAAATCCTTTAAAAATCCAATAAGGGTGGTTTGAATAGTGACGTCTGAATGTTTTTTTTCTAACTTTTTAATAAAAATTTACAACATGCAACAACAGTGGCAGTGCTGTTAACGAGGTTCGTGCTAATTGCGGCTGCAAGAACTTTTAAAAGCCCATAAAACATCATCAAGACACACAAATTGTTCACATCAAGAGTCGTGTTTTGGAAAAATCTCATAAAATCTGCTTTTTCCTTCCTGTCCATCAACGATACGCCTCGACCCAATGGCATCTTCGAAATATTTCAAGTCATCACGTATTACCGAGACTACTTTGAAAATATGATTGATTGCGGCTTTTATTATTAAGTAAGTCTGTATTGCTGGTAGGTAGGTAGGTAAGTAAGAATTTTTTTTTCCATAATTGTAGAATTAAATTTTAATTTAGAGTGGTTTAGAATAAATTATGAGATTTTTAAATATTTGTGAATTGTGAATTCATTAAAAGTGACAGTTGAGGAGGATTACATTACAGAGCATTACATTTTAATTAAGTAATTTTGAAATTACTGGCGCCATTCCAATTCTTGTATTATATACAAAACAGTTCCTGCGCAGACTCATTTAAGGTGTTATGCTTACCTGCACCGCCAAAAAGCGTATATTTTTGTGAATTTATTTTTAAATAACGTGAAAACTTTTTTAGACAAAAATATTTTATGCATTATTTTGGAGTTATTATTTCATTTTTTTATTTGTTTTGGAATTCTCCGGCACCAAAGCAAAAGTGAAAATGTTTTTATTCGTTATTTCATCACACAGCTTATTGATTTAGGGCGGCAATTTTTAAGGCTTGGTTTGATTCATAAACAAGCCACAAACAGCAAAATT
This sequence comes from Dioctria linearis, assembly GCA_963930735.1. NCBI lineage: Eukaryota > Metazoa > Arthropoda > Insecta > Diptera > Asilidae > Dioctria > Dioctria linearis. The sequence continues at coordinate 323,071,443 of OZ005740.1, forward strand.
GATTGAGTCGAAAAAATTAACGAAAATAGAAAAATGGATGTAATAACGAATAAAACATTTTGTTTTTGCTATTGTGCCGGTAAATCCCAAAAAGCAGCCATCTTGAACAATAATGATGTTTACTCGGTATTAAATCATAGTTATCTTTTTAGATCTTTATAGAAGATATTATAGCGCACAAAAATAATGCTAGTAAAGAACAAGTAAAAAGCTAGAATTGGTCTAAGGCCTACCTACCCTAGATGAATACCCGTATGTAATTTTGTATGGTCACCTCTCTGTGCAAGTTTGATTTTTGAAGTGGTTTTTCGCATATATTTCTAAAACGGTTCGTCGGACAGTAAAAATTTGTATAACCAATTTCATAGCATTTCACATTGTGAAGAACATTTCAGTACATTAAAATCGTCTTGGACTGATCGTTCACAGAATATGTAAAAATTCTAAATTTTTATATGGCAACACCAAAAAGGGGTTGCCCGATTTAATCCATTTTCTAAATTTTATTTAAAATTACTATGAAAACATCATGTAACATATCTCAGGTCTATACATTGATGTGTTCTCAGGCAGTGCGCAAATATATAGCGAAAAACGAAATCCTTGTATGACAACTCTACGAAGGAGTTGCCCGATTCGACCCATTTTCGAACTTAAATTTACTTTTTTTTTAAAAAAGCTCGTGTGCGAAATTTCAGCCCTCTAAGTGAACGCGTTCTCGAGTTATCGTGTGGACGGACGGAAGGACATACGGACCGGACGGACAGACGCCACAGCGAATACTCTAGTATTGGAGATGCGGTCAAAACTGAAAGGAAGGTTGCATTTTTTGTTTATATTACAACATTTATTGAAATAAAACACAAAAAAAATTAATATTTTCCAAAATTTTTCAATATTTTCCCACAAAATCTACAATGTACTTATATCACTATAAAACTACAAAAGAAGACTTAGAACTATTTTATTCAAACGGGAATGTGATTTTTGCGGTAATTGTCGCGATCTGAGCTTAATAGTAACCATGTGGATAGAGGCTGGCATAGGATACCATGGATATTCATTAACAATATCCCTGGCTGTTTGCAACGCGTATTGTTCAAAGAGATGGGTATTGTTTTCGACGCGAAAGGATAATGCTTTCAGAATCACCCCACATCTCTCTATTATGATGCGTTCGTTTACGCCGGTTATTTCTGCAGACAGCGAAGGATTAGCAAAAATTCTTCTGGCCGTGTTCCCATCATTGGAATTTCCACCACCCTGTTTCGGCTTGTCCACAATTAAATCAGTCTTTTCTTTAAACTCGGACTGTATACATTCTTTTATTGCTGTGAACATTGACTTTACTTCTTGGCTTGTGCGCCACTTTTTGAAATTCAGCATATAGGATATGTGGAGGAGGAACTCAAAAAACCGAATCCACACATATAGTGGCGATATTCCAAAGTCCAAGCTACCTTCATTTACCGGTCTGTTTAGTGTTGCATTGTGTGGGCTTAGCCCATAGTGAGCTTGAGATTATACTTTACAGTCACCGTTTTGCCACCTGCAGAGTAAGGAAAGTTATTTGTTGATTAGTATCATCCTGCTCAGCCTTGTTATTTTTTTAGTTGGAACAGCACAGGCCTGCAGTAACTGGTTGATCCAGGACGAGGATTCTGCCAAACGATCTTCTTTTCGAACTCAGGACCTAGTGGAACGTAAGAAGTCATAAACATATGACTGTTGCTAAAGTCTTCCGAAATCCTCTGCTTATATTGGGATTGGCCATTACTTCCATCAAATCCCAATTTTCCTATGAGGGTTAAAAATATCACTTTCTTGAATCGTCTCAAGTATTTCTTCCTGTGATCTCAGTAGCCGGAAATATGATCTAGAAGACCCTGAAGAGTTACTTCCGCTGATGATTCGGTGACAGTTATTGTATCCGGCTTTAGGCAACTTTCCTTCCTTGCTTGCAAGAATTTTGCATAGTTCGGAAAGATGTCCAAATTCGTCTTTTCGGCTACAATATTCTTAATGAGTTGATATTGATGTTTTGTTACCTTTGCTTCTACTAGCAATGAAATCGCATCATTCACATTGAGACGTGTTGGTTTCATGGCCGCGGATGTTTGGATACCTCTTAAGTCGTGTGCTAGTGTTTCATCAAGACTTGCCAAGCCTTGCAATCGCCTTCTTTTTGTTCGCGATGGACGTGTTGAAAACGCCTTCTTCGGCCTGCCTTGGTCTTTTCCTCCTGCTGGAGGTGTTATAACAGGTATGGCATCATAGTTTTCAAATACATCAAGCTAGTGACTGTATTTTTCGAGGAAACTAGACTCCTTTCGTCCGCATTTTATCCATCTTGATAAAAACGCCTTGCACAAACAATTCACTCTATCACGATCGTCTTCTAAACTAAAAGCCCTTTTGAAGCATTCGCACGTCTCCTGGTGTTGAAAGGAATTGTTGGTCTTTTTTATTTGACGCCAATTTAATCATCCGACTGGATCCTGAAACTAAAATCGAGCTCTTTCAAATTTTCTTTTGTATTGAAAATAGCACAAAATACCGGGAGTACACATTCAAGGAGGGTTTTCTCAAAGTTTCGCAAATTTCCGCATACAATGATATACATTACCGTAAAGAAGAGAAAATGAACTAAATTATGTAGGTACTAAGAAATATTACAACCAACAACATGCTACAAAATTTATTTCTTGTTCAAAAATTACAATATTGCCACTTTTTTACATTTTTCACACAAATTTATAAAATTAGTATTAAAGAATAACTAACGGTAATACAATCCCAAAAAATAAACAGAAATAATCCACATACCTGACTCTTGGATATTCATTGATAGAGGGCTTGTCACGGTACGATATAGTGTTTTAGATTACAACTCAAACCTGCGTGCTAAGTAGACACTCACGTCATTAACACGACTGCAGTGGGAGACAATGCAACCTTAAGGGCCGGTTTCACAGTTCGAGTTTAAACTCAGGATTAGTTAAACTCCGTTCGTAGTTTAAACTGAGTTTAAACCAAAATGAGTTTCACAGTGTTCGACCTTTTTTAATATGGCAGCACTATGGAATTGTGAACTAACATGCTATTTTCTGTACAATTGTGAACTAGCAAACTATTGTGAGTCATTTACTGTCAAAATATTGCCGGCCAAATCGTTGTGACAAAAAAATTAATTAATTAAACCTACGAAAGTGAAAAAAATAAAATAAATTAATTAAACCTACGAAAATGAGTAAAGACTCCTTGAAACGCACGAAATGTCACTTCGTTCACATTTAAAGACAAACTGAGTTTAAACGCTCAATTTTGGTGGTTTAAACTAAGTTTAAACGAGGTTTAACTTACTACTGTGAAACTGTGTTGAAGAGATAAACTGAGTTTAAACCACATCTTAAGTTTAAACTTGAACTGTGAAACCGGCCCTAAATGTTACTCAAAAGACGATAAAATTTGTGTACCGTTATGAAGCGCAACTATTTGTACGACTAATGTGATTAAAATGGTGAGGATAGTGTAACAGAGATTTTTTACTTATGACCTATGGAAGAAACCAATGTGAGACGGACGGACGGAGGGTATAAAAATGGGTTGGACACTCACACATAATAATAAAAGTTATTTCGTTTTTTGCATGTCCGTCTGTCTGTCTTCACGATAACTCTAGAATGCGTTCACTTGGAGAGCTGAAATTTTGCACATGGGTTTTAAAATGAAAAAAGTGCAAAAATGGGATGAGTCAGGCAACTCCTTGGAAGGACTGCCATACAAAAATTACGTTTTCCACTTTATATTTGAACACTGCCTGAGAACGCGTTGACATAGAAAGCTGAAATTTTGTACACGGTGTTTTCATAGTAATAGTAATTAAAGCTTAAAAGTGGACTAAATCGGACAACCCCTTCTTGTTGTTGCCATATAAAAATTAAGGTTTTTTGTATACTGTAAAAATGATCCGTCCTAGACGTTTTTATTGTACTGAAAATTTCTTCAGAATATTAAATCCTATGAAATTGGTTATAATCATTTTTACTGTCCGACGAACCATTTTAGAAAGATATGCAAAAAACCACTTCAATAATCAAACGTGCACTGATCACCAATCAAACCAAAATTACATACATCTAGGCTAGGGTATTATAAGAATTGATCTTAGACCAATTCTAGCTTTTTTTGAGGCCAGCCCGTCCCTTTAACTCGTACACGAATTTGTCTGTCTATTTATTTATATATTTCTTTTTTACTATTTTCGACACTCTCGTAGACCTACTTTTCGTCATCACAGCGACCTGAAATTTGGCACACAGGTTCATGTCGCGTGACAATTGAATCTATCAAAATTTGAACCGGAAATTTCCATGGAAAACCGGGAAAATTGGGAAAAATCTTTTGAAAATTTGGTACAAATTTGATAAGTGGTAAATCCGTTTTAGGAAAAATGCTGAGTTTTCCGACTTTTCCGAAAAAAATTTCCGGAATTTTCCGACTTTTCCGAAAAAAATTTCCGGAATTTTCCGACTTTTCCGGAAAATTTTATGGTAAAAAAGTTTTCTAAATTATGCAGGATCAAGTTCCCAATCAACTGGCATCATTACTTTCTCTCCGACAATGGTGAAAACTTGCAGAAAAATCCAGGAAAATTCATGTAAAACGCTTTTCCGGAGTTTTTCCGACCAAGGAAGCATTTGAGCGTTTTGCAACCTAAGACAGAGTTGTAGAGCGAAATGAGTTGCATAAAGTTGCTTTTGTGGAAAACTCCATGGAAAACCCGGAAAAGCGGAAAAATCATCGGAAACATTTTCATCGATATGATTAGTGATAAATCTGTTTCAGGAAAAATGCAGAGTTTTCCAATTTTTCTAGAAAATTTTCCGAAAATTTCCGGAGTTTTCCGATTTTCCCGGAAAATTTGCTGACAAAAAAGTTTTATATGCTATGCGGAATCATTTTTTCCGTCCTACTGGCATCAATACTTTCTCTTCAACAATCATGAAAACTTGCATGAAAAATCGAGGAAAATTTCATGTAAATTTTTAAAAAAAAATCATAGTAATAGGAAAAGTCTGTGGAAAATCGGGAAAAAGCGCTGTTTAAAACATAATTTGAATTTCAGAAAACCGTTGCAGTACTTCAACGATTTGATACTCGAAAAATTTTTGTTTTCGAATCGGCACCAAACATGACTTAAAATGTCGATAATGATAAGCTGAACAAAAACTTCAAAGCAACCACGGTGCTGACTTCCAATCATCTCATCGTAACTGCCTTCAAAATTTCAAATTTTTCGAAACCTCGGTAAACCGTAGTCCGAGTTATCGAAACTGTTCGGATTGTGTTCGAAGTATGGTCAGTCGATTGGAAGATCTCGAGTCGTATGGACGCAAAAAAATTCCACTGCGAATATTCAAAAATTGACTCAAAATAAAGAAGAAAGAAAGAAATATAAGGATAAATATAAGAAAAATTAAAGGAAAACGGAAAATTAAAAGGAAAACCGAAAATTAAAAAGAAAGTAAGAAACTAAGAATTAAATTAGGATTAAGTAAAAATATAATTAAGTTCGGTTAAATTGATATTAGAACGATTTAGTTATCGTGAAAAAGGCAAAAAATAAAATAAGTAAAAAACGAGTTTTCAAACAAAACTGAGGCCAAGCCGCATGAAAAAGTAGAAAATAAACTTTTCTTCACACACAGAGGTGGACTCAGATTTTTTGATTGGGGCATTTCTCTTGAATATTCTTTCTCTTCATGAATCAAATCACTTATTACCTCTGATTGATCATACTGAAATATATTGGTGATTGTCAGCGATTAAAATCTGAGTCCACCTCTGTGTGAGAAGGAAAGTTTATTTTCTACTTTTTCATGCGGCTTGGCCTCAGTTTTGTTTGAAAACTCGTTTTTTACTTATTTTATACTTGTTTAATATACACCTAATACCGCTCAACTAGACTGGCTTTTTCTGTTCATAAAACAATTGGATATACTTTTTCTTATCGAACTGTCTTAATTTTAGTAGTAAGTAACAATTATGTTAACAATTTTTTTGAAGAACAATTCTTGTACATAATAAAAATTTGAAAAATAATGAAATAGAAAAGATTTGATTCATATTTATTGCCGAAAGCATCTATTGCTAATCTAATTTTTGTCTGAACAACATTTGTTGTATGAATTTGTAATTTTTGGAACCTTATCAAAACCTGTGAACAGTTTTGATATTAAGATAGTTTCATTTCAATTTCTTTGTTGCTGTTCATACGTAGAAATCAACTTTCTCTATAAATTTGAACATGTCCATCAAAGCGAAAGTTTTCTACTGCAAACAAGACACCACAACGAATAATATACGAATACCGAAGACAATGGCAGTTACTTTTCAAATCGTAAAAATGGAAAAAGAAATTTATTGTTATGTGATATAAATTCCATTAAAGGATTGCGATGAGCATTCAAAAGTCCGATACCAAACTATAAAGTTTCCAATTGAAAATTCAATCAAAACTTCCGCAAAATAGCGCAACAAAATATACACCTGCAACAAATGCAATTAAACTTCGTCCAACTATCTTATGGTATAAGAATTCACGATTGTCCTGTCAATAATTGAAGTGGTGACGTGCTCTCAAGTCTTGATACTTCACCAGGTAGTTCCACTTGCATCTTTTCTCTCCTCCAGCTCCACAGAGTGTGGGAGAATAAATAAAAAATCATCAAGTCTCGACCGGTGGGTCATAAATTGAAGTTAAGTGGATCACCACCTACCAGCAGAGATGGTGTTGGAACAATAACGGCAAGGTGAATAGTACAAGTGTCGCCAAATTTTTTATTCATTGAGCTAAATCCTTGGGGAAATCAATTTCTGTGTCGCAGGACACTGGTATAGCCCTGTTTTAGCTTATGATCCTACCAGATTCACTGGTATAGAAACATCGAAGTGGCGGGTATCATCCACCCACTAACCACTTCCCATTGTTATTTTCTTTGCTATGCTCATACCGAATTTCTTCGCACCGTGTCGCCCAATCATAAACTTATTCAAGTGAATTGTGTAAGCCACCCAGTACCATCCCTTGTACTATATGTATAGTATAGTCGCGTGAAATCGGTATCTGGATAGGATACCGTACGAAAAAGGGTTCCTTCGTTCTACTGAGTTGAAAAAGTTATGTCTTCCCACCCAGGGATTTTCCATACTAAACGGCGTTTATCTTTCACTGACGTTTTTAGGATTTTCATGTGTTTCAATTATCCTTGTGTGTTAGGTTTTCGGTCCGGGATCCTGGCTATCCCGTTCAAATATTCTGGCACTGAAGTGCGTTGTACTCCAGTTGGGGGGATATCATTTTAATTTTTCAGCACACGATACGGATCGAACGAAGAAGGTCCTTTATGGCGACAGGTTTTATCACTTGTGTGATATTCTAATTGAAATGGGCAGGAATTTTATGAGGGAATATAACTATTAATATTAAAATTGAATAGTGTAAGGATCTAATCTGTTTTATATGTACATTGAGAAATGGTTTGAATTGGTTGTGCTATGTGTGTAGCCTTTGAGGTGTAGGTAAATTTACAGAGCGCGAAGTTGACATAGTTTCACCTAGACATTTTGATGTTCCTTTTCAGTTTATTATTTTAACGGGGTATTAAAAAAAATTTCTTTGTACTTGCTTAGAGTACCTATTATTAATACTAATACTGCTATTAGAATTGACATTTTAAGAGAATAGGTGCTCATGGTACCGGTAACTATTGTACAAGCTAAACATTGAACTTCTTGTAGTTTAGCGCTTCGGTTTCCATTAATTGATTTTTTGGTTACCCATACGAAGGTTGCATCTATGTATATACCAAATTTGGATTACAGAAATGATTTTTTTGTGTTAGATGGGATTGCACCGGTTCATAATTCGTATATGCTGTGACAACTACGTTACCTGTGTAATCAGCCATGTAAATTAAGGCCCAATTTCTCCGGTTTAACAATTAATCATAGTAGCGGAAAGAGGACTCGGTGTGGTTATTTTCCTGTTTCCAAACATGAAATCCATCCACCTTGAAAATCTAAATTCCAAGGTAGCTAGTTTACTTGCATCGAAGTATCTGAAAATGCTCTTAAAGCCATTTCTTTTCTTCTGTAGCTTTTTCAATGTTTTTGACGAATGTGCGTGAATAGTAAGTATTCTCGGTTTGCCAAACTTGATTACATAACCAAATTGCTAACCGTGAAGCGGTGATTATGTTAAAATTTCGCTCCTAGAGTGTTAGTCTAGAATTTTCTCTATTCACTTAAGGAGGAAAGAGTGGAGGTGATGGTTTGAAATGACTTACATAGCTATACGGAGCTAGATATTTTTCCTACTTTGGGTATGAAAACCACTAGATGCAAGAGTTATGGAAATGAATTTCTAACAAAAACATGACTCATCGCAACACTTCTTTTTGATTCGACCTCAGAGAATAGCTTGTGAAGCCTGGTTGCTGTTGTCTGCTGGTCCTATACCTGCCCGAAGGAGGTCGTCTAGTTTTTTTTAGATCTTCTTAATCACTGTGGTTTCCATTTTTTTGTATATGTAGGTAGGTACTATACGTAACTACTTGGTTTAATCCCATGGTTTATATCTGATTTTGTTCGTGTTATGAAACGCCATTTAGAAGGCAAATGAAATTTTATTCACCAAATTACCTCTAAGTACTTATAAAAAGGAGTGTTCAACTAATTGTTGAATAGTTCTTACCATAGTCAAGAACATTTGGCACAACTGTCGGAGCAGTTGACATTCTTGCATATAGCTAGTGCTAATACATCTAAATGAAATCGTTCATGTCGTTTCGATGGAAAAAATATTTTTTTATATTACAATTAATGAGTTTAATAGAATTTTGCCAATTTCTGAGACAATCCAAGATGGAAACAATAGCCTGACGCATTCTTAGGCAGTGCCCTAATATATAGTGAAAAACGAAATTTTTGTAAGGTAACCCTACGAAGGAGTTGCCCGATTGGTCCCATTCTTGAAATTAATTTAACTTTTTTCCAAAAAGAGGCCGTGTGCAAAATCAAAGCATTCTAACTGAAAGCGTTCTCGAATTATCATGGTATGATGTAAGTTATATACATTTTTAAGCAACTTTGTTGCCGTCTGCCACCAGTTTGCCACCAACCAAATTGTCTGTCATTTTTGCCATTGATCATGAAATATAATTCTCCATTGTCACACCAAAAATCAGCCTTTTTGAAATCACGCAACTAAACCGGGTTTTTTAAGGTTTTCGAGGCCATCCCGCAGCGCCTTCCACTTTTACAAAGAATTTTTTAATTATAAATTTTGATTACTCTAAATTACAAAATCGATATTCTATCCATCATCAGTCTCCGACAGAGAAAAGATCAATGTAATTGGAGAAGCAAAAAATCCTCAGCTAAATTGATCTTTATGACTCACTTTCTAAACATTTCAACTTCCAAGAAATTTCCACTACATTTATAGCCGTTTTCAAATTTCAAATAAAATTCTACGCCATCCAAATTTGAAATTCAAGGAAAACAAACGAAATTAATATATGTAAATATAAAACTAAGATTAACCTGCATTTGGCAGATCTCATTTGGAAAGAGGTCAAAGTAAAAAAGGGAAAGTAATTAGAGTCCGAAATTAACATAAACCAGTTGTTAACTTTAAAGACCTCACCATCAGGTACATATATACTAAAATGATATTTTCCTTGTAGGCGGGACAGTTAAATTGTCTAATTATATTATATGTCCCTGTTTTATGTTCCAGCGAAAGAAAAAGGACATAATTCCAGAAATAAGAATCTCAACACATGTGCAAATTTCCCTGGTACTGTCAGGCCAATGCATTTACTTAATCTATTTATTGCGGCTAAACATGAATTTTAATTAGGAATTAGGTAGTTTGCGAAATCTATGATTAGTATGAATTTCTGAGAAAGGATTTTCAATATTGTTATTATGGAATCAAGGTGAATAACCAGTGGTCTCTTGAAATATTAAGTAGGTAGTATGAACTTGGTTAAAAGAGTGGAAAATATTTTTGCTTCTTTGTACAGGGTGACCACTGAAAGACTGGATGATATAAGACGAAAACAAATTTTACAAATAAATGTTTTTTTTTAATTTTTCATTATTTTATTTCGAAATACTTACAATTTTGTTCAGCATTATTTATTTATTAAAGAAATTCATGCGATAGCAAACAGAAAACTCAAGTTACTTACTATCGATTAAACAAGTTTGAAATTAAAAAGCTTAAATTCCAATTTTAAAAAGTAGCGAATATTATGAGGATAATGCAGTCAAAACTAATTTTAGAGGCGTCAATCCATTATAAGAAAAAATGTATATCCAAACTTTTATGGCCAGTTTTACAGTCTGAGTTTAAACCAAATATTTAGACGAATGGGTTTCACAGTTTGGCTTAAACGCCGGTTTAAGCTAGAGTTTAAACCGAGCCATCCTCGGTTTAAACTCAAATTAAAAGTATTTGACAAGTGTGGCATTTTATTTTGACAGTAGCATTATTTTTTTCTACCAAGAAAATTATTTTATCATGGATTCAGATTTTGACATTTTTAGCGAAGAAAGAAATCTTTTTTGAGTTAAATTTAAAACTCTGTCGACGACCGAGAGTAATTTGAAATCGACCAAATCATTTTAATGAGTGGAACGACGTTGATTTTTATGCTAGATTTCGTTTAAGTAAAGAATCGGCGTATGCTGTTTTGGAGCTTGTATGTAGCGCTTCATATTCAACACCCAACAAGTTGGTAAGTGCTGTAAAGTTTAACAAATATTTTATTCACTAAAAATGTTGCAATATTTTAGGAATGCAGCTCTGTCCCCTGAACATAGGTATGTTGCTCTTAACGCTTCGCATTTATGCAACCGAACCGGTTGCATCACTGACATATGTATAATAAGATTGGACTGAGCGTTCTTGCTTCAAAAATGGCACAAATATTGAACAGGCTGTGAAAACCCTTTATTTCGTACAATTGTACACCGATTTATAATTAATTATTATTTGTCGATTGGAAACACTAAGGATGTTATAAAATAGTATTGCATTAAATTAAAATTATTTAGGAAGTTAAACTTGTTTTAATTAACCCAAAAATTAATTTTTAATATTACTGAAAAATGTGCTCCTCTGCAGATTTGTTGTCAAATATGGTTGAGCTTGTAAGAGATAGACGTATAAAAACAATATATTTGTCTGAATTTTTATGTCAATTCCAATGCATTCCAATTAATACAGCCGTACTGTTTCCAAAATTGGTTACAGTTCAGTGTACATTTCGAGCTTGAAAGAGACAAATAGATTTTAGCCAAAATTTCTGGCATTTTTGACTATAGGAATTAGATAGGATGGCTCAGTCCATTCTTATTATATGTCAGTGGGTTGCATGCTTATTCCGGCAAGAGATTTCTGTGGAGTTTTGAAAGCTACAGCCTGCCGAGTTGTAGCAGTAGTGTCCCATCATACAAAATACAAAGTGTTAGAGCAGGATTTTTCCACTCTGTGCGTTCTCCTAGACTCATCGCCGCATTGCATTGTACACACGTGAGGATATTATCACCGGGTATAACTAGATTTATATTTTCCTCTATATTATACTAAAGTAATTAATTATTTCAGGTGGGCAGAATGGGGAATTTTTTCGTTGTCAAAAAGGTTTCTTTTCAATTAATGTACAGACAATGTGCGATTCGCTGCTTAAAATTCTGGATATTGTTGTTCTACAATATTTAATAAATCCAGGATTTGCGCACACTTTGAAAGCCGTGAATTTGCTGACAGTTTCATTATTGCAGATGATGGCTATCAGTGCAGAAATTATATGATACCACTAGCAGAAGTTACTACCACGGAAGAGAATTTGTATAATGAATATCTTATATGTACTGCATCGAGTGAAGTTATGGGATTTGGATAAGAACGTTTCCAATTTTATCCATTGGAATGAGAATGAATCTACCAAAGATTCAGAGTATAATTGTAGTGGCAGCAGTCTTGCATAATACATGTTTCATGAATAATGAAAATACATTACCAGCCCTATCAGAGTAGTTAGAAGCAGTTATTAATTTTGTCAGTGCGGTTCCTCGGAATGAACTCAATCACAGATCGACCAATCAAAACGTGGTACGCAGATCATTAATCAATACCTACTTTAAGAACCTTGTTTAAATAGCTATTGTAATATAAAACTATACTGTACTATTTATATTAACTACTAATAAGCTATTATGTCTACAATGCTAAATTAATTAATTTGTATTGAGCGACTAGGGTTTTTATTAGTCTAATTCAGTATAACATTATTGTTATTATTACATATTATGAATTATAACTTTTTCTTTCTTGTTCTTTCCTTGTTAGAAATTTAGTTTAATTATTACTATTATTATTAAGTATGTCATTAGTTATTATACACATACTTATAAGATCAAGTGTAGTTGTAGAAAAACATTAATTTGAATTTAAAATTCCCCTAAAATCAAGATTTTAGAATTTCGCCTCAAAGCCTGAAAAATGTTTATAAAATTGTCAAAAATTTCATCGTAGATTTATGTGCGAAAAAGAATATCCCTCAAATTTTCCTGCTCACAAATACCGGCTCTTTTCACAGCATTTTCCATACGAAATGTCTCCTTAAGTTCCTTCCTAAATGTTCTCCTTAACATCTTCAATTGTTCGAGGTTTTAACATGTTAACTCGTTCGTTTCAAGTAGCCCCACAAAAAAAAATCTGGTGACGACAAATCAAGTGGGCAAAAAGACTAACTAAATTAAGCATTTTTTGAATTTGCTCATTCATTGAAAATTTCTCGCAGGAGTTCCAACGTCTTTCTGAGTGTTGCGCAGTTGCTCCCGCCTCCCCATCCTGTTGGAACCATACCTCCAGATTATCTTCGACCATCGAACGTATAAAAAACTTCAAGCGTTGACCTTTATAGGGCCCTATCAATCCTTTTGGCTGAGCTTCCACATTTTCAAAAATATAGGAGCCGATAACTCTTTCAATCATAACAAAACACCAAGCAGTGCATTTCTGGTTTGGGTTTTATTACATGCAAGAACAGAGATCCTTCTGCTTCTGCAATACCTTCTTTCTGAAACATTTCACATAACCCGGAGAAATATTCACAACGCCAATAATATAAAATAGCACTTGACTTAAAAACACTCGAGAGAGACAGATTTTCATTCATTTTTTATTAATTGGAAAAGAGTATGTTTTTTAAAATTGAAGGACAGAAGAACATAGTAACTGAATGGTTATATTATATGAAAGTGTAATAGTAAATATATAGATATATAATAATGTAGTAAAAGTAAAATTTAATATAATATAATAATATTTACATAATAATTATAGATATATAAAACTTTATTACACTATTCTAGAGTGTCCAGTATCTTTTGGTAAAAGTCCACGCCGATTGCTGCGTCGTAGTCATCTCAGCCTTCTATAAATGGCGCATGCTGATTGCCATCTCGTGTTTTAGCAGGACGTCAAGCAAGTGGTCTACGGGGTCCAAATGTTGTTCTAGGTCGCCTGGAGCAGGGATTGCAATTGGAGCCTGTGATTTCCTCTTCGCGAATGACGTGCTGCTGTCCTCAGAACAGGGATTGTAATATGAATCTGTGATGATTTCTTCCAGCTCACTTTTTTCTGCGGTTTCTGAGTGTCTTCTTCTGTCTCGAAACCCAGCTCTTCCTCAGAATATCCTAGTGGGCTGATGGACTCTTCATCTCTTTTAAACCGTCAACGACTATCTGCACCGCTGCCACTGTTTTTTTTTTGTTATATGTATGATCATGAGTGCCTAGGTTAACAGCCGGGCTTTTGATTATTGATTGCAGTTAGCTTATAATACTTTGGAAATATATGTAGGTAGGTACTATATATATTTTAAAATCAACACTTTTGAATTGTACTTCTAATATTGAATGGCAATTTTTATTTTCTTTCGCTTTCCACTAGAGGCCTTACCTTGGGTAGGGCGACTCTCTAGTTTCGGATCTAGATTATTTCTGAATTTTCATTGCTTCAAAACTCTCTATTTATTTAAAATCAATTTGCAGTGGTTAATACTCCCTTCCACTTGCAGACTCAATATTTTGCAATTTTCTTGGAAAATATCCCAAAATTATCTAACAAGCATTTTCATAACATATACATACATATGTAGTTCTCTTTTCCTAACATAACTTGATTCCGCCCAGCACCAAACCAGTTTCCAAAAATCGGTCATTCGAAGAAACTACCAACGATATCAACCCAATATCCATTTTTTTTAAGGAGGAGCGATAATTCTCAAATTTAAATTTTACGGGCGGAGCTAAGATCTTAGTGAATTCGCCGATCTACTTATATCTATGTTGAATCACCAAGATGAGATATCAATTAATTAGTTTTAATTACTTTTTCTGATCAATTCAAATTATCCAAACTATAAAAAAGGTTGTCTAATATGAAATTCATAAATTTTCCTACACAAAAAATAAGCGTAGCGTGAGCAAAAGTTCATGTTACCCATAAAAAAAAAATTATGATATTTCATAAAATCGTGTTACGTCTCCTAATGAAATTGAAAACCCACGAAAATAAATGTAATAAAAATAAACGCGCAAATTGCTATCTTTGTTAGACTAAGAAAATTGTAAATTTTTGCTGACTGATCATCTTTTACTTATTAAAGGCAAATTGTTAAGAAATTAATTGCTAATTAGAATCAAGTCTTTATTTTGTTCTCTTATACCCTAGACATACAGCACGATCTAATGAATCATTAGCACTAACTACAAAGTTTCTGTAATCTTGATTGTTTGATCTTTCTTTCTTTTTCTGTTTTCTTCTGAAATCGGATAGTTTATAATCTTTATTTTTTTTCTCCTAGAATTATGTATTTAGTACCGTACCTACGTCCCATTGTACTGAAAAAGATGTCTAATCTTGTGTACCACTGGAATTAATGATATGTTATGTTAACTATTCATTAAAATGCCGTGTGTCACATAGTATGCGTCATTATGGCTCGAAAATCAGATCATAATGAAGTACACTAATGAGATGTTTTTCTCCTTCATTATAGCTATAATTAGGAAAAATGTGCTAGATTTGGCATATAATATAAATCTGGAGCTCTGCTGGGCATCTGTCGATTTGAAAAATAAGAAGAAGAAATGCAAAGAAATACAAATCACAAATTATATTATCAATATTTTTTTTAATATAATGTTTTTCTCATTTGTAAATTGTTAAATTGAAAAATAAAATAAATAAAAACAAAGTTTATCGCTTTAAGTCGATCCATATCGCTTCTTTAATGTAATAAGTATATCAAAACCAGTTTGACAATTCAACTTAATTAAAGAAATCGCTGTGTGTTTGCAGTTTATAATGAATCATTATAGACTAATGAGTCGTTAGTTATTTCTTCATTAAGAGCGCTGTGTGTGTAGGACTTTAGTTGAGTCTGCGAAGAGCATTGAATTATGACCAACGAGTCTTTATTACACAAATTTTGGACCTAGGTAATATTCTGCTGCTATGAAAATTCATCAGGGACTTTTTTTGTATTAGTATTGAACCTAGCCAGGAATCAAGGTAGTAAATAAAATAATTTCTCATCATTGGAAAGGACAATCTACATGATTTTTTACACAATTTTTTTTTTTATATAATATTCACGAACATGGCGATTTTATGTTTTCTTTTTTTTTTTTTACTGACTGTGTTCATCTTTTCGGAAAAAATTCGATATCGATCTGAGCGCGGATCATTCGACTGAATTGTACCTAAAAATTTATTTTATACATAATTATTTTTAATATCGAATAAAAGAAATCTCATGGAGATTAGATAATATGGAATATGATCAAATTCAATTTAAACTCTAATTATATAGCAATTCTATGCCAAATCGATCACCCACCGACCACGACCCACTCCAATTCAGATGAAACTTTCAGAATTAATTAAGTTTTAAAAAATATTCGACCCATATTTTTTTGTTTAACCTGTCTAGTAGGCAGTGACGGATCTAGCATTGAAATTAAGGGGGGGGGGGTCATCTTACAAATTAAATTGAGCAAAAAAGCAAAAAAAAACAGTTTAGTTTAGCCACCACAGTACTGTAGTGAGGTACCATTTTTTAGTATACTTTTTTTACAAAAAGTAATTTTTTATAGAATAGTAGTTTAGGTTACAAACCAACCAAACTTTCTCAGTTTAACACACTGGCATATAGTATAATATGGACTGCTCGATATGCTATTTCATGCGGGTACAATTTTTTGTGTCAAAAATAGTTCTTACGTTGGTGCCAACTTGGAAAAAACCATTAGCGGGAAGTTGAAAAGTGATTTTAATAAAACCTTTCGAATTTCTGTTGAGTATCTAGGAATATATTGCCTTTGGTAAAATACTTTTTATGGACGTAGTCAGTCCATATTATACATGTCAGTGCTTTTACATAAGAACGCTGCAAATATTTTAGAATGTTAGGAGTTAGGACTAAGTTAGGCCTCTGATGTTGCAGTGAGGGAGTCTGTTTCGTGGCTTGGAAAGTGTCTTCGATGATTTTGGATCACTCAAACTCAAATTCTGAGAAAAACCTATACGCATATGTGTGTACAATATGTATATGTATGTACAATAATATTCATTGAAATAAATTTTTAATTGTTTAAGTTTTGGAATTAAAATATTTTTTGAAGTGGAATTATATAAATAAACAAAATACATATAAAATAAAAAATAAATTTTTTCAAATAACTCAATTAATTAAATAATTTTTACTTCAAATTTAGGGGGGTCATGATCCCGGGACCCACTTCCCCTGGATCCACTACTGCTAGCAGGGTGACTCAAATTTTAACGTTTTCACTATGGTTGTGTTTTTTAATTTTTATTGATTTTGATTACTTTGGATCGGGTTAGATATTTCAAATTAATGATATTAAATGGGGCTTTCAAAAGAAATAAAAGAAAGTTTTAAATTATAAAAAAAAACAACATTATTGGAAAAAAACTAAATTTTTGTTTGAATTTTTGAGCCCCATTAATACGAAAAATTTGCTGATGTTCAACTCTTAGTTTAGGCGATGCAAGTTTTTTTATTAATGTCTCTGTAAAATTTCATATGAAAGTTTTAGATATTACTCAAAAATAATGAGTTTTTAATTTCTTATAGATACCTAATAAAATATGTGTTTAAAAAATATTATTATAATAGTTTTTTTTTTATGATTTCATAATTTTTGTAATTTTATTTTTAGTATAAAACTGTGGTACGATTATATCAATTTTTAATTTTACTTTCATATTAATTATTTTGCTACCTAAATTGAACAACTCCTATGTAGACTTAAATATATTGAAATGATATCATAATAACTATTGCATTACATTATAATTCAGAAAATTTTCATTCGATTTATTATTCTTCATAAAATTTGAAATAGTATTTGGAGAGATCATTTAACTTAATTTTGTATTCCTCTATTATAAAATAACTCTGATATGTCTATTTCGCTAAACCGAAATTGCATTCAGTTATATTTTTTTAACAGTAAATCAATCCGTTAAAACCAGAAATAGATGTCTTGTGAAAATTCAACGAAATGTAATAGTATTCTAGTTTAAGCGTTCTTGCAGCTCCTTCTTGCTGATTCTACCACGACCTTATCTCACAAATAATTTGTGACAATTAAAACAGTCAATGTTTATTGCATCAATGATTAAAATGTCTTAATCGCGTTACTCTTGGAACTTCTGGATAAGGAGATTAAGATGATTATGCTAACAATGGTAACAAATAGACCGGTGCACTATTGAGACGATATATAAATGGAGACACAGAAATTCATTGATGTCTTTTGTGAATAACTTTGTAAAATACTTTCACATCATTTTATTGCTAAAGGCAAGCAAAATATTTAAAGCATTGCAAAATAAACTTAAAGACGAACGAATGCATTATGATCGTCAGTTTTTCCAAAAAATTGTTATTTCGGGGTTCAGGATGCTGTTCAAGGATTTCACTGGACACATGCGCACCATACACCCATTGGCTATTTTATTTTTTGGATGATACCAACGTACCGCAATTTATGAGCTTAATAATAGCGGTATCATTAAAATTCAACCATGTCGCAGTTCGTTTATATTTGTGAAAAAAAACCTTCAACACCATAAAGGACAAAAAATTCTTTTTTTAAAAAAATTATTCATTTTCAGATGGTTCTGGAGGTCAGGTATAATATATGTCATACATGCACACCGAGTTCAATAGTGATGCTGAATGGAATTTCTTTGCAACCTACCATTGGAAAGGACCTTGCGATTCTTTAGAAGGAGTTCTAAATAAAATCCGGAAAATGCTAGCTTGCAAAATAGTGAAATTCAAACATTCAAACATCTGTACTTACGATTGGGCTGCTTCCCAGAAAGATAGAAATGTTAATTATGTTCACGTTTCAACAAAACTTACACCGGTATTGACAGAAAAATTGAAAGTAGATATAATCGTGCCAATGCAATAGCAAGTACCTACTCAGAAGTAGGCACCACAGTTTTATACCTGTAAATGACAATAGTGTTAGTGTTAAAGAATACTTGTTTTGTACTCAAATTAATATTAGAAAATTTATGAAATAATAAAACAGAACAATAATTATAATAATATTTTTTAAACACATAAGTACACAAGGTATCTAAAAACAATAAAAATATCATTATTATTATTATTGAGTAGATTCTAAGATTTTCATATGAAATTTAAAGAGATGAGATCGCAAATTTTTGCTATGATATGTATTAAGGGTAGAGCATTTCAAAAATACAACTTTTAGGGGGAGTTTCTCTTTTAGAGGGGATCAAAAATAAAAAAAAAATTAAGTTTTTGTTTTCAATAGTTTTTTTAAATTTATTTTGCAAGAGCCCCATTTAATACCATTAATTTGATACATCGCACGAAAGAATCCAATAACCCGAACCCAAGTAATGCACAAATTAAAAAACACGACCACTGGGAAAATGTTAAAATTTGAGTCACCCTGAGTTCAAGACCTCAGGTCGGCAGTTTAAACAAAAAAATGTGGGACCAGTATTTTTTTATTACTTAGACTAATTCTGAAAGTTTCATCTAAATCGAATAGGGTCGGGCCTGAAAATTGATTATTTTGATTGTTTTGTTATGGAATTGCTGTATATTGAAATTATCTTGAAGATTTTGTATAAGGTTGATTAAAAAATGACGGTCTCGACTGAATACTTTCCATAGCATGCGATATTTTTAATGCTTACGATTTTTTTTACAGTTGCGCGTTCGGCACGGTGTACTGACATTAACAAGCTGTGGCGACATGACGCGACGCAAACGAAGTTGTGCCTTTTCTGCCGCTGCTCCCTGCGAGATATCTGTTTGTCATTTAGTAGGTTTTCGGAAATGAAATATCGAAAGTACTTGCAGGATATCCAAACATATGTTGAGTAGGCGAATGTAAAAAATAAAAAAGAAAAACATATACAGAACGGGGAGTCTAGATTTACTCTGATTAGAAGATAAACGTATTCGAGTTTGTGTTTAAAAAAAAAAATAGAAAAATACTTTTATAGATCTTATTAATATTCACCCTATACATCAATTATAAACCTGTGTTGATCTCTAATGTTTAATAAAAATTACTCATGGTGTTAAAGCTGCCTTTTCCCCAGGGTTCTATTTGACCTGTTTTGTATATGACTAATTAGATTGTTTCTTTTCATGCGAGCTGGAGTATATCACCATATGTCCACATAAGGGCGCCCTGATACGCCCCAGGTTTGTCGAGTATATCGGCTGACTGCTTTATCAGACGCCGAGGAGTCCTCATCAGAGAAGAAGCCCCATTGGTCCTTTATCCTCAACCGATAGCCTCTACCGTAAGCTGTAAGATTCGTCTTGAAGAACGAGTCTCAAATCATCAACGTGTGGACCCTATTAGTGTGAGCCGTAACCGTGTGACGGCCAATTATTGGGCAAGTAGCCCAAAACGGTATGCCTATTAATTTTTTGAAAACTAATAAAGTCATATGAAATTTTTTGATTTTTTTTAATTTTTTTTCTATAAACATTATATTTAATATCTTTAGTACAATCGTGTGATGCCATGATGCTCAAGATGGCTGACTGCGGTTTTTAGCAATCATACCTTGTTACCGTGGTTCTTCGAATACGATTTCCTTTAACATAATGATCAACGTCATACGTGATATCGAAGACATTGAACAGAGAAAAGATAAAGTCCCGATTATTGGGAAAATCACTTTCTTCAAAAAAGGATGAGATTTAACGTGGAGTGGAGGAAGCCTCTCAAATGTTTTATTGTGGGAAGGAGGAGAGGACCTCATGACTTTCTGCCATTTGACTCATGAATAAAAACGGCAAATAGAAAAACAAGCTATGAGGATGAGTTTGCACTAGACATATAATATTTTTGTTTATCTTGTCCCATACCGGACTTGAACTCACAATTTTTAGAATCGGTTATACAGATGGATTTTTTTTTGTAGAGCTTGTCATGTCCCCCAGCAATCAAACAACAAAATTCTCGAATTAATTTATTACAATTCTCTTATTTAACCTAAATGAGCTAATTTAACATTTTCAAGTAACTACTCCAAACCAAACGGGAGCTTGACACTACTATGATTCATAAAATTCGACTGCACTCGACTTCCGAATATAGTTATTACATAAAATGACCAATGGCTTATTTTATGCCCCATATTCGGAAGTAAACTTTAACAGCCGCCTCATCCGGGTTTTGTATTTTTTAATTTAGAATCGTAAAAATGAGAAATTCTCTAAAAGTCTTCTATTCCTTCTATGACGGCACCTAAAAAGTGTGGTTCGAGTCCCGTATGGGACAAAATAAAAATAAATTAACGTAATTGTCGGTTGCTTTACCCAAGCGCTCTTTGCGCTGTTGGACCGTTCCAACGGTTGTTTAGTAATCGCTGATTATTTTCACCTTGGCTATTGTTAATATCGAGTTCCCTTTAGTATATATTGCGCCATGACAAACTTTTATTATTAAATTAAATTACCTCTGAGCTCAGAGGTAAGAGCATCGCCCGAAAAACGGCTTCCAGAACCGGAAATGAAATCGATGCACCTAATATTGAACATTAATAAAATCAGAAATATTAAATGAAATTTGTTTAAAAAACTTATATTTAATAAGTCAGTATGCTTAGTAGATGTAATGTAATTAGGGTTGTAAAAGAGGGAGCTTATTTTGGTCAATATCAACTAATCGCTCCACTCAAGCAATAAATCCGTTCAATTATTTAGTTCGTTCAACATTTGAGTGGTTGTTCAACGCTAGTAATTTGAGCGCACTCACTGTTTGAGCGGACTCAAAAATGTTTTAACAAAGATATGTGGAATTTGACGTTTAGTCTGAAATTTCAATCAAATATGAAAAATACTCACAAAAAAGAAAATTTGTTATGTTAATTCCTCTCTAGTTAGTTTTATCTGTAGATTTTTCCCACTGATAAGAAGAATCACTTGTCTTACATATTATCATCTTTTAGACGACATCTATTTGGAGTTAACCTTATAGTATTCCTATGTTAAATAATCTTTCCACCGAACCACTACTAGGTAGCACCATCATACATATGAAATTGTTACGGTCATTACAATTTGCCTAAGTGTTGGCTAGAAAATTAATTAAAGATAAATTAACATAGTAAATGACTTTTTGAGAACCATTCTTATTTGACTGAAACTGCAGGATAAACATTAAATTCAACTTATGTTAGATAAAGCAAGATTTGATTCTGAATCCGATCAAGACTTCAGTCCACTCAAACCTTGAGTCCGCTCCAGACTTGAGTCTACTCCAGACTTGATTCTGCTTAAGACCAGAATCTACTAAATACTTGAAACAATACTCAATAATCTGAGTCCGCAATGAGTATGTTCAAATATTGAGTGTTAAACAATCTTCATGTTGAGCGAACTCAATAATTGAGTGGACCCACGGCATGAGTTGAGCAATGAGTTGAGTCAAAACTTGAACTTTTTACATCCCTCAAGGTACCAATATGACTGATCTCGCAAGTTCCCATTCTGTAACTAAGAAAATTTCATCCCAATATCTACCTTCCCGCGTGAATATCATCCAGAGAAATTATGGAGAACATACAGCAACTTCATGCTGCGACATACAGCATACATAACACATAGCATTTGTCACGTTTTCGAGAGTCGATAGTCTTCGAGTCGTGTCCTTTTGTGTTTTGGTGTCATGAGGTTCTCAATTCTAATTTTTGGCGTATGTAAATATCAAAATATACCAGTAAAAATGGAATAAAAATTGTGTCTACTACTTTTCTGTTTTTATTAAACATGGAAAGTCTGCAATGACGTAGAAAGCATAGATATATACCAATTTACATAGGATATGCACAATATAACGTGCCTGCGACTTGATAGTTCCAGAAGGCCAAACTTTGTTGATTTTGAGTATGTTTTGTGCCTGTGTGTTTTATTTTTTTTTGCATGCTAACAATACTAACTTAACCTGGAATTTTTCTGGATTAAGCCTTGTATTGAGTTTGAGTAAAATGAGGCATTTCCATACAAATTTTGACACTGATAAAATCACTAGCAAAAATTTCACTGATGATTTTACTAGTGCAGTCAACCTTTGAATATGAGTAGGAAGTGAGTTCCAAAGTCGAACAACTTCATCCAAAAAGGAGCGTTCACCAATCAGAGTATTAAATTTGGGTGTAAGTATATAATTCGCCTTTGTGAGCGAAGGAATGTTAGAGATGACGACAGATACTCAGGACCATTACAATAAACTAATAAACTATTTTATGGAGAAAACACAACAATTTAACATGGAAATACATTTTAAGGGAGCAACCAACTATGGAGGATATATACGGCGATACATGATCATGGCGACGTAAGCCATTCACAAAACGAACACAATTATTAAAAGCAACATTTATTTTACTAGCACACACAGAGTTAAGAAGGGGAAAAATTACGAGACCTGACAGGAAAAATGAAAAGATAAGTGCCTTAATTGACCTTATACGTATTCTAGTTGGTAGAAGAGGCGCATAAATCTTTCCCAGAGATGAGTTGATATGATCACAGCAAGTCATTTTATTATTAAGAACAACACCCAAATTCTTAGCTTTATCAACACGACTTAGCGTTAAATTATTGAGACAAACTGTAGGTAAATACAAGTTTTCGTCAAGCTCCATGATAGAGAATTATCAATTGACCACCTATAAATGCGAGCTAAGTCACTATTCAGTATATTTACATATGAATTGATAAAATAAAATTGACAATCATCCACCTATATGCTGGATATAAGAGTGTCTTACTACAGAAGGCAAGTCATTAATATACAATCCAAATAACAATGGTCTTAAAATTGAACCCTGAGGAACACAGCATAGAATTCTGGCAGTCGTTGATAATCGGCCGTCAGATTTTACTTGTTGTGTCCTACCAGAAAGAAAACTATGAATGAGCCCGATAGCAGATGATGACATACCAAATTTAGAATATAATATGTCTAGCAGCATTTCGTGATTAAGACTATCGAAAGCTTTTAAAAAATCAAGGAGAATTAGGTAATAAATCTCTTTTCGGTCCAAAGCGAATCACAAATCTGTAGTGACTTTTACTAGGGCAGTCTCGCACGTATGATTTCGGCGATATCCTGACTGCCATTGCGTAAGGTATGAGTGCTGATTCAAATAAATGAGAAGTTGATTACTTATAAGTTTTTTGAAAACTTTTGAAAGGTAACATAATATGTTGATAGGTCTAAGGTAAGGGGGAGTAGAGGGACAGGGCTTTTAGGAAACGGGAATAACTAGGGCATGTTTCCACATAGCTGGGAAAGTAGGGGAAATGAATATATGATGAAATAAGTGGGATATGACTGATAAAACATTCGGCAATAGTAATTTTATGTATTTGGATGGAATCCTATCAGGACCAATAGCATGTGATTTTATGCTACACATCGCCACCAGCACAGTGAAATGCAAATCCATTAGAATTCTAATTAAAATTGGATAACAAAGAAGTGAGTTCCACCTATAGCATTGCTTTGAAGCGAACTAAAGTGCCGATTTAGCGAATTGGGCTCTAAATCACAGCAAGAATCTGCTTTTATATGAATACCGTGCGTTTTAAGATTTTTCCACACCCGTAAAACCTGAACGTTTCCTCTTTATAAAATAGATGACACTGTTTGCAGATTGATTTTTAATTAAATTTGTGTTCTCAAAATATAAAAATAAATGACTTAGTTTTCTCCAAATAAACATTATCAAAATTTTACCAGCCATTTTAAAGTCAAATATTTGGAGACCACATTAAATTTTGCTTTGCCCGAACTCGATATGAAAATACCAATGATGCATATATGTATTTGAAAAGTCGGATGACCGAATTCGACCGGCTAAAAAAAAATATGAAGTTTGAATTTCCGACTCAAAATTTCACACGGATACGGCAAAAGAGCTTCTGTCCTTAATAGGTTTTAACTCAGATGACATTGAGTTCTAGGTAAAGATGCTAAAATTATTTAAACTGAACAGATTCGACTAAGATGATGATATTTTTTTATATTTTTGCAGTAAAGAACTGATAATTGCACAGTCAGTGAAGTGGTAGGCAAATGCATCCATTTTGATTCACAATTTATTTCAAACTCTTAAGTTTGTGGCAAATCTTGTTTTTGTTAATTACGTCAAAGCGTTTTACACGAAGCACCTACATATGAAAAGATCATATAAATGTGAAATATCTCCAGCTCATTTGTTTAAGACTCGCCATTAGTCACAATCGAATTTAAGAAAAGCATATTCATATGAAACCTATACCCAGACAACTTTTAAGATTTAAAATTCTGTCTTAAAACTTAAGCCCAAATACAAAAAAAAAAAAAAAATGAAAAATATTTATTGAAGCATGTAAATGAGAACAAACAAACAAAATATCCCCGTTCAGTGCTAATAATAAAATCAAATGGAATTTAATCGAAAATTTTTAGCGTTTCGAGAAAAGATCTCACTAACAGAAAGACATCTAAAATTTCCAAAAAAAAATATTTATAATCCCATCCCATTACACCTGGTCGGCTCTGTGCCATCACAAAAATGAAGAAACCTTGCCCCGCAAAGATGAGAACATTATCATTGGACTGACGAAAAGAATTTTCCATTTATGAGGCCCGTTAAAAAATCTCATTCGTAATGGTCTCGCTAATTGCTTGATCGCTACTCTACATACCTATATATGTGGATGGAAGTCAAAGAGCTGATGGGGACCATCCTTTTGTCCCTTTAATAGCAAATTAACACCTCCAAAGGTTGTAAAATGTCTTAATTTTACGGCTATGAAAGTTGCAGTGAACTGCGAACGTCGTCAAAGAATAATGTTCGTATACTCGTATATGTATAGCTCCATTCAATATGTCGAACTGAACTGAGGGAGCATCTAATGATTACGGTAATAAAAGTGATATTCAGCGGCTGCGATTGAAGTTGCTCATCATCAGACTCTGAATTTAACTTACATTTTGACTTGTTGGACATAAACCATAGGTTCGGGAGCAACACGAACTATACCAATGGAAAATGTGGTAAATCAAAGGTGCATTGAAATAATTATACTTACTCGTTTACCTATAGCTATTCAATTACACTCGAAGCTAATGCAGAGGATTATCATAAATATCTTTAACAAACCAAATAAATATCTGCATAGTGTACCACAAAAAAAAAAACAGAAAAGAAAAAGTTCATTATCCCATTATTCCACTTCGCCCATCTGCTCACGGCAAAAGTTTAATAAACATCTCTGCTGCCGCTTCTTAAGACTTTGATGAACTTCCTTAAAACAGATAATGCCAATATAGCGTAATCCCTCGCCAGCTAACCGACATTGGAAGCATCCATTTATCTCCTTGGAATCCACCCTGGCAGTATATTAAGAAAATTCAGTTCACACAGCAGCGATAACGAAGCATCCGCAGATAAATTAGGTCCATAAATTTCATCCCCTCACAATTCTTCTTCATCTTATATCGCCGACGAGGACGACGACGACGACGGACGGGGACGTTACTATATAGTTGGGTAGTGGTAGTGAATGTCTGCCTGCTTGCAGTTTTCATTCAGGCACAAGAAAACACAGTTTTCAGCTGAAAACTTGCAAGAAAAACAAGAATTTTTCCACCCTCGAGAAGCAGGTGCTTTCTGGAAAATGTCTCTCCTTCTTAACTTCAACCGCCCTCAGGAATACAGCGTTATATTATCCCTGTATATGCATATGTCGACACGAACACCACCACCACAACTATCCCAAAAAGGATGACTTGGGGGTTGAACTCTTTATATACCCATAATAATGGAAAATTTTATTCTTGGAATCACTTCTGGGAAAATTTCTTTATACAATTCACATTCACCCATCTACCCGCCCCTCTCTCAAATGCTTTTCCTCATCTTCCTCCTACTCCTCCTACGACCAACATGGCTCGATATGAAAATTGTTTCATCGCTCATGTCGAGACGACGCGGGTCGGGGACTGTTCTTTAAAAAAGTTTACGTATATAACGGTTATATGCTATTATTCAACAATTTCCCTAGATACTTATACTCCTTCCACTATATGCAGGATGAGTGCTGATGGTCCTTCATTCTTATATTCCCGGGAGATTTTTAACAGAGCTGAGTAGAAGCGTTGATAAACGGAAGCTGAACGGAAATTACGAGATGGAAGATGGGACGTTGCAGGGTCGCAGGAATTCGAAAGCCACCGACTCTCTAGGGAGATTGAATTGTGTTGGGCGTTGTTCGAAGTTGGTACGGAAAATGGCAGTTTTCGACGAGGGTGTTTAGTATTCAGAATGAAAACGGGACTGGATATCATGATAAGCATAAATACATCGTTTCATAGCTGTGACAAATTGCGGTAGAACTCTGTATGCGATTCGTGCCTGGCGTTTTATCGGTTTTTAATAACTTCTTGAGAACTTTCTTTCTAATTTCTGAAAGGTGGATCATATTGATCTAGATTGTATGTTGCTCAAAGTAATGTTAGATATCTGAGGTGTATTTGTAGTTACTAAAATCTTCGGGTTCAGCCAATAATCCCTACAAAACAAATAATCCCTAATGCACATAATCCTACTCACTTAAATGTATCATAAAATCATATGGGTATAAAACTTATTCCATGGCAAGAACTCAATAATGGGACAGAAAAAAAAATATTTATTCAAATACATACATATACTGTAAGAATTTTCCAAACTTTTCCATTACAGAAAATTAGTTTGCCTTTAATGAAAAGTTCTAATAATACTGCTGTATACAGGGTGTCCCGTCGATATGGTAAGAAATTTTAAGGGTCGAAAATACAACCCATTTGCGATCGAAAATGGGGTGTACTTTCGACAGTTAAAATTGTTTACCATCTCGACGGGACACCCTGTATATGTAGTACCTTTAGTAACCATTATTCCGATGTCCTCACATTTTCTAAACTATACTACAAAAATATTGGACGGAATTCCAATTACCCGACCTAAATATTTGATTGTTCCTTGGAAAATCTAGTGAATTTCCATAGAAATATTCTATGAGATAAGAATTGGAAAAGTAGTGGACAATTTCATATTTAAAACTGTTCTTTGATTTGTTCATTATTTTTCTCAAGAATTCCGTATATGAAAACATATGGAGAAAGTTTGGACATATTGCAGAAAAAGTAGAAATTGAAATCTTCACTTAGTCCAAAAACATCTCAATAATCTTTCCTTTATTGGAAAAACAGCGGGGAAATTGGGGAAATATGTCGTTCGTTTTATTGTATCAACTTATTCCTTTTTGAGGCCATTCCCTTTAACTCGTACACAAATTTGTCTGTCTATTTATTTATATATTTCTTTTTTACTATTTTTGACACTCTCGTAGACCCACTTTTCGTCATCACAGCGAGCTGAAATTTGGCACAAAGGTTCATGTCGCGTGACAATTGAATCTGTCAAAATTTGAACCGGAAAATTCCATGCAAAACCCGGAAAATCGGGAAAAATCATTTGAAAATTTGGTACAAATTTGATTAGTGATAAATCCGTTTCAGGAAAAATGCAGAGTTTTCCGATTTTTCTGAAAAATTTTTCCGGAATTTTCCGGTAAAAAGGTTTTCTAAATTATGCAGGATCAAGTTCCCTATCAACTGGCATCATTACTTTCTCTCCGACAATGGTGAAAACTTGCAGAAAAAATCGAGTAAAATTCATGTAAAACGCTTTTCCGGAGTTTTTCAGTCCAAGGAAGTGTTTGAACGCTTTGCAAACTAAGCCACCTAAGACAAAGTTGTAGAGCGAATTAAGTTGCATAAAGTTGCTTTTGTGGAAAACTCCGTGGAAAACCCGGAAAAGCGGGAAAATCATCCGACAAATTTTCATCGATATGATTAGTGATAAATCTGTTCCAGGAAAAATGCAGAATTTTCCAATTTTTCCGGAAAATTTTCGGAAAATTTCCGAAATTTTCCGACAAAAAAGTTTTATAAGCTGTGCGGAATCATTTTTTTCCGTCCTACTGGCATCAACACTTCTTCAACAATCATGAAAACTTGCATGAAAAATCGAGGAAAATTCATGTAAATTTTTTAAAAAATTTCATAGTAATAGGGAAAGTCTGTGGAAAACATGGAAAATCGGGAAAATTCATGTTATATGGGATCAAGTTGGAATACAGCTAAAATGTTTTAAAATATCTCCATACAGCACGTAATAACAATTTAGTTAACGTGAAAAAGGCAGAAAATAAATTAAGTAAAAAACGAGTTTTCAAACAAAACTGAGGCCAAGCCGCATGAAAAAGTAAAAAGTAAACTTTTCTTCACACACAGAGGCGGACTCAGATTTTATTCGCTGACAATCACCGATATATTTCAGTATGATCAATCAGAGGTAATAAGTGATTTGATTCATGAAGAGAAAGAATATTCAAGAGAAATGCCCCAATCAAAAAATCTGAGTCCAAAAGTTTATTTTCTGCTTTTTCATGCGGCTTGGCCTCAGTTTTGTTTGAAAACTCGTGTTTTACTTATTTTATTATTTGTTGGAAAAAGTGTGGACTAACAGTAAGAACTGAAAAATCTGGACATGCTATGAATATTCATCAGAATGAATCTGCACTAGTTACATCCAGGCCCAGGCGTTATTCAATCAAATCTCAATATTTTATTGTTTCTTGGAAATTGTGTTTAGGGGTTTGCTATGAAAGACTTAATGGTGTTATTCTTGAAGTGAAATCAGATTCATTTAGTATTGTGCTCTTGTCACATGAGTCAGAAATTGTGAATACATTTTTCAAATAAAGATAAAAACAAAGGTAAGAAATTTGCTGTATGTTTTTTATGTAAGTACATTTTTTTTATACAGGGTGGGGCAGAATGCAGTCCCTAGTTTCAAAAATTCACTGAAAGGGCTCCAGAGCAGGTAAAGGAATAAGACAGGTGCCGTTAGGTCGAAGTAACAGCGCCATTTTCAGAAATCACCATGTGGTCGACAAGTAAGCAAGGTGGCTTTGTTGTGGAGACCTTTTTTTAAAAACTTGGAAACTGTTCCTGACCCTAAAAGCATTCGGAAATGGATCAGTTATGTAAGGACGATGGGATCTGGAGTTCCTAAAAAATCAGTCGGGTGACCTAAAAGTATGAGAACTTCCCAAAAAATCGAGGCAGCAATCTTCAACGCATTTTGCATGAAAACATGCCGTTTTCATTGGAATATCATCCAAAACGATAAGGCGAACTTTACACACAGACTTTTAGTTACATTCTACAAGATCATGGTTGCCCAAAAATTGAGCCCAGAAGGCTGAGTGAAACGTGGAGATGTTTGCAATGCTATCTTAACAGCTGTACCCCTGGCGCTATTGTGTGGACAAGCGACGAAGCGCATTTTCATCTTAGCGGTTCAGTAAACAGGCAAAATATTCGTTAGGTACTGGGTAACAGAAAACCCAAGCGAATTGCACCAAGGAGGACCACTTTACAGCCCGAAAGTGGCAGTTTGATTGATGCGTTGTTTCCTCGATAGGAATAATTGCCTTTTTATTTTTTTTATGAAGGAGGCTCAACTGTGACTGTGATTTCAGCGCGCTATTGTGAGATGCTGGAGAACTTTTTACGCCCCAAAATGGAAGAATATGACAGGGAATATAACATAGAAGTTTTCTGGTTTCAACAGGATGGAGCCAACGCCCATACTACTTGTCGTTCACTTTTGAATGAAATCTCTCCTGGCCGCCTGATCTACTTACGAGGGGAAGCTACATGGCTTCCATGCACCCCAAATTTGACCCGGGGCTACCTCAAAGCTGCAATTTACAAAGTTTGACCTCGAAACCTGGAAGCTCTGATGGAGACAATTGAGGACGTAATCACCGGGATTCCACAATATATCCTGAGAAGAGTGGGTGATTACTTTGTTGAACGGCTCAATATGGGCATCGACCGCCAAAGCCGCTACTTGGACGGTATTATCTTACAAGTTAAAACAGCAAGAAAATTGTGGAATATATACTTTTCAAAAATTAAAACCTTTTTTTTTAAATTGTTTTTTCACAATCACCCGCCAAATCAGGGATTGCATTCTGCCCCACCGTGTATTATTAAGCCAAGATCAAGGAATACCCTATGATGCAAAGCACAGCATGGCAGAAAGGAAATAGGGAAAGGATTATGGGGCGTGAGGAAAGTGGCGGAGGTACTGATGTATGTCATTCCTGATGAGCCTTCGCAGATTGTAAGCCCGAGAACACTAGATTGTAAACTGTTCCACATTCGCACAGTTCGGGATAGGAAGGATCACGTAATTTTACTGTACAGCTGAAAGTATTTTGAAAGGTGAAAGGATGAGCGCGGCTTGCAGCTCGATTATTGCGTACAGGAATTAAACTACAAGGGATCAGACTATATATTTCATCGGAACATTGGCTATACTTGTAGCGATAAAGGAGCGAAGGCCATCTTACATCGAGGCGTTGCTCGAGTGTGTCGATAAGACAAGTAATTGCCAAATCGCAAATGAGCTTGAAGGCTCTCATTTGGACAATATCCAATGAAGCTAAGGCTGTGCGACCAGCCCCGGCCCAGATATAGGAATTGTAGTCCATTCTAGGTCTGATGTAAGACTTGTAGAGGAGCGCTAAATTCGATGGGCTGAAATATGTCTTACACCTTTTTATAAATCCAAGACATTTCAATGCTTCTTTGGCAATAGAGAAGATGTGATCTGCCTAGCTTAACTTGACGGTGTAAATCAGTACTCCATCAAAAGAAATGGTAGAGGAAAACTATGATCTTGTTTTAAAGAGATGAAACAGCTTTGGAACCTAGATAGATTGAAATCGACGAATTCTTTCTGGAGTCCTCAAGAGTGTCAAAGGAGTAAGCGAAATCAAGGGTACTGTCAACGGCAAAAATATGAATGGGATTAAAAGTAAGGGATAGCGATGAGATAACAGAACCCTGGGGCACACTGGGATTTATAGAGTGAGATTCATATATAACGCCGTCTAATGCAATACGAATAGATAGAAAACTTTCAATCCATAATAGAAGAGGAGGGGAGAAACGCTTTAAGTTTGGCTAAAAGGATGCCAGACTCTATCGAAAGCCCTTGAAATATCTAGAGCAAAGATTTTGGACTCACCAAAATTGAAGAGACTAGCATTCTAGCGTAACGTAAGAAAAGTTAGCAAGTCTCTAGATGAGCCACCAGTTCGAAAGTCATATTGGTGATGAGTTCATTGGTTTCTAGATACTTCATTAATTTGGAGTAAATGACAGATTAAAAAACCTTTGAAAGAATCGAAGTGATTGCAAATGGTCGATAAATTTAGGGATCGCTACCCTCTGCTTTTTTGGAAATAGGCTAAACGTGGGCTATTTTTCAATCAGTGGAAAATTTTCCTGTCGAATAAGACAATTAGAATAGCTTGCGCAGAGGTTAGACCAAGGATGAGGCGCGGCTCATCTTCCACATGGAGGATGCAAAACAGGTATCTGTGAAATGGATGGAAGACGAAAATTTGAAGCGAATCGAGCAGCAAAAATATTAACCACTTCACCGTTATTAAGTAGTGAAGGTATAGAAGAGGACCTACTGAAATTATTCTTGATGGTTTTGACGAGAGACTAGAAATCTTTGTACAATGGTATATTGCTTCCCATGCCAATACGCAAAAGAACGGGGACGTTAAGGTGATTGTAATCACAAAATTGTATAGTTACAGGATGAGACCGTGCGCTGATGGATGCATCATAGGTTAGAAACGATATACCGTGGTCCAAATAACTCGGCGGACTTAACTGGTTGTGAAAAAATACTGAGCGTAAATCAGTTACTAAAAGTAGATATAATTGCGAGGGTTGTGTAGTATTGTAGTAAGTAGGTAAAGCATTTACTGTTTTAAGATCCATAGATTGAAACATATGTAAAAAGGCGTCGCTCAAGCCCTATTTCTCTGAACTCTGCAATCTGAAGTATGGCAATACAGTTAAGAGCCTTGGAGTTCTCCTTAACGCGCTTGTAGGAGCTGTTGTGATCAAGTAAATAGTAGCGCTGCTAAAATTTATACAGGACTGCGTTGGCTGTGGTTGGCTGCTGATGTACTGCACAGATCTATCCGTATACAGCTTCTAAAAATTTTACTCTAATCTTATTTTACAGCGGCTTGTTTAGTATCATCGCATTTACGACAACATTTTACCTGTTCAATATGCTTTGTCTGGCTGCTCTTTAAATACGATGCTCCTCCGCAAACAAATTTTCTTTTTAAACAAGAACCAACAGACTTTCATGCACTCAAGGAACTTAAACATATCTATTCCGTGTCATAGACATGAAGATGGACGTATTTGGAACTCAATTCCAGCGGTTATTCAGAGGAAGAGCTATGCGAAAGTTTTTAAGAGACCTATTTTTCAGTATTTACCACTTGATGATTATTTTTACGTATTTTTTTCTATTTGATTTAGAGCTCTAATATTGACTTTTCAATTTTAAATTATTTATATCTATTGTTTAATTGCGTTTTTATAGGATATACATAGCTACTTCCTTTTTAGTTTAGTACAGGAAAAGATTTTATTATTTTGTTGTACAACCTCTTAATAAAATTAATTGAATTGACTTGAAAAAATAAAAATAAAATCCTGAGATTATGAGTGTAACTGGAGTGGGATTTCTAATGAAAATTGCATGCAAGACAGCGTTAAATGATCTCTGACAGAAATAGAATGTTCTTTATTGTCTTTTATAATTTTCCAACAAAATCATTTCTTTCCAGGAACTGAATGCGCCTCAATCCTTTCAATAAACAATTTCTTGTAGGTACCTGCATACTATTTCCAAATTAAGCAATAAAAACGCAATAAACGATACTCTGACTTTTCAAATGAAAGTCTTCAGCCTTACTCCTATCCTCCTGGTCTCCTTTATGTACCCGTACAGCCGGGAATAATTAAGCCTTTCGTTCCGGCAAGCATTCACCACACCATAGTCACCTCTTTGGTCGCTCGAATTTGTTTATCACCAACGAGTAGTCTGTAGCAATTATCCGTTTACAGTCGTGAGGTCTAGTGGTAGTACATGGATCTGCATAAAAGGATTATAGGATTCGTTTTAGAAATTTCGTTCGGCAAACTAGGTCATCTCAAAAAGGCATTATCCTTTTAACCCGTTTACAATCTTTACTATGCATAGAAATGCAGGCGAACAGGTATATAAAGGTGGTAATACAAGTCTATGGAAAAATGTGATCCTTCCAAGGGATTATCATGTAATCCTTTTTACTTGCAACGACCTCTCATTAGGCTACCATTTGGCCAGTATTGTTCTTTATTGGATTATGCTTTATTATCGGGAAAATATTTGTAGATTTCATGAAATTGTTTTCTATAGCAACAAATGTGCCTTAGTGGAGATTAGAATATTTGTTTCTCAGAATATAATAATGCTCTGCTCTGTACATATGCATATATATGGCCGAATTTAAGGGTTGAATGGATACAGACTGGGCATTAATTTATTGGGCACGCACAGGAATTTTAAATGGCAGAGGGGCGGCTGATTTATGTCACTCTTGCACCTTCGCAGATTGCAAGCTACAGAAAAGACTGAAGATGGTAGATTGTTCCAAAATCGCACAGTTTGGGATAAAAAAGTAGCACGGAGTTTTACTGTACGACCGAGAGTGTTTTGAAGGGTCAAAAGATGAGCGTGGCTAGCAGTCCGAGAGTAGTACTTATTTCATCAGGTTTTCATCATGTAGCAATAAAGAAGCGAAAGGCATCCAAACATTGCGGCGGTGCTCGAGGTTATCGCTATGACAACATATTACTATACGCCAATAAGCTTGAAGTATCTCTTTTGGACAATATCCAATGAAGCTATGACTATGTGTGACCAGCCTCGGCTCAGATATTGTATTCCATTCTAGTTATGATATAAGACTTGCAAAGAAGCGCTGGATTTGACGGGCTGAAATATTTCTTACGCTTTTTCAGAAATCGACGGCTTTTCGATAGATACTTCTTTGACAAAAGAGTAGATGTCAGATGTGATCTGTCAGAAATTAATGCTCCATCAAAATAAATGGGAGTGGACAACTCTGGGTCATAGACGCATTGAATTCGACGGAATTCGTGATCTGATATAATGACCAGATAAAACACTTTTAATTCATATTAGAAGAAAAGGGGAGAGACCAAGTGCTTTAAGTTTGGCTAAAAGGGCTAAATACCAAACTCTACTAAAGCATTTTGAAATATCTAGGAAAACGATTTTGAGCTCAGAAAAATTGTGAAGATTACGGTTCCAACGTTCCGTTAGAAAAGTTAAGCCATACTAGTGATCGTTGATGGTTAATTGGTTAATTTGAAGTTAACGATTATAAACAATTTCATAGAATTTTATATTCGGAAGAACTTTTCAGCACAATAAAAATATCCAGGATTAATCGTTTTCATAGTATAAGTAAAAGGCCTAAATTTTTGTGTGACAACACCATGAATGGGATTTTTGTTTTTTTTTATGATGTTACCAAAGGTCAGGGGATACCCTATGATGCCATCACACAACCTTAGCAGTAAAGGCACATGAGATAAGGAATTGAGGATTATTCGGTTGAGTCAAGAAGGCGATGGTGTGAATTACGCTTGAATGTTTGCAACCCATAGCTGAGGGAAAAAACAGAGGATGGAAAACTGTTCCACATTTGTACTGTTCTGCTTATGAATTGATTCACGGAATTTTACAGTACGGCTGAATTTAACGTCAAAGTCGTGTGGATGAGCTCGAGTTGCAGGATTTAGTCCATTTTTGAAATTGTATTTACTATTTTTATGACAGCGTCCTGTACGAAACTTCAGCTCTCTACGTTGAGGCATTCTCAGGTAATGACCAAATATATACTGAAAAACGAAATTTGTGTATGGCAATCCTAACAAGGAGTTACCTAATTTGTCCTATTTTCAAAACAAAATCTATTTTTGTGTTTTTTTAAAGCCGTGTGAAAAACTTCAACTTTCTAGGTGAACACGTTCTCTGGAAGACCGGACAGCCAGATGGACAGACGGATACGCAAAAATCAAATCATTTCTTCGGAATGAAAAACTTAGTACCGATCTGAGATTTTATCTAAGGATGGAAACCAATTTATAAGTTTAAAAAAACATTTGCAGAAAAGCCTAATCATGTTTTTTTTATTTACTTCAGAAATTATAGGCACGAAAAATTCCCACACGATCATTTTGAATTTTTCGAGAAGAGTCATCGAAATATGTATCGAATAAGGTTTATCGGTGTCATGTAGAATTATAGTGCAGAGGGAGTGATCCGACACTTTTTCGAATACAGAAAGTTGGGATAATTACACTCAAATATGAAGTTCATTTCATTCCTAGCCAAGATTGATGGACTCAATTCTCGTCTCCGATCTGTGTAGAATCAAAAATTTTATTTCTTCACTGCAATAACGATCCAAAAATAGGAGAGTTGCTAGAAAACGTTGCTCTTTATATTTTTCTGTCAATAAGCGAGAATTCGATAGAGTACAAATTGGTTAAAACTGTAGTCGCTCAGTTCTGATTCAGGATGCATTTACATAAGGCATGCGCAATTCATCCGCGATCTCGTTTTTTTTTCAATTCAAGGATATCATTCGTCGTCGAAGCCTGCGGCCTTCCCTGCCAGTTATTGTGTTCGATATCCAATACATGCGCCTATTCCTGAGCAACGCGCAACTTTTTGTGGTCTCTTAGCATAGGACGAAGCATCTTTGTGATTGTGGACTTCACAAAATTAGCGATAAATTTCTGTGGGTTAGTTAGACTTGCTTGTCCTTAAAAAGCGAGCCAAGAAAACCTTCCATAGGCGTTAATTGCAATGGACAAAACATCTTTAATGACTGATAACAGACTACCTGTTCTTGCCAGATCAAAAACGTTAATATAACTATGAAAATGAAATATAACCAGTGTTGGCAACAATTTTTATTAAAATATCCTTTTTAGAGAAAAAATCCTGTAATATTTTTTTTTTTAATAAAATTTCTAATTAATTTAACTCTGGTAACAATTTCTATTTCTATATAAATATAAGGAAAGTCCAGACTCTGCATGTATCTCGTTCGAGTCCCATAATGCCTTTAAAAAAAAAAAATGAAAAATAAAATTAAAAAAAAGATAAGGAAAGCCCAGCTTCTGCCAGCAATGCGTTCAAATCCCAACATGCTTCTTTTTAATGAAAATAGAAATAAAAAATAAATAAAAAAGAAATTAAACTTAACCGGAATCCCGTTCTAAGAACGGGCAACTTTATCTAGTTAAGGTATGCAATGCTTGTATAGACTTCGGTCATATAAAATCTGAGTTAGTTTATCATTTAAATTGTGTTTGATTTGTATATAGCTATACCCCGATCAATATAGGTTAGCAGTGAGTACAGGTAGGTCAAGGTGGTTCTAACAAGGAAGAAGTATTGGGTTGAAATCTCAGTAGAAGGCTTGTATTTGGACAATTTCCCACGTTCTCTTACTTAAAACAAAATAGGTAATTATAATATTAAAACTGACACTGACGGCAGCAAAAAGTTTGAACGGCCGCTATGTTGAGAATATTTCCTCATTGCATACTTTTATCAACATTCAAGTGGCACTATGCCGTTTGCTCGACACGAATTCCCATTTCTGTAATCATGGGCGGCGCGTTTTGAATTTTCAGTAGGGTGCAACATGGGGATTTTAACAATCATTTTGTTTTAAAAGAGCTGAAGAAGATAAAATATAATAAAACACAAAAGTATACAAAAAGATAAACTAAAAACAAACGAAAAACGTAAAATGAACGATGGAGAAATTGCAATTTTGCCTACTAAATTTTAGATCTTTTAAGGAAACGCAAGAAAATAAGAAAATCGATCGAACGAAAGTGAAATTTTGTGCCGTATCGATAGGGTCCCGCGAGGTTAGACTGAAAGCAAGTGCACGGTTGCAAGATAACCATGTTATTCATCACCTCTTAGACCTTTTCCGCAGCATTTGTAGCGTTCCCAAGGCTGCTACGTGCAGTTAAATGTTTCTTTATTTGCTTCCAAGTTTTCGAGTCCAATAACAGAGTGCCAACTGTTTTCAAGGCGGTGATGGTAATTGGTATACCAAGAAAGCTAAAATATTCTAAATCTATGAAATCTATAAATGGAAAATGCAGTAACAAATATTATTTGTTTACAAATCCAACTAAACAGGGAGGGGGGCAGAATTAACGGCAAAGGCACACATATTGTGGGGTACTATAGGCACCCTGTATGATCCCTTGTACCGCGGTCGCCACCCCTGATTGTATCGATTATTTTGTTAGCGGTATTGACTTTTCCGCATATACCAATAATAATATTCGATAGAGATAAATACTTGCGTATCAATCAAAAGAAATATTCAGTAGCCACATAAAAAATTTTGACATTTTAGCTCGTAAGGTACTGTCATATGGAATTTTGTACAAGATTTTGTTTTAATTTAATTTAATTTCAAGTCAAAGGAACGACAATGTGCCAGATCAAGGTTTGGTTAGACTTAGGGTGGAATGGCAGCCATTGTGAGAGAATATACGAACAACCACACTTAGACCATTTATGATGTCACCTTATTGGGATCCTAACTGGAAAAATTCCTCCGATTTAGGGGGTGCATTGAAATCAGCTACAAGAGTTAATGCACCATCCTCCAACTCCTTGTCTGCTAATTCCCCAATTGGTAGAAAGCGTATCTACCAAGCATATTTCTCCTATGCTTAGCAAGATTAGGGCATTAACACATCAAGTGCTGAACGCCAGCCAAATCAAGGATGTGATCATTATTTGTTTTAGTCCTATAACCGCAGGTGGTATACGTTACGTAGTTATATAGGGTGTTCCAACTAGGTGGTCCATCTTAAAAAGTACAAAGTGTACGGTCACCATATAGAGAATTGTGTGTAGCACTTCATGTTTTTTCCACCGAATCCTCAACCAGCCCCATTCTCCTCTCCTCTCAGGAGTTATGGTGGTCTAAACTAAAAATTTCAGATTTTCTTACTTTGACCTCTATTTTTTTGCAAAATGGTCATTAACATAACTTTTTTTTTATAAAAGATGGAAATTGTGGACTCTCCTCTTTAATTTGACTTATTACATCTATAAAGAGCATTAAAGAGCTCAGTCGTTGGAAAGGCCATGTAGATGGTGACCGTATACCCAGTGCTTTTTAAAATACGGGTGTGTTGTGAAAAACTATATTTTTTTCTTAATCACCCTGTAATTCCAAAACGGTTGATATGGCCCCCTGTCATACAATTTTATATTTGCCTAGGTGAGTACTATCATCTGCTGCTCTATCGACCACCTAACTGAAAACACCCTGAATTTAATGTGAATCACGGTAAAAATTTTCTAGGATAGCATAGATCAAAGGACTTGGTAATCGCACTGTGATTTTACTTAATTAGTTACATAAGAATCCAGGAGATGTTAATTTTTATAAAATTCACTCAAAATTTTGTGAGTTGATTTCGCACGACAGATAATCGCTTTGTAGCTTAACTGTCCAATAGAAAATTATCTTGGAACTATGTATGTATAAAATCTTCACAGTCCAACTGTAACTGTAAAAAAACACTAAAAACAGTTGTTTCTTTCCGATAGCATTTAAGTTTCTAATTGCAA
This sequence comes from Dioctria linearis, assembly GCA_963930735.1. NCBI lineage: Eukaryota > Metazoa > Arthropoda > Insecta > Diptera > Asilidae > Dioctria > Dioctria linearis. The sequence continues at coordinate 323,110,831 of OZ005740.1, forward strand.
CAAAGCCCACATAAGTACAAGTGGTTTGTTCCGATTCTTGTTTGCTTCTATGTAAACATATTTTCCGGTTTGTTTGGTGGCCCTGCCTTAAACGACAGAAGATGGCGGAATCACTTTGATCTATGAATATCCTTTGGAAATATATCAAGATGCTGATGAATTCTCGGTGTACGGTAGCGTCTGCCACTTAAAGTGCAATTACGGCACTCTAAGTAGGAGCTAATTTGCAAACAGACGTGTGCTCAATGCCTCCATGGATAACTTCTACTTATGTCCGAACTCAAGTGGCCTTCGAGTAAGACAGACATTAAATTTTTTTTTTATTTATTTTTTTTTTTTTAGATTATTGCGTAACTAGAACAGTAGCAGGAGCCAGCATAGTTTAGAATCCAGAAACATCTGTTTTTCGGAAAAAAGAATCGAAGAATTTTGGACACTGATGGGCGCCAGTTCAAGATTAATTAATACCATGGAATGGATTTTCTGTCGTCCCTTGAATGAGAATTTCACAAAATTACGGAAATTAAAAAGTTAGAAAATAAAATCGTTTTTAATGATAAAAATTGCAAATATATATGTGGCTGGCTTATATTTATGTCGTCCCTTGTGTGATAGAAAGAAGAAACTGGAAAAAGTGAGTTTCGGGTAAATTACTTAAAGTTTTTGAATCTATTTAAATCTTTTGCATTACAAATTTGGAGCGAAATTATCAAATTTCCCTAAGATTTCATATTCTTTTGGAGTTTTTTTTCTAGGCATAGAACTATTAGATCTGCTCCAATATTGAATATTTCGAACATAGGTTCGAATCTCACTGTAATTTATATACTACAAACTACAGTAAAGATTTCGACAAGATTTCTCACTTACTTTTGTTATTTAAATTGCGATGATCTTTAGCTGTTCCAATTTGTTTGTTGAATTATTAGCGTGTTAACTTGTTAATCGTAAACTAATTCTTCTCCATTTTATATAAAGAAAAAACGGCTTACAGCGGTGTTCCGCAGGGTAGCCACTTAGGGGCCCTTCTCTTCATTTTATTCATAGAGTATGTGCCCCGATGTAATTACCACCCAGGTAGCATTGAGCTGTTGTGGATTAGTTAAGAATAATAAGAATTATTTATTTAAGGTTAAGTAGGTACTAGAAGTATACAAACTCGTTTTTTTAGTACAGAAAAGGCGGCGAAGAGAATAAACCAATAAAAGTAAATTATAATATAAAGCTCGAGCTATGAATTAAAAATAAAAATAATTAGAAATTAAGGATTAAATCCGAAAAACCATACCTACTACTAAATAACGGAATAAAATAAGTAAGCAAATATTACTCTTAAAACATAAGATTACAATTAAAAGAGAAAAAAAATACAAATATATAAAAAACTAAGAACTAGAAAATGAAAAGCAAAGACCACCTCAAGCACATCTAAAAATCTATACCACAATAGTGATCGTATGCTGAATATCTGATTGTAAATTAGTCCAAGCTCGAATAGCACGTGCAAAATAAGAGTTTGCCATATTGAAAATATTTAGTATCAGCAAATCGAAACGCCTTCTGGGCCTAAAAATTCAAATTTATTAAATAAATAGCTTGGTTTTTTAGTATAAATGAGTTTATGTAGTGATGACAGAAGCCTACGTAAAAAGTATTGCATTAAGGAGCAATCAAACAGATGATCATGATTGTGCGAAACATGATCGAGTCTCCCAAGGCAGAAGACGAATCTTGTGCAAGAGGAACACAAATGAGGGAAAAGCAGACTGACATAGGAAAAGTACGGCAGAATCAGACATTTCACTAGTATCGAAAGTGTGATCGTAGATAAGCTTCCAGAAGACAACCGAAGCCGTGTGTTATTTAAAAATATAGACAGAAAATCATATATCTCAACTACTCTGCGATAGAAAGCAATGCACTTCGACTTTCCAACATTAATCAATAAAAGAGTATTATCTGCACATAATCGGTATGCAAGTGCATTTTGCAGTCTTCAAAAACATTAAGAAGGTCATTTATATGCAGAATTAAAGTAGGGTAAGAGCACAGAGACGGTCCTTTGTAACGTCCCAATTATTAATTGAAAGTAAAATTGGACGCCTACATAGCACCCACTCGCCTTTCGGACAAATATCACCTTAAATCTAAATCCAATTGTTGCGAATGTGTTCGATTCCTTTCCGGCCCTCTGTATGTCAGGACTGAGAACCGAAAAGAAGTAGTTGAGCTTCTTTCTGTATGAAAAGGAGGAGGAGGGGAAAAAGAGGAAATTAAACGTGGGCTCCTTCTTCTGGGCTTGGACACGAAGTAGTGTAGATTTTTGTAAATGCATCTAAATTTAAAATAACTTGTGATAAAGTATGTAATTTATTTTATTCAGCCAAATGGCTAATTATTGACTATATAGTAGATGTATACTGGTGAAAGTGAAATAAACTTCGAACAAAAGAAAAGCAAAACGTTTACCCAGAAGGGAATTGTGTAATAAAAGTGGAAGACGTCCAAGCAATAATAAAATAAGGAAAAACAACAGAGTTAAAACTATGCACAAAAATAAGCAAAGCAAAACTAAACAAACAAACATAACAAATAAAAGGACACGACACGCAAAATTTCGAGACCGGACCACGTTGGACAAAGGAAAAAAAAACGCGAATAAAATAAATAAGTGAACGCATGTGAAATGATTTGATTAGTTAATAGTAGTAATTGTTTAGATACGATAGATTTTGTCACATTTATTTAATTCTTTTTAGTTATATATGCATGCATTTTCTTATAGTAAGTATTTATTTATTTACTGATTCCTGTATATTTAGAATATATAAGGAGGCCTCCGGAGAGTAGGTAGTGCTAATGTACGATTGTGATGAATTCGTTAATATAAAGCTCAAGCACTAGCTCCAAGTCCTCCTTTTTTTATCTCTGGGCCTATGAAGAAAGAACTCAGTTCAACAACCTAAAAAATGTTTTATAGTAAATACTATTGCTATAAATTGTACTCTCATTAGAGGGTCAAAATATTTGGTTTCGTCGCTGAACGAAGTATAGCCTTACGAAACGACCCCGCCTGGGAAACATTAAACTAGAGATTACACCTTGTCGACCGAGCTGCGAATATTACTCGTGACATTCAGAAGGCCTGTTTCACTACTACGAAACTTAGATAAGCCGAACTGGAAAGGACTTATTAAGTTAAGGTTTACCAAATAGCCAAATATTTGTTGCGACATCATTATTGTCTTAGCGAGAAATCCTAACAGGTAGAAAATCACCGGGAACCTCAGCTGCATTGATATTGGACACAGGCACAACTGTAGTAATTTTCCAAGCAGAAGTTTGGAGAACAATTCCGGGCCCACTTTTATTTGAATCGAACCGTTGACAAATAGCTTCGACAAACGCTCCCACAATAATTTGGCAACCAAATTGGCGAAAATATCTAGTTTCGTACATGTATGTATTTATTTGACAATCCATTTAGTTGCGAGTGAAAACCATTGTGTGGTTGTGGAAGTTGGTTGAAACATTGACTCCGAACTACATTTTAACTACAATGAGAAAGTTGTGCAAACCATTTACCCGAACCATGCGGCTATGCGAGAGTGAAGCATACATATATACATTAAAGCACAGACAAAAAAAAGAGAATAGTTGGAAAAATAAAACAAAAATATTATATAAAAGGAATATACTTAAGTCAGTTTCTTTGCTTATAAGCAAAACCCTCGAGAAACACTTTCCCAAGCCATGAAACAGCCTCCTTCACTATACTACACGAGAGCTCTGACTTATAGTCCTAACATTATAAAATGTTTGCAGTTTCCTTATGTAAAACTGACAAAAGTTTGATTTGAACAGCTCCCGCAGCCCAAACTACTATTTGTACAGAAAAATGGTCTTCTGATAATGTTATGCTTGTTTTCTTATTCTTCTAACCGTAATCAAATCTTTATCCCTTTCTAAACCAAATTATTTAAAAAAACGAAATAATTACGATTCCGAACAATAAAACTCTCAGTTGAGAAATAATTGCATATGTAAATGTGCCACGGTCCGATGAATTCGAATGAAGATGCATGCAGATTTGGACTTTATGATTACACACGAAGGCATGCAACTATTACTCAGATGAGAGTTATTTAGTGCAAAATTGTAAGGTTCCTTTTTAATCAAAACTATTTTGTTTTTTGTTAAGTAAGGCATATAGAAGTGTAGCCATTGAGAAGCTAAGGACCTAAGCTTAAAATTGCTGGAAGACTATTTTCCTGTGTGAATAGTAGTTTAGGCATTATGGCATGTATAAAATAAATGTATAGTAACTTTTTCATAAGAATCAATATAAAATATTTTAGAGAATCACACTAGCACGCACACATGTGGATTTCTGCTTTATCCCACTGGGAAAAAGAGCGCTTTAAAAGGCTTCCTGTGGCGCGCTTCCCTGGAACTCGTAGCGCTTCTTTTCCCTATCCCTGTTCATTGCTTTTTAACATAGGCATGTCCCCAGAGGCAAGCGCTTTAATTACCATGTTTACATGCAGGGTTGAACCATGGTTTAACTCGGGTTCAATTTCATGTATACGTGGCTCGAGTTGAAATTGGGTCGACTCAACTCCTTGACTCGAACACGCCTTACTGGCGTAGTCGAGTCAAAATGGTGTCCTATAAACGCGGATTGAGTAGTCGAGTTGGCAGCTAACAGTTGGGATTTATTTTGTTTGCTCGTAACTCGAAAGTTTTGTTAGGTTGTATATTTATTGTGAGTTTATTTTGTTTATTTAAACAAAATTTATAACTTTTATAGCTCCATCACAAAAAATACCATAGATAAGATGTTATGTTGAACTAACTGTCACTTCAACTATATTTCGATCCGTTCTCAACTCAATCTCTCAACCCGGCGTGCTCAAAAACATGGATCGAAAACTCAACTCAATCTCGACACAATCTTTCAACTCTGCATATAAACATGGTAAATGTTGCTCTTAAAAAGCGCTCTACGACCGCTCTAAAATGATGGTCGAAGAAGTTTTTTTAATGTGTCTTTTCGAAAGCTTTTATGAGCTTTTTGGATTTTCATCGTAGTGCTTCTTCATTAATCTCATAAAAGGCCTTCAAGAGTGCTTCCTGAGAACAGCATTGAAGATCTTGCGCTTGTTTGTGATTATTTGTGGTATTAAATTGTATGAAGCTGATTACACATTATCATCGGCCGTCGCACTGGGTCACTCGTGGCCAGAGCGAAATATCTCTTGGAAATTTCCCGCAAACAGAAAAAGGGCGGGGTATTAAAAATAATAACTTTTGGGATTCAATAAATATCAATTTGCATTCTATAACTAAGTATTTAGGAGTATGTACGAATTTTTTTATATTTTTTGAACCGGTTTTACCCAAAGAAAAATGGACGCAAAATTAGGTGAGCCAGTGCGACGGCGGAAGCGGCGAAATTACAGTGCGATAGGCAAGGGATAATATATATATATATGTAGATATGTACCTATATATTATAGGCCAGTATTCTCCCGTACTGAATTATTGTAGATTTTGGCAACAGAAAGACTAACAACTCTTTGGAGAGCTACCGCTAAGTTTAAAAACACATTAAAATCTAGAAGTTTTTACAGTACGATAAATTCTTTTGATTTTTAAATTCATTTATTATATAATATTATAATATGTAATTATAATAATAACACACTTTTAATACATAACAAAAATAAAAGTTTCACTCTACACTGAACTTATGTAAGCTTAAGTAGCACAAAACCATCTTTGAAAAGTAGTTAATACATGGATGCCACTTGGCAGTCCGTCGTCGTGGCGAATTACAGTTCGCTTACCTGTTACTGTTACCTACACCTTCTGTTTTATAGAAAAGATTATTAGTCAGTCAGTATTACATCTTCGTATGGGGGCGGTGACGGGTTCGCTAAATAATTCGCAGTTAACACTTCATACTCAAATTGAGAAATGCGTTTCTTCGCACAATAAAATTAGATGAAATAACCCCTTGTTGCACTTCTGCTGGAGCTCATCAAATAATCTTCTATAGAGCTTCCATTCGATGACTCCAGAGTTACTTGCTCCGTCCCAATGGGGACCTACTTAGTTGTATCCACTGACGTATATAATATGGACTACTCAAAATCGCATGTGGATACAATCTTGTGTGTCAAAATGAGTGACTACGTTGGTGCCAAAATTGAAAACCATTGGTGGAAAGTTGAAAAAGTGACCGCGCATCTCAAAAGGTGCATTTGAAAACTTCTCGAATTTTTGCTGCATATATATTCCTTGCCTTTGGTATAATACTTTTAATCAGTAATACTTAACCCTAAATAATTAATTTAAAAAGCAAATGCTATAAGAAGTGAGCTCACCTTCTGCAGTGTATTTCTATGATCGTAGGAAATGTCAAATGCTTGTGCTCTGTTTATTAATTTAATACTGATAACTATATATGTATGTGTCTGTGAGCTTGATCATAAAACAAAATTTCCATATTTAGTCGAATCAACCTGAAAGGATTTAAGTTAAAATTTTTTTTTTATCTTCTAGAAACATTATTTTCTGTTATACAGTTGTCTCTAATAATCATGAGGTTCTGTTTTAAATTGTACACAGCAAAAACAGCTACGTAATTCTATTCAGGAGCTACAAAGTTGTCAATTCATTCATGTAGTTGTAGTCATAATCACAAGACTCTGTCAAAACAAAGTCAAACAGAGTTCTATATTACAGCTATAGGTTCCTTGAGAACTACTGACTTATAGATCACAACTATATAGTTCTTTTAAGAGCTATAGAGATGTAATACACAACTAAGTTGCCATTTTGAGAGCTACGGTATAGTTGTGATTCAGAGCTACATACCTATTACAGTTCTGCTGAGCTGAGTAATGTCTATGGTTGTAGCCACGTTTTTGCAATTTATTATTTTCTGATCTCATGTAGAAATAAGAATAAAAACGTCGTGCAGGATTTTGTCCTTTCAGCAATATAAAAGAGAGATTACTCTTTAGGATTTTTTACCTGGTAAACTTATATTTGTTCAAGAAGGAATTTATTTGGACTCTCCAGTATATAGCAAAAGCTAAAAAATGTTTTTAATTTGTTATTTCATCACACAACCCATTTTATTTTTGGTGACAAGTTTCAAGTCTTGGTTTTGACTCATCAACACGTCCTAAATATCGAAATTGAGTGACTTGAAAAACAAATGAAAAAATAGAACAAAGAAAAGAAATGAAAAAACCAAGAAATTGGGAAAAACAGAAGAATAAATTTGATTCAAAAATTAAAAACAAAAATCTCTAATTTTAATTCTTCCTCCTTGGTGGAATATAGGAGTTTTTGCCTCATATAATTCACACCCAGAATTTATTCTGAGTTTATATGAGATGAGAGCAATTTGTTTCAAGCGTCTACAGCAGTCAAAAAACCAAGCCGTACCGATGAGTGTAAGGTTAACACGAAACGCTTCTTCTTATTCCTTTTTCTTTTTTCAGCCTACTGCGGGCGTACACAGTTTCGAATGAATCTGGTTTTTTGAATATTTTTAATAAAATATTTTTCTATTTTTCTCAGTTTCTTGGTTTTTTTAGTTTTGCATTTCTTTTCTTTGTTCTATTTTTTCATTTGTAAGTCACTCAATTTCGCTATTTGGGACCTGTTGATGAGTCAAAACCAAGACTTGAAACTTGTCACCAAAAATAAAATGGGTTGTGTGATGAAATAACAAATTAAAAACATTTTTTAGCTTTTGCCATATACTGGAGAATCCAAATAAATTCCTTCTTGAACAAGTATAAATTTCAGCAATATATGAGGTGGTTGATGGACACTTGAATTTGATTTGAGGAATAGTATATCCCCGACTTGCTGATAGTTGTAAACGCGTTTGTCGTAAGTTTGTGTAACAATTCTTAACTTCTAATATTTTGATATCTTTTGAATTCTCCCATAATAAATGCAATGCTATGCAGAACCAGATTAATCCCCAATTGTTCCATTGCCTTGGATTTAAGTTGCGCATTTTTTTTTACTCTTTTACGCCTTGCATACACACATATCTATAGCTAGGATGTGCACTTGCGAATCTGGAATGGAAAGATTAGCATTTTCCTTAATTTCTATTTAATTTTTTTTACTCATTTTTTTTTCTGCAGGTTACAGCAGCATCCACGACTACAAAAGGCAACAACATAACAATCGTGTCGTATATAATAAACTGTTTTGAGAAGTATGAAGGAGTCTCCTTTATATTTACCATGGGTTAATAAATCGAAGACCTATTTCGTTGATATTTAAGCTGTTCGTCACCGTAAACACATGTAGAAATTTCAGAGTAGTATCGTCTGCTAGATAGATATTTCAACCATATGTATAACAAAACCCAATCACCTAATTCAGACAAACATCGTCTGTTCAAAATAATAGCAGGTAGATTTGACCAAAAACGATCAAAATTCTTTACAAATCCAACCCTATTTTATGTAAAGAACATCATTGAATAGCTAAATTCTATTGATTCGTACCTATTTAATATCTCTATAAGGTAACCCATGCTGGACCACACCAAACAGTACATTGATGACTTCCCACCTTAAAATCAGAGGCATTGAATAGGAATATCTTACACACCTTCAATGACTTTACTTACTTATATGTAATAAAATGAAATAAAATCACAGCATGGCCTTGCCTAATTTCATCCATAATTACGCTTTTAACGTTTAAAAGTCGAATATTTTCATTTTTATGAATTTATTGCAGTCGAAATGTTCACTCCTAAACGTTTTATTGGGCCTACAAAGTGCCGACAAGAAATCGCTAAACCGAATTCTGTCGAAACATCTAGGAATGGATCCTTTTTTGAATTTTATTTTATTACTCCGAACAAACTCATTTAGAAATATTTTTTTTTTCCCGTTTTCTTTTTACAATTCTAACACCTACATAAAATACTAAATGGTCGTTACAGTGATTATTTGATCCTATACTGAGAAAAACAAAAAATCATGGAAGAATATGATGCACATTCCAAGATTCTTTACTGTGATAAAATAGAAGCACATCCTTCCTACCTTTCAACAAATTAATAAAATCTGATTAAACAAACAAACAAAAAATTAATTTAAATTTGCATTTGGTTATCAAATAGGTATGTATATACCTAGGTACGTATCTACAACAGATAATATATAAATATAAATGATTTCCCCTTTCTCTTCTCTAATTATGTTATATATAGGTATATGAAAATCAAACGAAACATGTCCACCCGTGCAAATTGATATCCGCCCACTCAAATTCGAGCTCATTATTTACGCTTTACCAAGGAATTTTCGTCAATTTATTTCCAGGATAATTTCCATAATAAATCCCTCCTTATTAACATCCATCTGGGTCCCGTTTTTCCCATTACAGCATCCAATAAAACTGGCATCCCTCTGTATACGCACCGCTTCCCTTCCTGCCCTACACCAACGACCGACGATGGATTCCGATTAATCATTCCTCAACCATTGAATTATAACGAAAATAATTGACTCCGCCGGCACTCTGCTGAACCTCTCTGTCCTATACTGGTTCTTCTATGCCATCATGGGCCCAGATAGTGGGGAGTCGAAATATGTATGTTCCTTCATCGTCGTTCGTTTTAATCCATCAATGGCGGAGTCCTGTTTTCATTTTGGCGAAATGAAGTTATCAAAATCGACTTCACCGCTTTCTTTATTGTATTTGCTCCGTTGACACGTAATGTAGTGGCGGCAGCGTTTGCGCATTGTCTCAACATAACCGGCGCAACGAGGGAAACTGGTTACTATGGAATATTGGTATGGGTGACCGTTTAGGTTTAGCATCACAAACACCGCATCTATAGAGCCGAAGAAATGGGACAGATACCTTTGTGATATCCTTTTTTCCCGGCCATTATTTGTCCTATATTCAATGGTCGGTCGGTCGGCCGGATTTTTTTCGATTCTCATATACCAAATTGGAACATTCGCCATTTATCGTGGAATAAAATATGTCATCCACTCGCCAGCTATTGAATAGAGGGTGAGGGGGGGGGGGGGGCGGCGGCTGGATTCGTTTGCTGCAAGAAGGACGATAAGACTACTAAACACTAAATAACGAACACAAGCAGATGGTTATGTATCCAGAAGACCTGCTTCGGATATATAAAATATTTATGGGAACGATTCACTTCAGATCCTGCTATCCTGGGATGAAGTAGCCCGAACGTATACAATGCTTGATGGCTTGGGGGGGGGGGCGGCGGCGGCAATGGCTCAGGTGTTCTCTAAATGAACCGCTAAATCTCTCTTCAGCACTTCGTCCTTTGCAGTGATTTAGCATTTTCCGTTTTGTCCTCGAAACTGTATACTATTTATTCCCTCGTATATATACATTTACCAGCCTTCGGCCGAATTCCTTAAATAATTTGTCAATCGGGATATTTATTGCCCGAATTAAGACGAAATTGCTTTTTTCTTTTCCTTTCGGGAAATTTAGCTCATTTCTGGTGCACTGGTGGTCCTTAGTCAGGAGTAAATAATGAAATTTTTTTCATTCCTAGATTTTAATAAAGTGATTGGGAGTTGGAAGCTTGTTTTGTATTGGGAAACAAAAACAAAATTAATTATTCACAACAAGAGTAAAGAGATACATATAACTGCAATCTCACTCGCCCTTCCGTCTCTCAATAAGTACGTGGATAATTTAATCTAGGTGTTGGTAAGTAGGTATGCTAGTGTTAAACCTATGAAGATATAAAAATAACTTGGGCTGAGTAAATGAGTAATTACTTCTTTATCGTACCACTCTTTATTGTTCGGGAATGGATTGCTAAAAAATCCGAGTATATTATACGAGCAAGTGCATCACTCTACTTTCTCCTGTAATCCAAACGATTATATAATCTTGCATGATAAAAAATAATGACAGTTCAGATGAAAGCAATTTGACAATTAGGCCATTACGCGGAAAGCACGTATTCTAGACGGGCAAGTATCGTGGAATTTTGTTTGTCAAAAGTAAAATATAGCTCAGTTAGGTTAGGTTAGATGGGTGCCGCATGGAAAAACTTAGCTTCCTTCCCTTAAGGACCGAATACACGACGATACGTATGCGTCTAGAACAAGTGTATACATTAAATTGCAACATCTGTACCGCATCCTAGACTAGTGTAGTTAGAGTAGTTGCATAGTCTCTTTAGTCTAGCTGCAAAGCCCCTGAGGACAGGTCAATTAATTTATAGCTGCAACTGATCTAACTAGATTCCAATTTTTCGTAAAGGGGAATGCCAACTTTTCATACAACTTCATGCCCGACATCTCCAGACATGAGAGATGTCTTAACGATGCATTATGATGCTCTGAACATATTTTCTTAACGATATTTATTCCAATTAAGCTGGAGAAAGCTTTGGCGATCGGATGTAGCTTGAGCGACTTTCTTGGGTGAAAAAGTGGACTTTCTTACTTCTCGTAAAATTGATGAGTCGAGGAAAATGATTTTCTATGAGAAAAATGTTCATAATAGAGCATTAATGGCCACTAATGGTAAGAAGTGCAAATATGTATGCAAAATGTTGTAGCTGGGTGTATGCGACCCATGTGTATGAAAAATTGGGTTTCTGGCAGCGAAAACGCCCCGAGAAAGTTTACGCTGAATCGGGCAAAAAACTACGCCACCCGGCGAGACCTTTAATTTTATATGCAACATGCGAAATATAACGCCCACCCCCCTCCGCCGCCGGAAGTTCTAACCCGCAACTTAAAAGCATGCAGAGAAAAAAATTCTTCTGCGAATTGTGGCTGGCAATGAGCTGAGGTGAGCAGTGTAACCCGTTTTCTAATTGGACATAACCCTACCGAGTTAGAAGCGATCTATGGTACGAAAAATCTAGTACCTCAGTTCGAATAAAAAAGAGGGAAATACTAAAAAAGTGAGTATGGGGATGACGATAAATAGCTATTTAAGCCTCCGAGTGTAGGAGTGTTGGTATTCAAACTTCTTCTCAGGACCTAAGGAAATCGATTCTGTACTAGACCTTTCAAAACGTACTAAATCAAACTTTGACCCCCCCACCCCGGCTTCACGCGCTAATTGAAATAAACATTGTTAATAAAATATGTTCATCAGAATATCATAATGCATCGTTTAAGACATCTCGCATGTCTGGAAGTGTTAGGTCTAAAATGGGCATTCCCCTTTATTCTAAGCGTCGGCAATTAAAAATATCAAAATTTGAATAAACAAAGGAAAGAGTTTGACACTTAATGACTGTTTTCTAAGCTATTCCTCTGCTTTGGGATTTTCACAACAGAATCTCAATAGTCGAACGAAACATACTTCATACTTCAGTCTTTCCCAAAATTTACTGTTTGGTGCTAGTCGGATATAACAATTTACATATTAGTCTTTATTTAAGTCTTAATTTAAGTTTAGGGTTATATTTGGATATAAAAATTATACTGTTCTATTCTTTTGAATCCAATATTACACGTTGGCTTCTTTCTGGTGGTAAGAGCTGTCAACTAATATTCTTCTTTGGACAAGGTAAGAGTTCTATGCCGAAACTTTACCAGTCCTCCCTCTAGTTTGAATGTTGTCTCATCGAATGCAAAGGGCCTGAGAGGCAACGCTAGTCAACTGAGGGTTGAATTTTTTTGGAAAGAAATACTTCCCAAACCAATAGAAATCCATATGTGTGCGTGCTAGTCCGATTCTCTAAAATGAGAAAAAAAGGGCTGATTAGTGTGTTACTACAAAATCTGATAGCATGCGAGCTCGTCTTACCTGTGTGTGTTCGTTCCTTAACTGTTAGCCGTGTAAAGGATTAATTCTGCAAAAGATTTTCTATATTTCAGATCAATTATAACTTGGATGTTCACCCGCGATAACAGATTATAGAGCCACAGGAGACACATTGGGCTCGGGTATTCGAGAGGCTTCGTGAGCGGAATCCTCACCACCTGGAGTTAAAATCCGAAAATAGAAACTGCCTAGTAAGTTTAGCGTCCATTGTGTTGCTACAATATTAATACGTACGCAAGCATGCACCAAGTGCTAGAAATTTTCATCGTCGATCTCGTATTCCTAGGGATTAACCATCACCTATGAAGGAAATAGGTCACTTATTATACTGTAGCAATAGCTAGAGTGAAGTAGATTGTGTAAATTGTTATAAATTAATGAATCACATCCTTTTTCCATGGTGTTAGGTAGTAAGTAAATATAATGTTCATTAGCGGATAATTCGAAATTAATTGTAAAGTTACTACTATTCTATGGCAGGAGGCGGCAAGCGACGATTCATGTATTTGAAAGTAAATAATTTATAATCGTAGAAAACAGTACCTATTTGTTTCGCGATAAACTAACGTAAATGTACATGCATACTTACTTCGTTAAAGCTTTCCAAAATTCTTTCCCGAAAAGAAAAAAAATATAAATAAATAAAACAAACAAACAAAAAAAAATGGAAAAAAAGCACTTCACATTAACACCCACAAGTAAAGAAACAAACAAGCATTTTTCAAAATAAAATTACAAAAATCCTAAAATAAAAAGGGAAAAAAACAAACATAATATGTGGCCGAACTGATCGTAGCCCTGAGCAAATACAAACCCAGTAAAAAGTAAAGTGCTAGATATCATTATTGCTCGATGAAGATAATTGCCCCGTTTTTAAAGGTGAAAAGGCCATAATAGGGGGCTATCAGCAGGAATGAAGAGCCTCTGGTAGGTGAAGCGGTCAGTGGGAGTGAATCATTTGCCAAAAAAAGGAGTACCACTAGTCAATAGCTTCGAGTTTCTTAGTTGAGGTGGAAAGTTAGAAGTTTTATTAAAAGAGAGTTAAAAGGTTAACAGTCTATACAAAATAAAAGACGATCATAAGATCCGTAAGCAGTTGGGGGAAGAACTAAAGAAACAAAAGAACGAAGCAGCTAAAGTTTAAGAAACAAATATTCGCAAGATCACTTGAAAGTCGTACAACAAAAAAAAAATAGAACTGAGATCAAAGATAAGTACTGTTTCTTTTGAATAGTGTATATTTGTGGACTGGCTAATTTTAACCTTAGGCTTATTTGATTGAATTTCCTTTTTTTTATATACATAATACTAAATCCTCGCGGACTGGCTCGCCCATGTGAAGAAAATTAGTTAATTGTTGAGTACAATTGTGGTTATATTCGGTGTGGAAATAGACCTATAAGGATTTTGAATTTTTCTTTTTTTATTGAAATCAATCTTGAGTTCTCTAGTTTCCCAAATCCACCTAGAGTTCGTGGACTCAAAAACCAAGTGACGCCCTTGAGTGCTCTGGGATCGGCACCTAATTATTCCACTTACACCTTCAGCTAGCCGGCATAATACGCGCATAAAAGTTGCGTGTAACAAAAAAATAAAATAGTTTTGATTAAAAAGGCACCTTACTATTTTTCACTAAATAACTCTCAACTGAGTAATATTTGCATGTATGTATGTGTAGCCGTAGTCCGAATCTGCAGGCAGCTTTATTCGAATTCATCGGACCGTGGCACATTAACACACATTTCTCTCACAGGAATGTTTCACGTTTAGTACCTACATATACCTATCCTGTAATATTTATTTTTGATACAATATTTTTTTTTTATTTATGATCATTGGAAACAATTTTATAATTTTCTATGTAAAAAAAGAACTTAATTGGGATTTTAATGTAATACATTGACTGATTAAAACTTATATTAAAATAATACTAAATTAAAATAAAAAAAATGTATTTTAAACACGTCACTCAAGTAGCCAAAGGGCCGCAGTTTGCGACTACTGCCCTATACTAAACTAAGGTGACAAATATAATCACATTAGATTACTTTAACTATTTGAGTGCCATTTACTATAAAAATTAAGTACATACTAACTTGTCAAACAGCCTCCACAAAATACCCTTCATAGTGAAACGTTTACATTTCTAATGCGACAGACTTGACGACGAAAAAGTCTTTTTCGTGAGACTTTCAAAAAGAAAAATTTCTTTAGTGATGTCATAGGAGGAAGAAACAAAAAAACGGAAGGTAGTCAGATTGTAATTGTCGCGCAGGTAGTAATTTGTAATTTTAATTTTTAAATATGTATCATAGTTACTAAGATTGTTTTTTATTATAGTTTTCTCACTTACATATATTAAATACGATGCCTACCAGACTAGCTAACAAAGAAACCGTAAAAATAATTAACCTTTGATAGCCACTTCACTCTTTATGACTATGAATAAATTATTATAGTCTTCGCTATGAATCAACTTCAAATAAGTGCAGTCCTTAATATAATCTCATGTGCTGAATTTGGGTGCTAATTAATTTATGCTAATGAAAGAATGAAGTATTAGAAATCATTTTAGCACCTTATTTTTGGTATTTCTTCCGCTATAGAAAACATGATTAAATCCCATACAAAACAAAATTAAGTGAGTAAAACAGCTCGAATCCACTCTGCTGATATGGGAATTCATTTAATATTAAATTTAGACTTTTTTATATTATTAATTAATTATGAAGAATATAAATTTTTTGTTTTTTATTTCCATACAAAATAGCAACACTTCCACACTACGACAAGACCGGTCTGAGTTCAAATAAAAAACCTTTGATCAGCTAAACAAATAACAAATAGACGAAGAAATCTTAGGAAAAAAACGAAAACAAATAAGTGTAAATTAAAAGTCCTGCTTTTAAATATCTTAGCAATAACGAAGGACATTTCCAAACAAACGAAGCTATTAAAGAAAATACAAATCAAGTACTTAACGGACCAGGAACCTACATAATACTCCTAGTATAACAAATGTAGTCTCTATGGTGCGAAAAAAACATAAAGTCACGTGGCAGGAGTCTTGTAACAAAAGAATCCTTCAAAGGATATGTATTAATACATTTACGACCTTCGTTTTCCTTTTGAATAGCATCTTAGTTAGTCATTATGTTCTTTATAGAAAAAGATAAATAGTTGAGCATTTTTGGGCTAAATATTTTCTAAATTTCTCCCTGCAGGCAATCCAGGCTTGTTGAAAGCATACAACAATACCCGCCCCGACCCGATATCAAGCAAATAAGATGAAGGTCACTTTGAATAGTGAAAAGGTCCATCCACAACGATCGATAAAGACTCCTCAGTAGGAGAAGAAATCATCTAACCAAGGGGACTCCTTTCAAAATTTGATTTGTGGACAAGGTTAATGTCCATCTTTGGTGTTCCTTGCAATGTTGCAGATCGCTTAATGTTGTCGCAGTTAAACAAGTTAACGTCTGCCTTGATTGATATCTTATGACGCGTGGCAGTCATTTGTAACAGAGATATGAGCGACCGGAAAATTGGTCAATAGATATCCGTAAATGGCATATTATAACAACACACAAAAAAAATGTCCTTTTTTTCTGTGCATTCACTAATTGAGGCTAGAATCATGAATTTGAAGTACTTTTCGAGCTTGAATTTACAATAACGAGCCTAGAACCTATTTCGAAGGTGTAATCAGCAAATTGATTTTCAACAATTACCCTACTTCCCTTTGATATGACAATATTCACAATAAATTCACCCCTATATCATATACACAACCTAAATGATAGTCCGATTCCCATCAATTCCTTCATTACCAGGATCACCCCCGGATATTTATTTTCGAGGGTGCGAAGAGTAACGAACGACATTGAAATCACTTTACAACCGGTTGTTGGACATGGATAAACAGGAATTAGCGGAGCGTTTTATTATTCAATTCGAACCTCATGAGGGTTGTTTTGACATTTTTCCAGAACCCTCAGCTTTATACCGAAAATGAGTAGCCGCTGGAGAAAAACAACTTTTTTAAACACTTGTCGAAAAGAAATTGCTGAGATTTAAAGGGAAGCGGAGTGAGAGAGTGATGACTATAAGATAAATTTATTTTAATTAGGCAAACAATTGAAGGGTGTGGAGTGTAGTGGCCGAGGTTTGCACATTAAAAAACAGACAACGCACGATTACCGAAAGGCACTCGATCTGGGTGCATTTGGGAAGCAAAAATAAGTGAAATTGATGGTAGATGTTATGACATATGGTAAAAAAATGATCAATGGATTATCATCGGTGACAAGTGTTTCATAAATAATTTATTATTACACTTCAAGGAAGATTAGGTATGCCTTCTAGGGGAAGGGAGGATTAGTGTATTTTTTTAAGGTTTTGGTTTTTTTTAAATATTGGATTGGTTGATTTGCTAAATGTAGAATGAAATAATTAATGACATTCCTGCTGTAAAGAGTTTGTGATTTATAGTTAAGCTTTGGAGTACATTACCTAGTCCTATTTAGAGGATTAAAGTGAGGTTTTCATATCAAAAGCATTTTAGTGAATAGATATTGACATCTAGAGCAAAATATTAACATTTCACGAGTAAAAACAAAGTAAAATTAACAAATTCAAATAAACTAAAATAAAAAGAAAAATTTCTCGTCAGAGAATTAAAAGACAAGTGCCGAGGTACTTTATATGACCTACTATCAACGTTTGGACATCTGAATTCATTGTAGTGTAGACAGCAGGCAATTCAGGGTTTCATTGCTGTCCTGATGAGATCACCCTGTACTGCTGAAACATATAGTATACTCTCAAAATTTCTTCTTCATGATTTCCGGCCTTACGATAACAAACTAACAGTACCTCGGTACTTGTCTTTTAATTCTCTACTTAAAGTAGTTGTTTAAAAATTGCCTGTAAACTCTACATGGGTCTAAAAAGAGTAAAGCTCAATCCTCTTTTCTAGAAAAATTTTTAATTTATAATTCAGAGTAAAGCAAAGTTGTCATCTTTGTCGAGGTTAAATTGACAATAATTTTTGTGTCCGAGTGGATTTTGAAAGCTCTTAATATAAGAAAATAGACAAATTTTTAAACAAAATCATGATTGTTGCGAAGATGAGGTATACATGAACATTGTAGAAGGAAATATGAGTCATCCTTAAAATTTCGTAGGCAATATTATAATTTTTATTTTTAGATAAAATCAGCACATCAGCGAGTAATATTGGGCAGCCACAATAATTTTCCATCGGATCATAGTTCACTGAATCAGCTTCAGCATGCTGGAAGTCCTGAGGTGCTGTTTTGTTGAAATGGTTTTATTCCTGTTCAAATAGGACTTAAATAAAATAAAACAGGTTATTAAATTAAGATCAAGAGTGTACAGGCTGTTCAATAAAATAAAGAAAATGTTGTCCTGGAAATAATTCGAGATAGCCCTAACTGAGTATAACTGTAGACTTAAGAGATCCCGAATGGGAAGCTTGAAGAGCATTCACATTCACATTATGTGTGCTATAGAAGCAAAATACCAACGGTTCCATCTGAAGTAAATTTAAGAAGAATGAAAAACAAAGTTTATCATATTTGTATTTAAGTTCCCTCATTTCAGCATGCAGCGCTCTTTCTAATAAGCGACAGGTGGCAGCACTGTCATTGGATATTTAGGTATTTATATTTTATATGTTCCTCCACAAGCTTTAGCTATTTAATTGAAACTACTAAAAATAAGGATGAATGTAATTCTTTCTTTGCGCGATTAGAAAAATGGAAGTCATCTCCATGAATTAAGCTAGAAGCGAAGACAAATGAATTTCATAACATTACATCATAACTTTTTTGACAGCTTCTCTTCCTGTCGACATCAGCGCCTCTCGTTGTTTAGCGAAAAAGTTAACAATTTAAGCTGCCACATGCTAATCACCTAAACAAAACCTCGGATAATAGTGTCAGACGGAGAGGCTATGTGGGAGCCCTATACACCCAAGAGGAGGACTGAAGAAGGAAAAATAATAGTTATTCTCAAAGGTAATTCATTTGGTAATATATTTGAAATTCGTTGACTCATTTTCACTACGGATTTTCCCACTCTGATTTAAGACCTATTTCTCTATAGACATTGATTCCTAAATTGCAAAATTCATTTTTAATTTGGTGTCAGTTCTGTATTGTTCTATTTTAGAGCATATTTTCAGAACTGTAGAATTTTTTTTTGTGCATACCTGACACAGTAGCGCACCCAGAATTTCGATGGGGGGGGGGGGTCATATGTATCTTAAGTCGAAAAGAGGTCAGAAAAACAGTGTTCTAAAGTCGCGTCCTGAGCATCTGAGCACTTAAAAACTCCCTTGTTGAAGATATTGAATTTCAAGTTTTATTTGCTAAAATTTCGATATGTACCATAAAGCCACTGTTGTCTTTATCTTCAATAGATTAATAATAATTTCATTAATAATGAAACACATTTATTTATTTATTTACAATCGAAGGAATTTGTCCTGCTTTTACAAAAATTTTGAAAAGAAACTTCAATCACAATACACACATCGGTGTTTTGGACGTGAGTTTCGGCTGCGGTGACATAGCGGCACGCGAAAAATCAATACACATAAATACATTCAAATAATTTTGAAATTATTCTATTTCTATTCTATATACAGTAGCACTAAGAGTCAGTACTTACAGAGTCAGATACTTGAATTACGACACCTATGCGGTACCGTAGAAATCTGCGACAGAAATTGGGCGCAATATGGACGTCATTGCACCTAATATCGAAGTGTCACAATTTCGCCACAGGTACATATATGGGTCATTCCATATCAAATGAGCAACATGTGTGACATGACCATCACCAATTTTTTTGAAATTTTACCGGTTAAAGCAACGGTTTGATAGTCTGGTAGATGGGATGGACGAAGAAATATAATCAGGTCAATTTGTCGAAAATCTAGAGAGCAGAAATAGATCTCTACTGTAAGAATATAGCGGCAGCCAGCGCAGTCTGGTTAAGGACAGAGATTAGGTAATTCCGGAATCCTTCAAACAGAAGAGGACATCGACAGCAATGCAATAACAGACTACCATGTCCCTATCCTAAATTCCAGAAAACACACAAAAGTGTTTGCGATGACAATATGGTGATCGATATATCCAGAATTGCTATAATTACGGATGGCTCTATTCTGGTACAGGTGCAGGAGTATCTCCAACAACTGGCCTTGAAATTAACCCTACAGACTCCCGGACAAATGCAATTCCTTAGCAGTGATTCATCAAACTCCGTAGTTCCGTATTTAGGAGAGGGGTCAATATATGGCAGACCGTATACAGGGTGTTTCCTCTATGGTGGTCCATAGAGCGGGAGGTGATGGTACTCACCTAGGCAAAATTGTACTGCAGGAGGGGGAAGGAGCATATCAACCTATCGGATTTACAGGGTGATTCAGAAATTATGGTAGGTTTTCCCAAAACACCCTGTATCTTAAAAAGTACAGGATGTACGGTCACCCTGTAAAACTGATTGTATGCAGAACTTCATAGCATTTTCAACAACTGCTCAACCAGTTCGGTACTTCGCTCACCTCAGAAGTCATTGTGGTCTACCGAAATTAAACGATATTTTTTTTAAATGACGTGTTTTCAGTCACTAAGGGAACAAATTATCTTTGAGAATAGGACTGGGAATAGGTTAAGGGCTAATAACGGCTTAACGGCTACAGTTAGCATAAATGGTGTAATTGGTCACATTAAAGAGGAGAGTCTACAGTTTACAGTTTTTATAAAAAAAAAGTTATGTTAAGGATCGCTTTGCAAAAAAAAGAGGTAAAATTAAAAAAAAAGGTAAGAAAATCCGAAATTTTTAGTTTAGACCACAATAACTCCTGAGGGGAAAAGACAATCGGTCTGGTTGAGCAGTCGTTGGAAAGGCCATGAAGTTCTTCATACAATCAGCTGTAGATGGTGACCGTATACACTGTAGTTTTAAAGAAATAGGGTGTTTTATGAAAACCTAGCATAATTTCTTAATCACCTTGTAACTCCAAAACGATTGATATGCTCGTCTAATACAATTTTTTTGTTTTTCTTGGTGAGTATTATCACCTCCTGTTCTATGGACCACCTTGGAAGAAACACCCTATGTATACTGTTAGCCAAGCGAAAGTGCTAGAAGCTGTGTTCATAAAATAAAAGCTAGTGCAGCTATGACAAAGACAATTTGGAAGAGATACTCAGACGATACAAGGTGATCCTATACTGTGCCACGGAATCATTCAGGGTAATGGAATTATAATGAACAAACCGAAACTAGCTGAAAGGGATAGTTTCGAAGCAGTAACGTATGGGAAAATCTCAATCGATACACTAAAGGGCGGTATTAAGAGCGATACCTATAACAAGGCGAACTAGTGGTGGGTTAACCGTGATGATAGTTGTATGTCCATTGTGAATCCAGGCAACTATGGTCTTGTTACAGAAAAAAATTGACTAGGGAGCTCCTTGATGCTAACAAAGCCCATATCAGCGTAACTGTGAATGATTTTTACCGTAGCTGTGAAGAGCCTGATGAAATTGAATCAGTACGATTGCCCGTCCTAGTGATCAAGAGGAGAAGACTGCTTAGGACCTATCAAAATTTAAGTGTTCGTCCTCGAATTCGTCTTGTTATAACAGCCAGTGGCATCAAAAAACTCAGTTATTATAAGAATTTGATATTTGATTAACAGTTTTGTATTGTTTTACATGATCCTCATACTTTTGGCCCGTGTATTCATCAACTTGAAAACAAACTCTCTTGTCCCTGACATGTAAAATGTATTAGAGTTATATTCACAAAGCAGTCTCATATGTCTTGACCAGCATAAATGCCGTTAAATTCACAAAAAAATTATAAATTGAAGAATCCATATGTATGCTCCTATAATCATCGAAGAGAATTCATGATTTACAGGCCTGTAAGCTGGCTAATAGCATATAGGGAGAACTAATCACATGCGCCATTTCAAGGCAGCAATGGTCCAAGATAGTCCTAGGAAGACAGAAACAGAGACTCTGCTAAGGAGGAACCGTAATGACGCGCAGAATCTTACAGAAGTTATCACTAGACACTGCCTCGTTGGCGAATGCGTGGAAGGCATGCATGCCCCATATAATGACTTTTGCAGAAGCTGTATGGACAAACAGGTACCTACTTTTTTCACGAATTCGGGGAAATAGCAGAGAAGATGGTGCGGGACCTCTTGAGGTTCATTAATTCTTGTGGGTAGTCGTAAAGCTCTCTCTAAATTAAACAATCTTTTCCGGGTAAGGTCGAAGTGTGGCTGATCGTAGGTATTCCAATAACTTCCACTCTAACCTAACCTTCGATTGGCAGGACTGATAAATTGCAAGGAATAACTCAACTATTGGCTGCAATTCGCAAAATGAAACTGCATAACACTCCTTAAACTATTACTCAGATTGAAATATAGAAACGCTCATTACTCATTTGTCTCATTACAGTCATTGACTATATGTAACATTCATAATCAACCTTATCACCCGGCCATAATCTAAGGATAATCTTTCGCAACTATTTCCCTCATTGTCATATGAATTAAGTTTATGGGTGCAACTTGTATATAAATTTGATAGACATGATATCATTTGATCATCAATTCCGGACTATATGGAGCCAATTCCAACTTTTTATCATCGAAACAAGAGTATTCTTGTCTTAACAAATTTCCATGCCTTAATCATACATAACCCCATCCTCTAAGGAAAGGACATCTTCGTATAACATCTTACATCCTCTTCACATAATAGAACCATATCATTTCGGATCTCATAAAGCCTTCTATGTCAAAATATTATCAGTAATCGTTTCCGTCAGATGAGCTCATATCGCCACATTGGGCCCTTGCTATTTAATTTGGCCATATAACAGTTGCTATATATAGGGGAGAGAAAACGATGCTTGGATAATGTCCTGGGCGTAGCTAATACATAATTCCGGAGTTGATTTTATTGACGGCATTTATGTCCTAAATGTACTAGCTATGTCCTTATGGAAATTATGTGACTAATTTTCTACCCTCATGTCTGTCCCCCTCCCTATGTAGTGTTGGCTGCTATTCGTTCCAGCAATCACGTTTGAAGTCAAATAATTTTTCGATGACAACGAACTTGATATGAAAATGTTCCATGATTCATGAGATTTTAGATGGTTGATCATATACGAGTAGAAAACGTGAGAAGAGGGACGTTAGCGGAATTGATTAAAAATTATGGAATTATTTAAGATAGTTTAGATCAAAGAGAGATTTTTGATTAAAAATATCTCAGATTTTTTTTTTTGAACTTCTAAGAATTTTTTAACGTCACATGATGTCCTTGTGTGTGTTCCGCACTTATATAAAATCAGACAAAATCTTATGAAATAATAATTTGAGACCATGAAGAAAAAGGCAAACCGCAATAAATTCTTATGATTCCAAACGGTATACCAACATAATTCATTTTCTCAACCACTTTTACAACCTTAGAAAATAGTTAGGATAAGTAGTTGCTTTAAAAACATGGCAAAAACTTTACTCAAATCTCATAAAACGATAAAGTTGTCTTCTTGTCTTCATCATAACCAGCTAGGCCAGCAACAAAGTACCTCTTCTACCAAAAGGTTTTGTGGTCTTCTGTCCTCCTCTATACTTAATAGATTCGTCCATTGGAGAATATTGTTCAGTGAAATTTCTTCTTACAAATTCATAGTGCTCCCGTTTATTGCTCCTGGAATAATATTCAACAGTAAACGATCCTAAAATTTCACTATTCGACAGTAAAGAAAAAAAAATTATTTTCTTGTTAAATCGTCAAGGTCAGGATGTAATTTACTAACCGAAACGTTTAGACATTAACTATGATGTCCTTGCTAGAAGTCTACTAAGTAATATTGATGGGTTGTTGGTAAAGCCAGGACCGTTTATTCGTATTACTATTTATGACCTTTCATATGGAAGACAAGTTGATTGGATTGCATTAAAACTTTGAAATTAAATGCTTAACCAAGTTGAATGGAATAAGAATTTCAAATGGTACAGGAAGACTTCACACCGACCTGTAGCTTAAGAAGTCATTTGATTCATACTTCTTTCCTATGATTTCCTAATTGATTACGAACGTCTTGCTTAGAGTTACAAACTTTTTTTTTTACTAATTTGTTGATATAATTTACAGTCTGGGTAAATTGCGTTAATAAAGGAGATGATAAAAGATGACGGCAGAAACAAAAATTGTATAGAAAAAGCGGGAGGAGCTTTATTTGGGATGTATGAGAAGTTTAAAATGTCTTCTGCATATTTTTTAAAATCACCCTGTTTGTCCTCTTCCTGTCTTCCATTAACAAGCTATGGCTCAACATTAATATAGGTGTTACATGGTTCGGCATTAAGTTTTCAAAATCGGTTACATTCCAATTTATGTCCCACTATCAATGTTTCAAATTTATTCGAAATTTTTAGGTAAGTACTTAGATAGAACTGAAAGGATTTAACGCTATTTATTTTTTAGGACTCCATAAAGATTCATGATTACGATATGGATGACAGTGGCAACATTAACGCGAAATGTTTACACATGAAGATATCTCAGTGCAGAACAGTTGCTGACATTATTAAATATTGGACCTGCCTCCTTATTGTGATCCCCTGGAACGAATTCCTGTAATTAAACTGAATTTTCAGGGCTTTTGATCTAGATATATGGGGTGATTTTTTAAGCGTTTGGTTTTTTATTTTTATTTTTCGGCGCAGGCCGAAGGCCATGCTAGAGATTTCTTACTATGATGCTATCCTAGGTTTGTCTAATCTAAAACTTAAGCGGCGAGGGCGGAGCCCGAGGCGGCGCAGGCCGAAGGCCAAGCTAGAGATTCCTTACTGTGATCCTGTCCTAGGTTTGCCTATCTTATGCGCTTTAATTTTCTACTTGAGTGAACTTTCTCACTGCTATCTTAGGTTTGCCTATCCTACGTGTTCCGGTTATCTAGGTAGGTGATGGCGTGGGCCGAAGGCTATTTTATTTTCTTTTTTTATTATTCTTACTGCCTTATTTGTTCTGTTGTCCTCTGTGCGTTAATTGCCTAACTTGGTGGTATGTATGTTTTAATTGTGATGATGTGTTCTATTAAATATCTGATGGTAGTGTGTGCGCTTCTGTATATCAATATATTTTTTATATTTTATTTTCAATATTATGTTATGTATTTCAATATAGAATAAATAAATATGTTACAAATTATTGGTTTGTTTCCTTCTCTCTGTTTCTTTCCATTTTCATTTTCACTTTGCATTTTGATATTGATTCTATGATTTGTATTCTCATCGTTATTTTTATTTTATTTTTATTTTCTTATTCTTTCTTTTCAAGTGTGCATTTTTGTATTGCAAAAATTCTCTTGAGTGTCATCAGCGGTTTTATTTCTAACAGCAATTCAATGAGTGTGTGGTCACTCCCTAGTTTGCATTTAGTGCATTACAATTTTTTTTATATATATGCGTCCAATATTTATTATTCTATGCAAATATATACATGTATGCGTTTTATTCTATCTTACTTACACAGGTCCTCAGGCCTGGCTGATGTTGAAAACTAAGTAATGGTGAGGAATTTCGTATGGGTCAATTTAATTGCTCATATTGCAAAGTGTTGGGGTCAGAGTATTTTCTTATATGTAATTGACACTATATATGGATCCTTGTTCTCAGCTATCTATATTATATAGTAATTCTATATTTCCTAAGTTGCCCTATAATCTTTCCATTCATTACTTTATTCTTTGCTTTGTCCTGCTCAGATGACTTCTGTGCTTGACGTGCTGCCATGTCTAATAATCATGCGATTAGCAAATTTATCTTGTCCTCTTTCCCGTGTCTCATCTTCTGGTATATCCTACTGAATTGCGTATTCATTCAATTATGGTATAGTTTCCGATATACTTTCTCACTGTAATGCCGGAACTGATCGATAAACCTTATCTGCTGTGTGCTCGTGAGTCCATACATTTTCCTGCTTCATAATTTTGCATGTGGGGTGGCCCATTTTCATCATTTTATGCATGTAACCTCTATTCCCTTAACTTGCGTGTTACGATGCTCAGTGGCTTAATGTCCCTTTCTTCCGCTATGCTTTGGGTAGAAGAAGATGTTTCAGATGCTTGCCAGTTTTCAGTGTGAATTATTGATTTTGCTTGAATTTCTTTTGCATTTTTCTACATTCTTTACCATTAATCGTGCTTCCTTATATTAATTTGTTTATACTTCTCTCATGGTCCCCGTATATAGTGTTTCTTTCAGGATGTTCGTCTGGATTGCCTTCGGTTTTGGTCGGCTGGTGCTGCCTTACATAACTGGTGCTTGCCTGCGTCGTGAGAGTGTCTATCTTAGATAAGTGTTTATTATATATGTTGTGTCTTATAGAACTTGACACTTTGTTTAAGATTTTCCATTTCTTCCTTCTTCCAGATTGCTGTGCGCAAGACCCTGTTCTACTCATTAGTTTCCTTAGATGATTGCTGCCATCCATGGTTGGATTGGGACGTATAGTTCCGTGCTCTCTGAGATTGCCAGCTGGTCTCGAGTTGAATTATTTGTTAATCTCTTCTTCTAGTTTATGATTCCTCTATTTCTATCACTTAATTTTACCTCTTTTACTAATCTATGTTTTTCCATTTTCTATCCTGCAGATCTTTCATCTTTCCCGCTATCATATCCTGTTATTTCATGTAGAGGTGTCAATGTTGGATTGCACGCTTCTGTCTGGCATTCTACTGTATGAGTTGGTGCGCTGCGTTGTGACTGAATATGCTGGTGTCGATATTCCCTTTCCCATAGCTAGCCTTATCTAATTCCTGCTAAAATCCTATCCCTACTATATCTTACTCTCTATATCATTGAATTTCACGCTGATGTTATATATTTTAATATAAAAATTATTTATTTTTTCTTTTTTCTTCTTTTTGTACTCTCTGTTTTATTCTTTATGCTTATCTTTCAGATATGGCACTATAGTACTTAGAATATCTATTGTCCCTTATGTTATCTAATATATGCTTTTTTGCTTCCATCTCTTTTCAGATGATCCTCCTATGCTCTTCATGGCAGTTGCGCCTCGTTATACACGTGGGCCCCGTTCCACTTCCAAATGGTGGGAAAAGGATAACGAGTATTTTAAGTAATTCGTTCGATTTAGTTCAATTTTGAACTGGTGTTTGCAATTTTTATGAAAACGGCGTGTATGAAATTTCAGCTTTCCACGTGTCGGCGCATTCTCAGACAGATTTTAAGATCTTAAAAATAGCGCTACTTAAGGTGTGAAAAACTATCCTACCTTTCAAGCTGGAACCAACTAAACACATTCACAAAATTTCATTGAAATCGGTTTTGCGGTTTTAGAGATTAGCATGTACGAACACAGTGACACTTGATTTTTATATGTTAAGAAGATCTTTCCGCAGAAAATCCCACACAATCGTAGAAGAGCATCCGGGCTTTGAATTCGATCTTTGCTTAGGCTTCCTGTTGACTGGGCATGGCTCCCTGAATGCTTTCCTGCACAAGAGGGGGCTGAGTGAAAGCCAAGAATGTATGTGTTGTGTTGCTTGTGAGGACTGGGTGCATGTGTTATGTGAATGGCCTCGTATGAAAGTTTTAGGGATATAAGCAGTATGGTTATAGCAAGAGTAGAGGGAAGGTATGACTTCAGCAATGCATTGAGTAGCAGAGAAAGGCATCAGTGCATTGCTGCATACGCAAAGGAGGCATTTGGAAGGAGAAGGATGGAATATGCAAGGCAAGAAGTGCCTGACCGGACTACAGACTAGGAGAAATGGATGCTGTGTAGAAAAGAAAGAAAAGAAAAGAGAGGGCCATCAGTCCCGGACTTGCATGAAGCCCAACTGAAGTAGCCTTGGCTAACGAATAGCCTTGGCTATGAAAACCTGACCAGAGGTTATCTGGTATGACGGGGTCGGTTGCCCATGGAACTCTCTTCCATTCTGACATTGGTGAGGCCCTTCGGGGAGTAACGTGGTGGTTGTGGTCGCCCATATCGCGGGCAAAGTGAGTGCCCTGGTGAGTGTGGGAGGATTCAGTGATTATTCATGTAAGTGAATGATTGCTGACATCTTCTTGCTGAACTAGGGCATGATCTTGGCGTGGAGTTGCGCTTAATCAGCCGGGTGCCGTGACCCATAGATCGGAAAAGATGTTAGATAGGTCTCGCTCCCATCAGTGAGGGCGCCAGTCATGCACTTGGCGTCGACTGATACTTCAGAAGCAATGCAACTGGAGGGCGATGATTGACGTCACAAAATCAATCCGAGTGTGAAGAGCACCGTGGGATTAAGCAATGATGGCAGGTGCTCACGTTAAACCCCCAAGGACTTTCTGTTAAAATTAAATTCATTCAATTGGGTGAGTCAGCCAGCCCACGAGTATATAATAATTAATAACGATTAAGTCACATTTAAAGCTAAGATTAAAATTAAACAATGTGAAAAAAATGTACAATAGTTTACCCAGAAAACATGTTATAAGTACGATTCGTTTTTTTCGTACGACTTTCAGTTCACCTTCATAATTTTCTTATTTTTCTTTCTTTTGTCTCCGTTACCTCGTTCTTTCCCGGTTCGGTTGTGTTTTCTTCTTAATTTCTTCTAACTCTGACTTTTTAATCTTTTAGCTTTCCAACCGAAAACAAAAAAAAACTGAAAGCTTGATTAGGTGCTCTTTACTTAGAAATCAAACAGGTTCGCTTAAGGCTTCACCTACCAGAGAATATCCATTCTCGCAGACATCCACTTATTATGGTCTTTTCCGACAGTATTTGAAATCGGGGACTATTGTCGGCATCGGGCAATTATCATATTTAAAAATTTACTTTTTACTGGGTCTTTTGCTCTGGGCTACGATCAGTTCGGGCGAATAGTTTTTTTTAAAGACTTTTAAAGCCTTATAAAAATAATTGTTTGTTTATTTACGTTATGATCGGTGTCAATGTGGACTGATTTTTTTTTTTCTCAGGGGAGAATTGTGGAAAGCTTTGACGAAGTATACATTCTAGGTTTCGAAGACTTAAAACTACTGAAAGTCGCAGATTATACAACATTTTAAGAAATAAGGTGAATTTAAAGGATCGAGCGGCTAAGCGATTCTACTACAAACGCAAGTTGTACCCGAAATGGTTTGGCCTAATCTGCGAAGCGCTGGTGTGAGCGGCAATGAGACTGTAAAACCCACTCTCTATCCCAACAAGTTTAATAGGTACTTTGTTGGTAATCAGCAATTGGCAGATTTCGAACAATATACGCCAATATTCTACACATCTGATGAGAATACGACAGATTTCAGTTTTCATGGTGATAAGACTGAGGTAATTAATGCTATTTTTGTCATCAAATTAAATATTACCCTGTCCTGATGGTATGTCCCCCAAATTTTTGAAGATTACCGCTCCAACTATTATTGGTACACTGCTGCATTTAATAACTGTATCTCTAAGGCACTATTTCCTATGTCCTGGAAGACTTCTAATGTAGTTCGCAATAAAAAAAAAACGACATGTCTCCGTTCTGAGAATTATAGGCCTGTAGCGACCCTCGTGACTCCTGTGCGAGCAGCACTACTTTTTTTTTAATAAGATATTTATGGTCTGCTCAATAGATAACGCCCAAAGCTTGTGTTTTATAAAAACTTTTATTTTATGACTATCAAGGCTTTACTATCTACTTTTAGAACTAATTACTAATCTAAGAATTTATTTTACTTAATCTCTTGTGAAGTTGCGGCGCCGGTATGAAACTTTTAATAAAACAATTACTGTTTTAATGACTTCGCGCACTCGTCTCACGAATCGGGTATATGATGTGCTTCTGGTTGTTGGTGTGTTAGAAAATAGAAATTATTTAGCACTGGTTTCGTTCAGAGTAAGTGATGCATATACATCCCCCTCCCAGCGTAGCGGTTATGGATGTGAAAATCTTTTCTTAAATGTTACTGTTTTTCTATTTTTCATTTTGGGTTTGTTCGCGCAGAGGACCTCGTCTGTTACAATATGCGCGGAGACCGACGAGTTCTTTCTCTTATTATATTATCTACTCTGAGAAAGTCGTGAACACAGGATGTGTAGTAATTTTGGTACGTGGATAATGTGTGTCGTTTCTCCGGGAACTTTTAGAATATTCAGAATTTTCAGCCTCCTTTGTTTTCTTTCCAAAGTGCTGGAAAAGTTGCTGTATTGGCAAGTTCAATGTTTCATGTTAAAGAATGACCTCATAAATAAATGGCAGTCCTGCTTTCGTCCTAGGCTTAGTTGTGAAAGTGCCATTTTGAATGTGACAACTGACATTAGGTGATCACTCGATAACAGAGAAATCGCCATTTTGACTCTCCTTGATTAAGGCATTTGCCAGCGTTTCATATAAGAAATTACTGAGCAAACTTCACAACAATTTTTATTTTTCATATGGGGCGACTCTTTTAATTAATAACTTCCTGTCCGATAGATTACAGCGTGTGTATCTGTGTGAGGAAAATTTTACTCATTTTCTTCCCTTAACGAGTGGAGTTCCACAGAGATCCATTCTTGGTCCTCTAATCTTTATCCTATCAACGACTTGCTGCTTGTAACTCGTGACGTTTATATCGATGACATTCAAATTTATCTTAGTCGCCCCCATAGCTTTGATGGAAAACTGTATGGATAGAATCAACAGCGAATTTAATAAGTGGGCATTTGCATTAAAATAAATCCTAATAAGTCTCAGTGCATTGCCTTTTCAACTGGTTCGATGCCCTCAGGTCTGCCCTGGCTTTTTCAAAATTTACTCAACTCTTCGTAGCTTACGGCTATCAGCTAGTTTTCTATCGCCCCAATTGCGTTGCCATTTAATAAAGACTTAAGTTCTTCAACACTTAACATATGGTTTCCTTGTTTTATTTTTCATGTACAAGCTTCTTACTAAAGGGACAAACCTCCATATCTAGCCAACTTGGTCCGGTCTCTTAACTCTACCAGAGGGCGTAAGTTTTTAATACCTAGATTCCAAACACCAGTCTTAGAGGGTTCTTACATTGTTCAGGAAATGCGTTCTTGGAACGAGCTGCCTAGTAACATTCAGCGGACAAATTTATTTGAAACCTTCCGACGGCTTCTTGTTGATTTCCTTTTTGTCTGTGACACGCACGCATTTGTTATCTTTTATTGTTTTTCTTTTTCTCATCGCTTCTTTTAATATCAATTTTGATTTAGTTTTTGAATTTTTGATTCTGTTTTTAATTTTAATTTGGTTTTTATTTTGTTTTTGATTTTAATTTTATTTTTAATGTTAATTTTGATTCCAGATCTTTTGTTTATTTTCATTATGGTTTTGATTTTAATGTTTGTCTTCGAATTTTTATTTGCCCATTTGTTCAATAGATGTTAGTCAATGTTATAGTGTCCCTTCTCTTGGTGACTGAAAACACGTCATTTTAAAAAAATATCGGCTAATTTCGATATGACCCGGTTGTGAGATAATAATTCTTTGACGCATATATATAGGGTATAGTATGTCAAATTAAAGAGGAAAGTCAACAGTTTACAGTTTTTATAAAAAAAAAGGTATGTTAATGACCTTTTTGCAAAAAAAATAGGGATCAAATTATAAAAAAAGGTAAGAAAATCCCAAATTTTTTGTTTAGACCAAAATAACTTTTGATATGAGAGGAGTACCGGGCTGGTTGAGCAGCCGTTGAAAAGGCTATGAAGTTCTATATGCAATGACCTCTTAACTGTGACCGTACTCTCTGTACTCTTTAAGATACAGAATGTTTTGTGAAAACTAGCTTTTTTTCTTAATCACCCCGTAACTCCTAAACAGTTGAAATGATCCTCTCTGCCATACAATTTTTTGTTTGCCTGGGTGAGTACTATCACCTCCTGCTGTATTGAATTCCTAGACGGAAACATCCTGTATAAAAACTGTTATTTTTAAAGCGTTAGATTAAGTTAATAGAAATTTAATCAAAATATATAAAAAACAAGTAAAAAAGCTAGGATTGGTCAAATACCAATTGCCAATGTTGCCCTAGATGAATGCTCGTATGTAATTTCATAATCTCACCCATTTGTGCAAGTTTAATTGTTGAAGTGGTTTTTCGCATATATTTCTAGAACGGTTCGTCGGACAGCAGAAATTATTTTAACAATATCATAGAATTTCATATTCTAAACAGCTTTTCAGTACAATAAAAACGTCTAGGACTACTGATTTTTAAACGTAAAAAACTTAAATTTTTATATGGTAACACCAAGAATGGGTTGCCTGATTTAGTCTATTTGTGAATTCTTTTTGCTATTGCTATGAAAACACCATACACCAGATTTCAGCTCTCTACGTCTACGCGTTCTCAGGCAGTGTCCAAATATTTATATACTGAAAAACGAAAATTTTGTATGGCAACCCTACGAAGGAGTGACCCGAATGGTCCCATTTTCGTACTTAAATTTTTTTTTTTTATAAACCTGTGCGCAAAATTTCAACACTCTAAGCGCACGCGTTCTTGAGTTAACGTGAGGACGGACAGACGGACGAACGGACGTTCATGCAAAAATCAAAATAACTTTTAATATTATGCGTGGGTGTCCAATCCATTTTGCTATATCATCATTATTTTTATGTGTTACAAACGGAATGACATACGATTTCATCTAGGGTATAATAAAATACCCATATTTTTATATTTAAAAAAATACTAAAATTACGAATGTTTGCACGGTAGTTTACTTAAAGTTTTCGTAAACTACATGCTTGAAATAAATAATTAGAAAAACGTTTTAGGGGCAGGGAACTGGAATTATTTAGCGCCCTGAATAAAAATAGGCGCTGAATACAGGGTGGGAAGTGGCACTGGATCTGCACTGGACTCTACTGGAGGCCCTCTGGAAAGCATTATCGCAATCAGGTCCTTTACGAGAAAGCTGGTATTTCTCCGATATAGGGCTATCTGGTTGAGATGATAAAGAATCAGTTAGCCTAAATCCCCAATCACACAAACCCAATTGTTCAACATCTAACAAATTTTCCCACTTTACCAACTAAGAAGTATTTTTCGCTGTTTTGCATTTCAACTTGTCATGAAAAATACTACTACGAAGGAATTTTTACTTTTCTTAGGGAGAAAGGCGTCAGTCACATAGGTTGGGAGCGGAAGACAGAAGGAGGATTGCAACCTGCAGGACAGTATATATACGACCTTCTACAGACAATACACACAACAGGGAGCTTACAAACACCATCAGGATGGGAAGGCAGATGCAACCTGGAGATTTATATATAATTTATGTAGCTAGTACTAAGTTAGTTAAGTATTAGACTTTCGAAATATTTTCAGTTAATTATAACTAGGTAGCGCTAGCCGTAGTTTAGAAGTAAGTCATATGCTAGTTAGTAATTCATGTATTTAAATAGTAAGAAAATTTAGCTAGCTTAATTGAGCTCAGGGCTAAAGAAAAGTCTGCCATAGGTATTATAATCAAGGACTAGGTTTATATAAGAAAAGAACTTGAACTCATTGAGTGAAGGGAAAAATTATTTTCTATTTTTTAGTGCGGATTTTTAAGCAAAGTTTTTTAAAAAGTTTTTTTTTTAAATATTTATTTTTATTTTATTTATTTTTTAATCTTAAATTATAAAAAAATATAATAAATATAAAGTTATATCACTAAGGAAATTTGAGTATGCTTTTTTTTATGAAAAGTCCTTTTTATCATGACCATCAACTTTACGAGTATTATTTCCACATTTAACATCATTTATTGCTTCTAATGCTATAAATCGGATTTCTTCAGTAAATAATTTAATTGTCTGTAATTCAGTTGCATTATCTCGCGAGCTTAATTTGGGTTCAAAATAAGTTATTGCTTTTTAAGACAATTTTGCAACTAAAATATGAATTGATAAGGAATCTCAGTTTTCTAGGTTTGGAAAATCATCCTAGCCGTGGTAATTAATATCAGATTCAGTTTTTCTGGAAATATTTAATTTAATATAAAGGGTTATATATTAACTCTACCAAATTAGTACTCCTCTGAAATTTCTTTAACAAAGTGTCGATTTGAAAATAAAATTATTGAATAAAAAAATTTGAAAACCCCAGATAACAAAAATTATCTGCCTACCCACATAAGACACATAAATTATTTCAAGTTGTATGCAAGAAACATATTGTTAGCTGCTACAAAAAAAAATATAAACCCATAGTTATTTTAAGTTTTCAGTGAAATATTTAGACACAAAGTGCATAGTAAACTTGTTCAGCAGACATGGCTGATAAAAGATAAGAATAAAAGTGGTTATTTGTTTATTTTTTACATTATGTTGCTTTTTTTAATTTCGAATAATGAAGTTCTTACACATAACCTACATTTCTATAGCTTTTGACTTTCTACCATGTATACAATTGATTTGAAATAGTGGTGTCCTACATATAGTCCAGTAAGATAATAATAATTTTTTTTTTTTTTTTTATGTATATAAGCTCTTTATTTTTTGGCTCTTTGGCTCTTTTCAAAATTCCTTAAAAATAGGTGGCAAAAGGCTCTACAAAGTGTAAACAAAAGGTCGCTAGCTAATCTAAAAGTTATAAAAGGTCAATAGGGACAATTAAACAATTAAAACAATTAGAAAAACTAATGAACAAGAAAAAAGACACAAACAAAAGGAAAACAAACAAGACAAAATTCTCAAAAGAGACTAAAAAACGGCTACAAGAATTTTGAAAAGGATCTAAAAGATAGACAAAAAATTTAAAAGTCCCAATTTTGACAATTGGGTAAGTGGCAGTTCCAAGAAGCTTCAATTTCCAAAATAATCTAATAAAAATATTTACCTAAACGAACGAATTTTCAACAAAAAATTTTGTAATTTAGCACCGAGACCGAAACCGAATCAAAGATAAATGACCGAACGAACGAAAAAATTTAGCCGATACCGTTATAGAGTCCCGCGAGGGCGGCCTGTAGTATCGTAGACCTCTACAAACTGCCCTCATCATCCCTCCAGCTTAGCATCTCTAACAGAGTGCTTGTCCTTCCCACCGCACGTGCAACGATTCCTAAGCGGGGAGAAGCCCCGTGGACTAGTGTTGCAAATGCTGTGGCCTGTTCTCACCAGCGAAAGACAAGAGCTCCATCCTGCACCGACGATAGTGGTTGCCATGTGCAGTTGAATGTGTCTGCGTTCGTTGCCAGATATTCGAGACGTAAACGTCTCTTCAACCTGTCAACGAAGTGGCGCTTAAGTGCGTGTGCGTGGTGTTGTGGGTCAGTGTTCTGATTCCCAGCTTCGACTCTCATGTAGTACAGGTGAATTGTAGATTTGGCCAGTGTCAACACAAAGCTAATCAAACAATTTACTCGACTACATACCTTTGGTCCCCATAGAAACGATGTCCTAGTAATGCCGAAATTCGGGTGGATCAACTGACACATACCGCGCACGAGATCCATTAGACCCTGCAAAGCCGGACAAGTGAAGAACCTGTGAAACAGGGTGCCCTCACCAGCACAAACTGTGCAAATCCTCTGAACTCGGCGGTCGATATGTGACAACTGATTAGGATGCATAAGACTGTGATGCAGCAATTTGAATGCTACATCAGCATCTTTGTAACTAGAAGGATAACTGTAGACTACTCTGCAAGTTATCCCTCCCATCACGCCCATATTCACCCCGAGGTGTGTTCGCCATCTGTTGTATCCTGTATACTCCGGAGGTCTTATTGACATAAGCACGTCACGGAGCACACGTGTTGTAAGTGTGCTGAAAGGTGTGTGTGGTGGTCTGTTCAGAACGAAAGCATCTTCCAACTTAGTGCCAGGGTCACTGGTCCCAAGTTGGCGAAATCTCTCCCGCGCAGAAGCAGCCAGGTCGTGTAGTTGTGCAGTGTTAGTGTTTATTCGGCAGTTTCCAGAGATATCAATAATATCTCCGAGAACTGTCAGTGTATGCGTGTCAGCTTCAAAACCCCGAGCATTACTGAACACTGAATCTATTAATTCAGGATTGAACCTGATTGGAATCGACGCGAATTGCGTGTACCTTAGAGCATTCCACTGAAGGTGAAATGCTGGCCTGATTCTGCCCCAGGTCTGAATCGTTGAGATTAGATCCTGTGGCCAGTCACGAGGATAAGGTGGTCGAACAGAGAGTAGGTAGTAATACTCCCCTATGCCGATCCCTCCCAGTACATTCACCCACAGTTGAGAAATCAAGCTGTCTCTCTGGCAAAACACTCTTTGGAATGCACGCACTTGGAGACACCTTGATTTCACAACCAAGTTAGTGAGACCTAATCCACCTATCTTGACTGGCAGACAGAGCGTGCTTTCAGCAACCCATCGTCTTCCGCACCAAAAGGCGTCTATCGCTTTTGCTTGAAGAAGACCTACGAAGCCTTCATCAAACGTCTCAGACTTTAGCAGATGAACGATGGACGAGGTAATCAAATAGTTTATCACGACTGACCTACCCATTAAGGATAGTGGAAACAGTCGACTACGCCATGAGTTTACAGCTCTAGAGAGTTTCTCAAGAGCGATGCGGCTATTATTTGATTTACTCTCGCGTCCGATATACACACCTAAATACTTCAGGCAAGTATTAGTCCATTGGATGTTCAGTGGAGTATCTGTACGATCTCTCCACCTTCCACACCACAAGCCTTGACTCTTACTAAGGTTGATTTTAGCGCCCGCTATACGTTCGAACTGTTCGAAAACAGCACGAGCGACCGGAAAAGCTTCATCTCTTGTCACGAAAATAGACAGATCATCCGCATACGCCAACATAAGAGGCCTCACATTGGTATATGGCAGATGAACCGCATACCGTCCGAGCATTCGACGAAGATTCACCAGTAGCGGCTCCAACGAAAGATCATAAAGCATACCTGACAATGGACAGCCCTGTCTGATACCTCGATGAAACGAGATAGGAGCCAGAACTTGTCCTTGATGCTTAATCAAAATCGCTGAATCTCTATACAGTTTCCCGACGATATCGAGCCACCTGGGCGGAAACCCAAATGCCTCGAGAGCAGTCAAGAGATACTCGTGCGAGACACTATCAAAAGCCTTTTGTTGGTCAAGTGAAATCATGGCCATTTGTGTACCTGTCTGTTCATGGTAGGCAAACAAATGCTTGGCTACCGCGATATTGTCGTAGATACTACGACCAGGTACACAATAGGACTGTTCCGGGTGTATTACCGAAGCAATCACTGAGCGGAGTATCGCCCCTAATGCTTTGCAGACGATTTTGTAGTCTACATTGCATAGGGTTACTGGCCTCCAGTTCCCCATCCTCTGCAAATCTCCCTTCTTTGGAATCAAGCGCATAACAGATCTCCTCCAACTAGAAGGAAAGTCTGAATGTGTCTCAACCGCCGAATTGAAGACTTCCAAAAGGTCAGGAATTAATAAATCCCTGAAACGTATGAAGAATTCTGGAGTCAAGCCGTCATAACCAGGTGAAGTGTGTCGCCTTAGATCCTTTGTCGCAGCAATCATATCCTCCAATGTGATTACTGTATCCAGGAGCTCCTTACTGTCTTCAGAGAAAGTGGGAATATTCTCAAGAAATTCATGAGTGGTCGAGGATGTTGTCGACGTCGATTCAGAGTAGAGACTACTGTAGTAGTCTCGAATATATTCTGATAGCTGTTGTCCGTTGAGGACTTGTCCAGATTCATCAATTATCGATTCGACCTCACAAGAAGCAGTACGACGTCTAGTCGCCTGAAAGAAGTACTCAGTTGGAGAATCGCCTTCTCTCAGCCAGCGCGATTGGCCGCGCAGCACAAACTCCAAGCTGTGCTTGTAAGTCTGTGTCGCCAAGCGTTCCTTTATTCCATTGAAATAAAGAATCAACCCCGGCTGAGTTGGGAGAAGAGCTGCCACCCGAGAGACCTCGGCCGACAAGCTAGAAGCTTGATAGCCACTTCGATTGAAACTCGTCTCGACAAAAGACCGAATCTGGAGCTTTCCAACATCCCACCATTGACTAAGAAAAGGAAAGTCAGCTTTCCTCTCTTGCCAATCGTGCCAGAAATCAATGAACTCATTGATGAACTGCTCGGAATTCAACAAATAGTTGTTGAATATCCAGTATGCAGTTCGTCTTTCAACTAGAGTGCTGGTCGCCACTACAAGAAGATGATCGCTAACGGAACACACTTCATGAGTGACACCAACGAAATGTTCTAGTATTCCAGGTGAGACGTAAAGTCTATCAATTCTGGAGCCTGCGAGACTTCCATGGATATTTCGCGAGACCCTCGTGTATGATCTAGTCGTAGGATGCATCCAACGATAGATATCCACGAGTCTGAAAACACCGACAAAATTCCTCAACCGAGTAGCATTAACAGAGTTGAACTCAACTCCAGAGTGCCGATCCATTGAGGGATTCAGAGTGCAGTTGAAATCACCTCCGAGGACAGTTTCGCCGCTAAAATTCACCAGACACGACTGAACACTATCAAGAACTTGTCTTGTAATGTCCTGGTCATGAGGAAGGTACACGTTTACTACCTTGATATTTTTGTCTTGAATAACAAAGTCCAAGGAAGAAGCGAAGCCTGGGAAGATATCTGTATAGACAGGAGACGATAGTGTAAATTTGTTGGATACAATGATTGCCACCCCTGAGCCTCGGCGAGGCGCAGGTGTGGCAAACATTGCATAGCCAGTGTGTAAATAAGCATAGCGCTCAATTTGTGTGTATGTGTCTTGTGTAAAATTCGTCTCCTGTAGAAGCGCGATGTCTATATCGAACATTTTGACATGTTCGATAGTGCTGTGTAACCTTGTATGAGCACTTAAACCCCCGGTGTTAAGAGAGCCTATCTTGCACATTCAAAGAGATGAAAAGCTCAAACGATGAATGTGCGACTTCTATTGACGAGGAGAATCGGCCAAGCGATGCTCCTGAAGCAACTCCTCCACCTTCCTATGGAGACGATCTAACCGAGCTACATGGTTGTACCTCCTCCTCTTCTTGGACTCCTGTTGTAGGATTCGAAGCTGAGGAAGTAACAACTCTGGCCTCTCCAGCTCCTTTACAAGAATGCTCCAGATTTTATCTGAGTTCTTCTTGTACTGGAGCTGGGCAAGAATTTCGGAGATCTTCTCCCTAGGAATGTTTTCCATCCCCTTCGAGACCTCAAATTGGCTACCAGTCGAAATGGTGCTACCACACGACTCGTAGCCACTGAAGCTCGAGAGACCAGTCTCTTCCAAACCGGTCATATCGCAGTCCGAAAGCTGTTCGAGAGATGCTTCCGCCTCCCTCACAACAACCTTCGAACCGCGGGCACCACTATCGTCCTCCTCCGAGTGGGGCCGTTTTGGAGCGACTGGCTTTGCTGGCTCTGGAGGAGGCAGCATCACCCGGTCCACCTTCGTCTTCCTCCTCGTCCTCTTTTTTTTTACTACTTGGCTATTCGACTCCTCGTCGGAAGTAGCCGTGTTTTCACGTGCCGACGTGGCGCCGTTTACAGCCATAACTATTTTTGCCTCTAGGACAACTTCAGGCACCTTAACCACTGGCTGCTCCAAAATAGCAGGTTGAGTGCCGGCCGAAGGCTCCTTCTCCAGATCCACTACTATAGTAGTGGCTTCCTTCGAGGGAACCCTCGGTTCAGCCTTCTTCCCGGTTCTCCTGGGGCAGTCAGCAATAAAATGCCCTACCAAATGGCAAGCATGGCATTTCGCTTCGGTGCCAACGTCTATCCAGTGCCTCAAGCCGGATAAGCCCAGGTAAAAGCCCTTCGGAAGCGTACACCCCTTATTTAAGGTAATGGACGCCTCCCGGCTAGTACCGAAGATACCCCGCCCGAGACCCTCGTCCCCAATTTTTAAGGGAATGGCACGAACGTTGCCATGAACCTTCCCAAATCTTCCCAAGAAATTTAGGAGGTCTTCATGGCAAGCTCGCATAGGGACCCGTGAAAACATGACTCTTGTGGGCCCTTCCCTGAGTGGGAACGGCACAGGGTGTCTACCATCCACCTCGATGCCCTCAAGCATAAGCTTGGTAGCACTCTCGAGGGTCGTGGTGTACACCTCAACCATTCCCCCAGCTATTATCCCCATGGAAAATAGCTGCTCACGGGAGATGACCTGGAAAATCGCTTTAAGGTATGCGCTCTGAGGACATCTATTGATGTGCTCGAGCTGCATACCGTAGCTCTCATCCTGCCACCTCCCGTCGAAAAAAGCCTGCAGACCCGCACCGGTCTTAGGTCGAGGCTTACCTGCGTCCGATGGGGCTGGACGAGGAGTGATGCCCCTGCTCTGAATTTCGATTAATGTCTCTTTTCTATTGGAACTGCCACTTACCTGGGCATAAGAGATCCCTGGAACTAAAGTTGGGGATCGTAGTGATGCTACTGGTCCTGCTGTTGGCACTTGCTTCTTAGTCTGGGTGGTTGACTTCGCCGAAGATAGTGGCGGCCTCATTACGACTCCGCTGGGCTTTGGCGCTGAAGCCGAAGCTGTCTTGACGACCTCCTTCAAACTTGGACTTTGGTCTTGGTTTGAAGACGTCAGCATAACATTTTCTATAGCTGCCGCAACAGATGCTGCAGCAATAGCAGTGGATTTTGGAGCTGCTGTTCCAGAAACTTCACTGGCAACCATCGCTGTCCCTGTTGTTATCTGCTCTAATAAAGATGCCTGTAGGTTTTTACCTTTGGCCTCTTCATTAGGGCCCTTAATAGCCTTTTCAGTGGGCCCTTTGGTTTTCTTTTTGGAAGAAGAAGAAGTTTTGGTAGTCTTCTCCGTCCCTTCGATTAGTTTCAGGGGATCACCTGTCCTTCCAGAATCGCTGCTGCTCGTACTCATTTTGAGCACGGCAGAGCACTTACACTTTTATATTTTCAGAAAATATACAAATTTTAATTTACCGTTTTTATTTTTTTTTGCTTTTTATGATATTGCAAAATCTTTTTATTTTCAATGAAGCACTATGGAATTTTAAACGGTTGCCATGTTGTCATGGCAACGACCGAAATTAATTAAAAAGCCAAAACTGTCAGACCTTTCCAATTTTTTTACAATTTATTTTTTAATTTTTTAATAGTTTTTTATAGCTATACTTCCACTAAGCTCACTACACAATAAACGCACTAACTTCTGTGTCACTTTTGCAGAGTTTTACGGAATTTCTTAGCGTATTTCGGCTGTTATTCTTTGTTTTTGTGAAATTCTTAAATGACACGTTCGCTCTCGATAATAATAATAATAATAATAATAATGTATTTATTTGAGGTTATTGTACACAAGAGTTCACATCTTTTCTTGAACGTTATGTAAACCGGTGCTAGAAAGGTAACTACTTAAAATAAGAATTAAAAATTTAAAGGAAGTTCAAGCAAATTCTTATTAATTAAAGCGGAAGTTAAATTCAGTTAAAAAAAAAATTGTACTACGAGACTATTAGAAAATAAAGAAAATAATAGTATTAAATTATTTGTGTATCAATGCATCTCCGCCGACAGTACCAACATTTTGAACATTCAACGGAAGATTATTCCATAAACGAGCTGCTTGAACAATATAAGAACCTTCCATCCAGGACTTATGAAATCGTGGAATCAATATGTTCCTGTTACGTTGTGACGTTGTAAATTGAAATAATTCGCGTAAGTACCCTGGTTTGTTCGAACTAAGAAGAGAATATAAGAAAACCAAAGCTCGCCTCTTCAAATAAGTGGCCAAGGAGCATCCGAGCAAACGCGAAAGGAAAGGCGAAACGTGATCAAATATTCGCAGCCCAAAAACAAACCGAATACAGTCATTGAATGCCACTGTGACTTTCCTGGCACAGATGCTATCCAGCTTGGGAAACACATTTCTGCCATAGGTTAAGTGGGGCAAGATTAAAGCTTTAATTAGTTGTAAGCGCATGCTAACAGACAGCAGGCCCGATGAAAGCCATAGACATCGGAGCCCTGCATAAACTTTACTGACCATGGATTTAATGTAATCACAACATTTCATGTGCTGATTCAAGACAATTCCAAGCGTTTTAACTTTATTTACAATAGGCAGCGAAACATTATTTAAAGTCACTGGTGGGATTTCAATTAAACCGTTATTGTAGAATTTAATGCAATGAGACTTTGCAGGATTCAGTATCAAGCGATTACATTTGGCCCAGGTGTTAATTCTTTCCAAATCACAATTTATACGTTCAATACAGTCTTCAAGAAGACCGATCGGTCTACTTAAGTAGAGTTGTACATCATCGGCATATAAGTGAATCTGTATATCTTGAACTCCATCTGGCAGATCATTGACAAATAAGCTGAATAACAAAGGTACCAGAATTGAACCTTGAGGCACCCCACAAAGTAAAGGCAGCGCAGAAGATGAATTATTATTAATATGCACTCTTTGGCTGCGGTCTGCCAAGAAATCCTTTACCAGAGCGATGGCAGAACTACTAAAATTAAAAGAAGCATCAACTTTCTGGAGAAGGATACGATGGTCCACACTGTCGAAAGCTTTCGAGAAGTCCAGAAGTACCAAAACACTGAACGAACTTGTCCTGATCCAAAGACTTCCTCAAATTAGAGGTCACCTTCAGAACTGTAGTCTCACAGCTGTGCAAGCGTCGGAAACCCGATTGACAACCTGCAAGAAAATTATTGGCCTCGACGAATTCGACTATCTGCTTATACAATAGCTCTTCTAAGACTTTGGATATGAAACACAATAAACTTATTGGGCGGAAGTCATCTGGTGGAGAAGAATTCTTTGCAATAGGAAGGACTGTTGCCATCTTCCAGGCAGCTGGAAAGCAGGATGATGTAAAGCATGAGTTCACTATATGCAAAACGAATTTACCAATAAGGGGAAATAAAAGCTTAATGAACCTAGGTGGAAGAATATCAGGCCCAGCTGCCTCAGACTTAATTGAGTTCACAGCATCCACAAGCTCATTATAGTCGACTCCACGAAAGTAGAAGAAGTTGGTATTGGTATTAGATGAGATATCTCTTATCGGATTACCAGCTGATATATGAGAAGCAGCCAACTGATTGCCAATAATAATTAATAATAAGTATAGTTATTTTTTGTTTTCAGACCATTACCTGCTCATGAGATATTAGACATCTTGGAGAATATTTCTGACGATGAAGATAACCGGGAAAGGGTTATATGTATTTTACCTCCTCCTGTAATATCCAGATTTCCCTACTGACGAAGATTCTGGAGACGAGGACAATGTGACAATCAATAACTTGGCCAGGAACATTTTGCTTCAACCCGCAGAAATAACCGTTCAAGGAGAACATCTATCTAGTGATGACAATGAAGAAGAACCCACTGCTCGTTATCCTAAACGAAGACGTACTTATTCATGGAGAATGCGTGACTTAGAAAAACCGCCTCTGGAATGGCCGAAGGTTTCAGGTGCGATTCAAGAAAAAACTCCTATTGAATGGTTTCAAGTTTCTTTCGATGATGAAGTTATGTTATTGTTGGTGGTAGAGAGTAACAAGTACGCCATAAGAAACAACCTTGCTGGCGACATAACCCTTGAGGAAATGAAATGTTTCATAGGCGTTTTACTTGTAAGTGGGTATGTGTGGCTGCCTCGAAAGTGAATGTATTGGGAAAATTCTCTTGACTCAAAAAATGAGTTAGTAAACTCTGCTATGCCCAGGGACAGGTTTGATTATATTTTTCGTCATTTCCATATCAACGATGATTTAGATCCTCAAGACAAGTACACAAAAATTCGTTCACTTGTGACACTACTAAACAAAAAGTTTCACGAATTTGCTACACTCGGGGAACACTATAGCGTTGACGAAGCCATGATCCCTTATTATGGGCGGCATGGTTGCAAGCAGCATATCAAAGGAAAGCCGATTAGATATGGCTTCAAGTCATGGGTTGGCGCTACTCGACTTGGATACGTATTATGGAGGGAACCTTATCAAGGAGCTAGGACTATATGCAATCCAATATATAAAAATTTGATTTCTAGAGGCTATATTCTCCCGTATCACATTGTATTTGACAACTTCTTTACCGGTACACAGTTGATAGGAGAAATAACTAATAAAAATCTTCGTTGCACTGGAACTGTTCGAGAAAATAGGACTTCCAACTGTCCTCTTACTTCTTCTAAAGTATTGAAGAAAAAAGAACGAGGTTCTTTGGATTACATGTCAACTCATGACAATAAGTTTATAGTTGCCAAATGGCATGATAACAATATATTTAGTATTGCTTCAAACGCTGTTGGCGTGAATCCTAAACAGCCAGCAAACATTATGATTGAGGAGCCTCATATTGTCGCTATAATAATAAACATATTAAGGGAGTGGATAGATCAGACAAGAACATCTTTCATTACCGCATTGGAATAAGGGAAAAGAAATGGTACATGCCTCTGCTTACGCATATGATCGATCTTGCGAAGCACAATGCCTGGCAATTATATAAAACCAATAATGGTAAGCTGGATCATCTAGGTTTTCGAAGGAGGGTCGCACGCTACAGCTTTGATTGAGTCGAATAGAAAGGAGGGAAAGAGAG
Source organism: Dioctria linearis (assembly GCA_963930735.1). Classification (NCBI taxonomy): domain Eukaryota; kingdom Metazoa; phylum Arthropoda; class Insecta; order Diptera; family Asilidae; genus Dioctria; species Dioctria linearis. The sequence continues at coordinate 323,155,311 of OZ005740.1, forward strand.
GACCAGGCCGACCTTCGCAACATGATCATTCCGATAATCGAAAAGACAAGATAAATCATTTGGTTGTCCCACAATCAAGACAAACACGTTGTCGCCAATGCCATAAAAAATGATTGACCCGATGCAAGAAGTGCGATGTTGGAGTATGTGTCAAATGTTTTGAGATCTACCATTCATAATTTTTTTTATTTATTTAACTACTAATTAGACATAACCAGAATTATATTTCATTTTTGTAAACCTTTTCAATTATATTATTCTAAATAAAGCTGATTACAGAACATTTATGGTTTGAGTATTCATCCAATAATTTACAATCTATTATCCTGCTGTTCTACATATAGGACGGTCATTTCCCTGAAAGCCTTACCTATACAACTAGAAAAATATAAATTTTATCAACATTATGAGAAAAGATAGTTTCAGGTATATCTGGGTTAATTTCCAACAAATTACAGCCCGCAGCCCAATATGTTTTCTTTCTAATGGTGTTAAAAAATAGCGTACAACAAATTTAGTGAAATCATGGTGTTTTTCACAAAATCCAACAGGAAGACAAGTGCATAATGTCGGCCCACTACCTGTCCAATATTCCGGCGGTTACGTCTGTTCGATTTATTAATTTTATGTGACACCGAATTTCGAATTTCACTTTGTTACGGAATCAAAACCTTATATTATATTAATAAAAGAACTGCGGCGATATCTGAATGCTAATGAAACAGTAAGCTATACGAGGTGATCCACAACTAATGGTCCAAAGTTCAGTAGCTGATACCGGACCTTGTGTTATGAAAGAGCAAAATGCGTCGTCGGAATACAATTTTGGAAATATTTTAGATTTAAACCAATTATTAAGGGAATTCTAGGTGTTGTCTTTTATCAAAACTCAGATTTTTCTGAGTACCTGGTTGGATCACTATTTGGAATGATCTGCCCCCCTCCTAGTTCAGAACATGGGTACGCCGTTGGCAAAAGTCATATGAGAGAGACTGGGATAACACTTTTCGCATACGACTAATTTGGTAACGAACAGGTATACAAAATATCTAGAATATGCTTTTTTTAAATCTAACACAACGGTTCAATCGATTTGGCCGGTATTCTTTGCGCTCTAGCAAGATGACTGACATTAATATGAAATGGGTGTCATTATTATTTTTACTGGTCGAATTTTATATGTTTATTTCTGCAGTCATGTCACATCCATTATCGAATAAAAGTAGTCCAAACGAGAATGTCAGTGTTGTAAACATAATTTACAAATTACCTATAAAATGTGGTCTGTATATTATTACAAAGTCCGATAAAATAAAATAAAACCTTTTAATCTACAATAGCAGCCCTTAAGTGCTCAGATGGGTGCAGGACGCCACTTTAGAGCCCTATTTTTCCAACTCGTTACGACTTGTGACACCTATGCCCCCCATCCCCTAAAGCCAAATCCTGGGTGCGTTACTGCAAGCAGCACTTAATGCGTTAAACTCGTTTACCTTCGAGTCTAAACTGGTTTCGGACCTGTCTTACTATCTAGAAGCAACTGGCCGAAACAAACAGGGTGACGTACCAGCACATGAAGGCATTAAGTGCAACGAGATTACGGACCGCCTTGCAAAGGAAGGAGCCAAATCCATGTTTATTGCCCCTGAGTCTATCTTTGGACACCCAAAACGTCGCCTTTTGAGCTCAGCAGATCAGGAACTAAAGTGAAAAGGCACACTGGCAAAATACCCTGGGGCTGAGACAAGCGAAGACGTTTATAAAGTATTCGCAACAGATCCACTCCTCACACTCAGTAGAAAGGAACTAAAGCTCATAACGGACCTATTTACTGATCACTGCCCACATAGATATTAATTAAAAAACGGTGGGAATGGTCGATGATGAGACCTGTCGCTTCTGTACGGAAGACGATGAAACCACTGAACATGTCCTGTGTGATTCGAAGCTCTGTGGCCCCCAGATAGGCTTTATTAAAGACCTTAAGTTCTAATGGGGGCCCTAAGGCATTTAGGGGTAATGTCACAAAAGATCTTATCGATCGCTGTGACTAGATGAGAGGCGGGGGTCCTGTGTGCCTCCCTTCCTTAATAATAATAATGCCGAATTTTGCCGTCAATCCCATCGCATATGAGAAGTTTTCAAAATAATTGTAAATAAAGCTTATATTATTACACCCCACTACAATTTGTACAAACATTGTACCACTTAAAGTTTAACCTAATAAAATCAGGAACACCCAGGCGGGAGCGAAAAGTCCGGATAAGGCTAATCAGTTATTGTTTAAGGGTTACAAAAAAACACAAAATTATAATTAAATTGTTTTAATTTATTTTCTATCTTATTTAAAATTATTAATTACAAATTCGTACATATTTATTTACAATCAAATTCTTACACATAATAAGGTACGCCTGATAAATAAAAACTCAAAGCTATCGAAAATTCCATAAAAAATGAAAAAGAAAATGTAAAACAGGAACACGGAAGTAACAAATATTTAATAATATAAATAACGAATTAAATGTGTACAAAATATTTACAATTTAGATAAACAATAATCGAAGAAAATTTAAATTCTATTTTTTGATGTTACATAAGTAAAAAAAAAAAAATAACATTCAAAACGCGTCAAAAACATAATCGTCAATTGATCACTTACATTGTGCTCAAAATGCGAGGTTATATACATTTTTATATAATTTTTGTTTTTACATATGAGTTTTAGCTTATCTCTCCAGCAAATATTTTCTCGAAATATTGTCTTTTTGGACAATAAGTAGGTAGTGAAGAATTTCCAATGCAAAACGATGAAATTTTCGAATTTTAAAAACTCTATATTGTCGATGGTGCGCGATCAGTTTTGCACTCGCTTTCTTTCAAACCTACTCACTGATATATTTCTATATCAACTTGTTTTTGCGAGCAGCAGATTCAATATCGAGTTCATATTTTTGCTGTGTTTAGTTGGTACAAATAATGAGATCGTCAAGTTCAACGGAATACTTCTATTTCAGCTGCAAGCCTTCCATATTGTGTCGTCGTTTTAATTTGTAGAGGCTGAGAAAGTTTTCGCAACCAATAAGCCGCCGGAAGTACAGTTCACGTTATAATGAAATTTTCGATAAAAATTCGGCCCATATTCACTAGACCTCAGTCTTATACGGTTTAAAGAGTTTCGGCTTAGTATCACCCATTGATGGTAGAATAGTTTGATTAGCAGATGGCGGAGGTGTTGACATCAATTGTGACGGAGATGTTTGCTGTATTTGTGGCCCATGATGGCTCATTGTTGACCTAACTGGACTTAAACTACCATCAAAAACTTTGCCATGATCTGAACCGACAGGGCTAAGTGAGAGTGGCGATGATGACGATTGAAGATCATGAAGTGGACTATGTGGCTTTGGAATAGATAATGGTGAATATCCTTGTGGAATTCCACTCAACATGGTAGGATATGAAGCTGCAGCCGCTGCTGCTGCTGCTGCGGCAGCAGCTGATGGTGGAATTGGTACAGGTGCTGTTCGTGGAGGAATATGATACGGTGAATAACGATATCCATAATTAAATGGTTGTGCAGCTGTTGTCATTTGTGCTGGTATCACTTGTGGAATCATTGTATTCATTGGATTCGGTGGATATCCATAAGGCATTCCAACACTATTTGCTGCTGCTTGTAATATTGATGCAGCAAATGCAGGATCTGAATAGACGGCAGCATATGGCCAGGCGACTGCAATTCGTTGGCGTTTATCTTTCATACGGCGATTTTGGAACCAAACCTTTAAAGAGAAAAGAGAATTTTTGTTAGGTATCATAATATTTACTACGGGAATTTTTTTTTTTTTTTTATTAACCAAAACATAATGGTTCTTACCTTAATTGTAGATTCTGGAAGATTTAATTGTGCTGCTAATTCACATCGTCTTGGACGTGACACATAATTTTCTTTGTAGAATTCTTTTTCAAGACGTCCCAATTGATCTCGTGTAAATGCAGTACGATAACGTCGAACTGATGGATCCGCAGGTATTTGATTATTATTATTGCAATTGTTATTGTTGTTGTTATTATTATTAATTCCCATATCTGACATTGGACTCGTACATTCTATAAACACAAGGAAAAAAGAAAAATAATGTTATTAACTTTTGCTGAATTTGTCATATATTTTGGTGCGGACGAGAAATTTTTAAAAAACTATCAAAAGGCATAACTTGAGACACCACCACAGCTCATTGAAAGTGCTACTATAATCTTATTTAGTAGGTTCGTCCAACAACATTAAATATTGATTCTTTTTTGAGTTGGTGTTGAATGGGCGTTTTGAAAAGGCCAGTGTTGAATCTTTAACAAAAAGCACATCAACTTCTAGGTTAAGTTGAAATTCAAAAAATTTTACAACTAATAAAAGGTTTTTGATCAGTTTTTCAACACATACTAAAAGTGCAATGAATATTCTTTATACGAATTAACCAATTTTGATGTTTTGTTGTATTTGGTGAGCGATGAAGATGAAATGTTGTTGTGCAGAAAAGAATAAAAACCTCTAAAAATGTTCTATAAAAAAGTGTAACTATAGTACCTAATTTAAACCAATGCAGATTAAACAGAAATCATGGATCTTGCACTTACTTATTATTTTCAGAACATTATTTCCTATTTCGATTAGTATTTTGCAAAGCATTAACCTAAATTATTTTCAATATTATAAAAAAAAAAATCAGTAGCAAATTATTTCAACAATTTCCTTGGAGTATTCAATAGTAGCTAGAAATGAAATGACAAACTTTTCTACTGAGGCGAATTCAAAAAGTGGCACTGAGTTCATAAGTCCATGTTTAAAGACCATTAAAATATGTACTTCCTACATATTTTCTTACTGTATGTAAGCATTGTTTTACATAATTCCATAAAGCAATTTACTTTAATTCAAAGCAAAATATTAACTTAAAACATTTTCAGATTTTGAAACGAATAGAGACGAAATCTGACCTTTGAATGATATCCTAATTCGCCGAAATTTTTTCTCAGTAACAAGACGCTGTACAAAGTGGGTTTAAAAATATATCCTAGATCTTAGCTAAAATCCGTAACGCAATGCTTATATTAATCACAAAATTAACCCTCAACAATTACCTTAATCAAAATTCGAAGGCGAATTCAGTAATAATAGTAGTTAATAATAAAAATCACAATTTATAGAAATCGAAAAAGGTGAAGAGGCTTGACAAATCGTTTTTATGCACGAATATGTCTTTGAAAACAGTTCAATAATTCGTCGAGAAAAAAGTGTGTTTTCTTTATATAACAAGGATGTAGATCATAGTGGAAAAAAAAATGTTATTTCAATCATCTTATTAATCCATCTTAGGATATTAATTTGGAAATTAGCGCCTAATTGCTTTAATCAAGATACCGAGGCGAATTCAAGCAATATATGCATATAGTAATAGAAAACGTTAGCAAATTTATTTTAATACGAATGTAAAAAGAAAAGATTAGAACCACTCTTCCCTAAGCCATAATTACAATTCACCTGAAAATAATACTTTAGAGACAAAATGCATACAGCCCAAATGTGTATAGTTAAACAGATAAAAGTCCACCTTGATGCTTTTTCATGGAAAGTAGTGGCAAAATAATTACCAGATCACTGGCTGTAATCATTGCAAATTTTCATAATATTTACATGAAATGTAGCGAATACCTATTGCAATTGCTCTATATACCTATGTATAAAGAAAATGCTCCTTTTAATACTATTTAAATCAAGATGAGCTTTATACCTCTATTATATAAAAAAACGGTTGGTCGATATTAATTTTTCTAACTAATCGCTATTGGGAAAAATAAGGCATGTGAATGTAAAATCAACAAGAGACAAAATAAATAAAGAAAATTGAGAAAGACAAATAAAATTTAACCGTCGCAATATCAAAAAAAAATTGAATTCGCCGCAATAATTTTTACTTCTTATAATTGTGCTTTTTAAAATTTACGACCAATTAAAAATGTAAACAAAATTAATTTTAAAAAAATAACTAAATTGCGGCGAATTCAAATTTGAAAAAAAAAAACTACTACTAACCTTTTGGTGACGGCGGGGGTGTCGTCTGCTTTGTATATTGCGGCGGTAATATGTCCACAACAATTTGCTGTTCTCTCGCCTGATTGTGATTATCAATTGTATAATTACGATATCCTTGCATTTTGTGCACTTTACTTAATTGTTTTTTATATAAACTAATTGTTACAAATCACAGGCAAAAAAATCGAAGTACCTATATTGTTCACTTTCGTTATAAAGCACAACTACTTTTTTTTTACACAATATAATTATTCAACTCAACTCAATTAACTCTCTTTTATCAATTCTCTTTCACTCACGTTATGATCAACATTAGATTAGAAGTCGCCGTTTCAACACAACAAAAATCACGGACTAAAAATATTTTTCTAAACACGTCAATTCTCTCTTCAAGGACTTACAACGGCAAAATGTGGTGAAAATTTTCTTCACCTTACAATTTATATGCCTTCGGCAGGCAAGCAAAGGATAGTAAAACAAATGGGCGGAGCTTGATATAAGTACATATAATTGTACGGAAGCCATATGTAAAATATTCATATGCATAGCAACCAATCAAAATCTTGAATGGATTAGTATGCAACATTTCCAGCGCTACACCACCGTAACGAAGAATCTGAAAAATGGAGGATTATCAACATACAACGAAATCAGCTGGTCCATCATATAAGATGCTGTGAATGTTGCTGGATCTGGATGAGAACTATGAAAACTGTGAAAAGGCGTGGCATTTAAAGCACATGTTTATGTGTACAGATGGAATTGTGTACGCACACATAATACAAATCCCCTCATTTCGAAATTAACACAGTATATTGTGTGTACACAGTAAATATACAGGTCGATAAGAAGAGTATAGAACTAATGTATGGTAGAAAAGGATGGCAATATCTAATTACTTATGGTATCCAACATTCATAAGGAAATTTTGTATTCATTGCAATGAACGGATTTCCGCTTTCATTCTGCCACAAGTGTGTTTCACCGGTGGTGCGAGCGAGAACCGAAATTACTTTAATAATAGGATTTTATCTCTGCTATCAAGCCCCTATATTACGCTCATTTTACAGCAGCACTTTTGTTGCTTTTTCCTGGTAATTTCACCCGGGGCCTCATTGCTGGATCTTCTACTTTTTTTTTCATTCTCCTCTTTTTTTGAATACTCGCTGATGTTATTGGCTTGGTAGCATTATGTTGTTGTTGTTGTTTTTGGTTGCTGCTGATGGTGCTAACTGAAGCTGCTGATACTTTTTTTGTTTTTTTTTTTCTCTTTTAATCCGTCCCGTGGTGTTGATGACTAGGTTCCCCATATTCTCATCCTATTAGAATATAATATTAGAGAGAAAAGTATAGAGACTGAGTGTGGGTGGTTAGAATAGGGGGCGGGGGAGTGTTCTTCATTAGATGGTATAACTGCTGTGGGTCGGATACTGATGCTGCTGAGGAGAAAATCGTTTACGTTCCCTCTGGTGTTGTTTTAACTCATTTTTACCATCAAGCCGACTTCTACTAGTATTTTGTGATGTTGACTTGACTGTGTTCGTACCTACCTAGGTAGGTAACTACTGTATAGAAATTGTTAATATGGGGATGGTGATATTAAACAGGTTCCCTGTTCGTTCTGTCATGGATTATGCTCTCCAGTATTCCAGTTTATTCAAACGGAAAATTCGTTGTGTAAATTTGCAGTTTCCAACGATTTAAGAAGAAATTATCCGATATTAAGAGGCAGAGATGCGGAGGACGAGGTGTTTTTGTTATTATGGTTGTATATATGGTGGGAGTTAATTAAAATTTAGAGAGCTACAGGCGAAATGGTGTTTTCAGTAGTTCATGTAGATTTAATTATCTATAGACCGAATTCTATGAGGAATTCTAAATTTTACGGGATGCTAATATTGTTTAACTTATGAGAGACATGTTTTGTGAGATGAGAGATACAAGAGTGCCGTAATATCATAGGTATACACGCGGTGATTTTGTTGGTATACCTTGACATTAGTTTGTATATATTTGGAAAATAGGTAGGTAGGTACCTAGGTATTTAATTAATAAATTTATGGGAATATTATTAGATAAGAGATGTTTTAAGCATGATTATTTGTCCATTCAATCATTTGAATATGGATGGAAGATAAGAAAATATATGTAGTGATATTAATAGTGTAGGTACCTATATACCTACTAGTGTCTCATAAAATACACATCTTGTATTTAATGCAGGTATATACCTACCTACATAGGTACTTAATTCAGAATCAATTTCGGTGTATTTTCTTTGAAATTATATGATAGGTAAAGGAACAAAGGCTAGGTAGGTATAAGTACTTGAATGAATGATATTAACAAAGGATAAGTTAAAGTATTAATATATTGAACATGAATATAAATTTGTTCAGAGGCAGTTTATAACTAGCACAGCCGGTCGGTTATTTCTGTAATAAAATTTGTATAAAATCTTAAATTTCTAATGAATGAAGAGATGCAGATGTACGTATAGATTGCATGGAAACCTTTTGATATTTTGGGTCAAAAGGTAATTATATGCAGGTTATGTAGGTATGAAGGATTAAAATTTTGTTTCGCTATCTTTTATGCATATCTTCTACATATGTAGGTGGTTTAAGTTAAATTTTAATTTACCGACTTAGGATTAAAATAATTTGTAAAGTCTTAAGAATTTTATTTAATTAAAGGTATAACCAGTTAAATATCAATATAGAATAACGCAGGTATCGTGAGAATTGTTAAAATATTGGGAAAGTTAATTATGTTATATAAATCTAGCTGTAGCTTTGAAAATCTGACTCATCCGACTTTATTGAGGGAATATGTATCTAGGTAGATATACCTATTTTTTGATGCATCAGAGTTGAAAAATCTTTTAGTCTTTAGCATCTAAAATATTGTAAAAAAAACTCATTAAAAGATACTGAAATGTGATAAAAATAATGGTTATGCATTGACTCAAATAAGAGAGCAATGAAAAATAGGCTCGGCTCGTTAAAAATCTAGGGAATTTTTTATACTAATTTTTGTAAACTGAATATTAAATTACGTTTTGGCTTTTTTATACAACGTGTTGAGATGGTAGGACTGAAAAAGAAAACACTTCCTTCAAACATAAATATATAATTTATAGCGAGTTACGAGCATCTCCATGCTTCTAAACTGCGATGAACGTGGAATGATGATTAGGTACACATGTATGTACAGGTAACCCCCGTATAACACGGCACTTCTATAGCATAGATTTACTCTAACACGGTTCGAGCATCGGGATCATCCCCGTATAACACGGTTCGCGAATTGGGTACAACACTCGTACAACAATAGAAACTAATAAAATCGAACTTTATCTAATTTGAAATTAGGGAAATCCCCGTACAGTAGCTCAATAAACGTGATAAAGTTTTTAAGAGCAAAAGATACCTCATCTGACATTATTCATTCGAGCGCGTATGTACGTACATATTAGCAAATTTTCGTGAACTATTAATAAACTTTAAGACTTTAAGGGCCGTAAACACCAACGAGGATAATCCTATTTCCTGTGTAAAGATTATTCCTATCCGAGAATAATCCTGCTTACTTTGGTCTTAAACACCAACTCGTGTAAAACAATGAGCTTTTTGCTTATGTGGCATTACCTTCGGATATTTTCGGTATGTCGAAATAAAAGAGTATTATGTTTTAAAATAAGACATGTTGAATAAGCAATATTATGAGCAAAATTAATTTAATTTTCAGTTTTCTTTTTTACATAATATTTAAAAAAAAAACGTTTTAGTGGAGAAAGAACTTAAGATCAGTGCAACTAACCGCCACGGAAACGTGCTATTCTTTGTTGTCTGCTGTAATTGTCATTTAAATTCAAAATTTGCTCATCTGTCACCTATTCAGAATAATCCTCGAATAGAAATTTTACCCCCGGAAAAAATATTACATCGGTGTAATACGATGGATTAAATCGCGAGTAATCTTGGTTGGTGTTTGTGCATTACACGTGAATATAGATTATTCTGGTTAGTGTTTACGGCCCTAATTGTGTCCCTCTGTAGATTATAAACTTTCGGATTAGTAGTACCTACTCAACCTCTTTTAAAGAAATAATAATTGAAGATGGTATGGTGGATATTCAACACACCAGGTTTTTAATGCCGATGAGACTGCTCATTGGTGGAAAAAATTGCCAAGAGGACATATATTTCTAAAGACGAAAAAGTTGCGCCAGGTTTCAAGGTATCAAAGGAACGTTTAACATTACTTCTGTGCAGTAATGGTTCAGGCGATCACGTGGTCAAACCTATGCTGGTTTATAAATCATCGTGTAATGAAAAACCTAGATAATAGTAATTTTCCATTATACTGGGCAGCATGTGAAAAAGCTTGGGTTGACTACTGTATTATTTAAGAAATGGATTTTAAACTGTTTTGTACCAAGTGTGGAAAACTACTTAAAGCAGCAATCCGCAAGATTTAAATAACCCAAATATCAAAATAATTTTTTTTACCTCCAAATACAACTGCTTTAGTTCAACCGCTAGATCAGGGAATCATAGCTACATTTAATTCCGATTACTTAAGAAGTTCAGTTCCATGCGTTTTGAACAAAATCGATTATGAATCTATGGACGTCAGGGAGGCGTGGAAACTTTTTACATTTTTGGACTGCATTAATCTAATAAACTTATCCATCAAAGAAATAAAACCGACAACATTAAATGGTTGTTGGAAAAAAATATGGCCGGAGTCAAATGAAAGTGAAAATTTGTTCGAGACAGCAGAAAACAGAATGGATGCAGTAGTAGAAGTTGCTAATGTTTTAGGAGGGGAAGGCTTTGATGATATAACTGCAGAAGATATCCAAGAATTACTGGTGGAAGAAGAGATTGATGAAGAAGGTTTGGTAGAAATGATATATGGAATCCATTATAATTCAGAGGATGATAGCACAGGTGAAGACGTAGAAGTTAAGAAGCTTACTCTACAAAGCATAAAAAAATGCCTAAGCTTAGCCGAACAGTTAGAGTCATATTTTGTAAATGAAGATCCTTCAAAGAAGCACAAAGTTTAACACGTTGACGTAAATGACGTCTATAGCCGTCCAACGCTAGTGCTTACAGATGCAAATGACTGCTATAGCCGTCCTATATTCTTAGCATTGTAAATAAATGATTAAACTGTATAATTATCAGTGTTAAATCCATTTGTTTCATATTTCTTCAATCTTGTGCTAAGAATGAATCATGAAATATTTCTTAATAATTAATATAGTCGTCTTTTTCAGTTCTTCTCAGATATAGAAAAAGATTGCGAAAAAGGTGCTCGTAGAATTTAACGACGTGCATAGCCGCAAGCATTTCATACATTTCATCTCAGTCTCTATTCAAGTGTGAAACTGAATTTACTAGAATAATTAAGCTGTCAACAGAAACAAAATGAATCACGAAATATTTCTTAATAATTAGAAAGAGATTGCAAAAAGGGTTTAAAAGGTTTAAAAGATAATCAAACAAACATTTGGCAGCAATTTACATGAATTTTGTTGATGAGGATCCCTCCCCGAGGCGCCTCTGAGAGGTTCCACTGTGGCACTGGATTCTAGCTAGCCGGTCTTAAAAAATAAGCCTCATCGCTGCAGACGCCCAATGTGTGACTCGACCCACGACCCATGAAAGCATTTCCTATCAATAATGCCAGACGAATGAGACGGATTGTCCAGGCCGATTTTATCTACTTGAAGTGTGCCGAATCGGAGACACATCCCTGAAGTCCCAGCAATCTTTGATGAGACATCGACATGATTTTCCGTGCCAGAAGTCAGAGGTGTACCGACAAGCTGGTAACCTAAAAAATCCAGTCGGCCAATACCCCTCTGCCTTCTTTCACCGAGATTAACCGAGGGAACCCCGCGGTCAGTAACCTAACCAACTGATCGCAAAGCTTTCCCAGCCCTACATCTCACTCTGATCTCCGACCGACGCTTGTTCAAGGGTGTGTCTCCAAGGCGTCGTTGAGGTAGCGACGTGCCAGATTTTCTTCCTTAAATTTGCAAAGGCTTTATGTTAGTGGAATTCCTACGACAAACTATCTGCCGAAGGGTACCATGTAGGAGGGGTTCTGGCGCATTGTCAAGCGAGGGATTGGGGTGACACGTGTCTATTTTCCAAAAGGTATGCCGACCGCTAGGCTGGGAGGGTCCTAAGCGGCACATTTGGAATCCTGTAGTTTACCAGTTAACCTTATAAGGGTTACCAGGATTGAAATTTGCACTAGACCTACAACGTCCCAGAAATATGGATATCACGGTCTCATGTCCTTGGCGTGTTAGACTTCTAACGTTCTTCCCTGAAGATCTTCAAGCTCATATAAGGTTTCCTTTCTTTGACTTAACCCGACACTTCACAAATTTACGTCCCGATTTAGCACTGGTCTGCTGCTGGAAATTGCTTCGGGCAAAATTCCGTCTGTATACTTCTTGACCCACTTTGAAACTAACATGCTTCGCTCTAAGATTATAAGCTTTTGAACCCTGTTCAAACACATAGTTCATATTTTCCTGCACTCTCGCACGGATCAATCTTAGTTTGTCTTCAGCGTCTACTCTTAGAGGTTCATTAGGAGTTCCAAGGTTCCTAAGGATGTGATAGGAACTCCCATGATCAATCATCTGCTGACCAAAAAGTATCCGGTAGGATGAGAAGCCGGTTGCTTGGTGGATTGAGCTCCTGAGGGAGCTAGCTATGGCTTAGCTTCTCATCCCACTTAGTGTGACCCCTCTGGATGTATGGCCTAATCCCTGCCAATAGAGACCTGTTCACTCGCTCTGAGGCGTTTGCTTGCGGCTAGTAGACTGCCGTTCGCAAGTGTTTGACCCCATACCTATCCAGTAATTTGGCGAACTGAGGCGATCAAAACTGGACTCAATTGTCAGAGACTATCGTCTCCTGAACTCCGAGCACATGAAATATTTCTGTCTCGATGAATTGACATACAATAAGAATAGATGCCTTTCTCATTGGTTTGAGAATCGGGAATTTGGAAAAGTGGTCAAGAGTTAGTAGTATGCAGACATTTCCTTTCGCTGACCTGGGATATGGACTTAGAGAGTCGACGTATAGCTTTTGCCATGGTCTTTCTGTCACAGACTGAACTCCCATAGGTGGTCTAAAAGTGGGCTTCTTCTTCCTGAATCGGATCGCCTGTTCTCGGAACAGTCCGAATATAGACGAAGCCATCCCTGACACAGAAGTTGATTTAACTTTCTGCCTCAACTCCTCGTATTCCAACGAGTTGAAATATGGGGAGCTAAGTTCAACTTCCGGACCAGGATCTTCAGATGGTGAGAAGGTGTCACAGTGGATTCGTGACAGAGCATCCGGGACGACGCTCAAGCTTCCTCTTCTGTGTTCGATTGTGAAGTCGAAACCTTGAAGCTTCAAACTCCACCGAACAAGTCTATCGCTGAGGTCCGTTTGAGATATCAGCCATTTCAAGCTCGCATGATCAGTCACTATATTAAACGGCATAAGTTCTATGAAGGGCCGAAACTTCTGTATACTTAAGATCGCTACTAAGCATTCCTGCTCTGTGACTGTGTAATTTCGCTGTGCTGAATTCAACTTTTTGGAGAGGAGCAGAGGTAAGTTTCTGTTTTAACAATTCCAGAGACGTCTGGGCTTCAGGTGTCCATTGGAACTGACTGGGATTTTTCAGAGTGTCTGAAATGGAGGTAGTTAGATCAGCATAGTTCGGAATGAATCGTCGATACAATCCCGCCATACCTAGTAGGCGTCGGGCCTGCCCAACAGTTTTAGGTACCGGATAGTTTTATGTTTATAAGAATATATTTATTTCATTTTTACTAAATTATTCTCAACAATTATCGTTATGGTCTTTACAGCTACCAAGACGTCTATAGACGTCTTTTGTGTATCAGTGAAATCGAAGCTATTAAAAACTAATGACGGCTATAGACGTCCAACATTTTTTAGGAATATTTGGTGGCAAATACATTAATTTTATTCTGTAAGTATGATATCTTGATCGAACTCCTCAAGAACCAACTAATTAACAAAAAAACAAAAAGTCGTTTGTGTCGTCAATCACCGATTTCAAAGTGAGCATCAACGTATTAAAAGAGAACTTCATAAGTCCTTAACAACATATAAGGAAATTTATAAAAATCTTTTAACTAAAAGCAAACAATCTAAAATAACAGATTTTTTGTAAAAGGTAGAGCATGGATCTGAAGATAATGCAGAAAAATGCTCAGAGGATGAGGATATCTTGCCACGAAGAAAACGCTCGCGGCTAATAGTGCTTATTGATAATGAAGAAATGTTTAATTCATATTAATATGTATGTATTACTTTTGAAGAAAATTTGAATGAAGAAAATTATCTTAATTATGAAATCATAAATGTGTGTTTTTTTAACTTGGGAACCATAAACCCCCTTTTCGTACTAGTACATAATTCTTTCTTTCTTATAACACGGATTCGCGTAACATAGCAATTTTTTGGAACGTAATTCCCGTGTTATACGGGGGTTACCTGAATATCTAAATGAGGCTTGATCATATACAAATATGAAAAAAGTAAAGACTATAAAAGAAAGTCAATGGGAATGAAGAACTTGTTGCTAAAGAAAATCTGCTAAACTTACGAGACCCATTTGTAATCACTTCGTTTCTTTCGAATCTAATCAATTCATAAATGATCGCTATTATGGCTTCTGGTCTGGGCGCTCATCTGGTGACTTGCTGACTTTTCTTACTGAACATTGGACTAGTATAGTCCAAAATCGTCTCTTCTACATATCATTATGAATTGAGACAATTTTTTCTGGTCGCCTAATACGAGTTTATGGATATGATATCAGACAGAATGGTCGTTAATCACAACATCTGTCTACCTCTCATAATAAAGGTGCTAAAAACAGAAAGGAAATAGATATAAATCTAGAAAATGAAACCCTAGTCTGGTACACCGACGGTTCTAAAACCGAGAAAGGAGTGAGCAGGAATATATGGTGCCTGCCTCAATATTCCAGGCAAAAGTATATGCCATCACTAGATGTGCATACGAAAATCTCAGCCGATCCTATACTAACAGAAATGTGTATATAGCCCAAACGGTATTGAAAGCCATCTCATCAACTGAGGTCAAAACGAAGTTAATGTGGGAATGCATTAAAGCATTAACAAACCTTGGTACAAAGAACCACCTAATACTTTTACGGGTGCCATGACAGTCGAGAATGGATGGGAATGATAAAGCGGACATACTGTCCAAAAAAGTTGCATTCATGCCCTCATTAGAACTGGAACTAGTTTGCAGTATTTCTTACAACATCGTGAAGCTTACCTTCTAAAGGGACGAACGATAGACCTCAATGATAGCCTCCAGACAAACCAAAAGATTCATTAAAAGACCTTGTCTAAAGAAGAGTCAGGATCTTTTAAGGATATCTAGGATTCATCACACTTAGCTCTAACCGGATACTGCAAACTAAACAAAGACATGCACTGGATAGGCATATCACTCATTGATGATGTAGGTTGTGTTTCGAAGAGGATGAAACATCGAAGCACGTCTTATGTGAATGCAAGGCTATTGGACATTGTACATTCCAGGCTTTTGGCTCATACATCTTGAAGTCTGCCGACTTTGAGTAAACCACATTCAAACATATACTCCTCTTCCTAGAAAGAGATGAAAGCTGTGAACAACAAGCCAATGATGGCTGCTGTGCAAAGGCCACTCGTCCTGCTTAGTGCTAAATCTAATCTAAAATCACCCTATAAACTCCGGTGTACCTCAGGGCTTGGTTATCTCTCATTCTCTTTTTATTATTTTCATTAAATGTCTGCTTTGCGTTACTTTCAATCCCATTCATAGTTTTGTGCGTAACCCCCGCAAGATGCAAGCCATGAACAAAGTCGAAAAAAGAGAGCAGCGGGCCGGTCAGCAGGCGACATCCACAGTCTTCTTGCCTTGTCTTACTGAAGGAGTTGCTTGTATTTTGTTCAAACGCTATAATTCCCGTACATTTGTTCTACATACAATTTTTTTTTAAACTATTAGAAAGAAAACATATTTGGCTGCAATTTGTTTTAACTTCATTTTGCTGTGGGAGAAACAGTTTTGGGCTTTAAGACCTGTTTAAGATGAAATTTTAGTTTTTCCTCCATGACGAGTATACAAAACGCAGTGAAAGTGAGCTCTTACTGCATGCTGTACCCGGCACGTGAAGGCCTTTTAATTTGTCGGTGCCTTCGGCGACTTCAGGGCTTGTATTATATTCCGGGGGTAACGGCTGATGACAATAACTACGTTTGATTGTGCTTACTCTTTTGGCACTCTGTGGACTCCAGAGTGAATGCCGCATCTATCAAATAAAACTGCAGTATTGGAACATTAAATAACGACCTTGACAGTTTCCTTTCGAAGTGAATCGCGTCAAATTTAATGTGTCTAGGACCCAAAGCTATCTAGCCTCTTGAAGACAAGATCAACACTTTATCCATCCAGTTTCTTTTGATGGAGTACATATACTGATTTATGATACATCTTCACTGCGTATTCTCGCACAGCCTTAATTTCGTTATATAGGTTTGGTTTGTCAGAGTTGCTTGAAATTATAAGCTATTTCGAATTGGTTACAACCCGATAGGAGTGAAACAATATAGAAGTTACAAATTGTAGGTTACATTTATTCCTTTTGCAGTTCTAAAATAACTGGAATAACACAATAATTCTAATATGTGAGCTAGACCTATTTTTCCCTGGTTAAGGCATTTTGAAAAAGTTTAGGGTTTTCAGCATTTTCATTTGTGTGAAAATCGCTGACTGAAATTTACTGGCACATTATTGTAGCTGCATTATGATTTAAAATGTGATCGTTAACGATATTATTATTAAAATGACTGATGCATATAGAAATTCTGACTCTCGTCTAGTCACTTGGACCTGTGAGATCTTTTGTGACATCACTTGTGAGTGCCCTAGGGAACCCATTCGAATTTGAGATCTTTTACAAAACTTTAACGTTTTTGGGGAGTTATCTTTGCAACATCCTCTGGCAGTAGGAATGCCTTTTCTGGATGTTTTAGCCTTATGCAATCAAGAGCTTGACAGTCGCAGATGACATGTTCAGCAGTCTAGTTATCTTTCATATCATCTTCTTGAGATGATATCTATGTAAGTAAGTAATAATGCCAAGTAAGTATAGGCCCATTATGAGCCCAAATTTTCCCCTGCTGAGGTGAGAAATATTTCTGTACTCTGTTCGCTTGCCTTAGCCTTGGGGTGTTTGGCCAGTGTTCTGACCTCCCAACCCAAGTCGCAAAGCCTGAGTTGTACCAAAAAGTTGTTCTTTGGGTGACTAAACCCAGGCTCAGGCCCAATAAACAGAGATGATAATAATAAGAGAAAGTTTATTTAGCTTCTATCAATTAAAGCTAGTTTACCGTTCATGACGATGATAAATTCGATTTTTTCACATAATTTAAAATACGTGAGGAAAGGATTTTTTCATATCTAAAGTATTTTATAATTCACAGTCTGTTGAGAGCGGAACAATCTGTCGGCTGGAGAACAGGTAGCTGAGGCGCTCGGAGTAACCTTGTTGGGGAGACATTTTCTCGCTACCTGAGAGGTACCGTCATAAATTTCATAAAAACGTTAATCTTCAGATTCAAAACAATCAGTTCTTGGAGGAAGAAGAAAGGCCTCTGTATGGAGCTGGATCTGGAATAGATGAAGTACCAGTTGTCAAAGAATTTTTATAATGTTAAACTTTAAATGCGTTTTACTGGGAACAACATTTTGAAGCGTGCGGTGCGCTTTACGAACCGGTCCACATGAATCTCAGCGCAATTGAAAGGAAATTCAATTTGCAAGGCCATCAGGAAGTGATTTTTGCCACAAATTGGTTTCGAAATAGTTTCTTCGTCTGTTGAAGAAAAAAAAAACAGGGCAAAAAATTGTTTTTTTTTTTGAAACGAAAACCGATAAAGTCCCATAAATTTCATCTAGTTTAATAATTTTCAACATTATTTGTTTCGGACGAACTGGCAGACCTGTGAAACACTCCGCGCAGACTAAAACTCGCTGTGCATGGTTTTGTTTGATGGGAGCTTGAGCCACCATTTTGGATTTTTGTTTATAAATAAAATTGGAACTTACTCTCCATTGATAGAAGAATAAAATACGTTAAAACCCATTTCCAAAATTATTTATTTAATATTCAATACAATAAATCTTTACAAATGTACGTCATAATCTCATTTCAGTTTTATTTTACTCCTTCCTAATAAAGTTAAGCAATTCTTTTTTAAAAGCCCTGAAATAACTTTTATACTTAATTGTCACTTGTACATTAACGAATTCTGTGCTTTTGTCTGTCTGAATATATTTAATCTAACGTTTTTTGAATTTCTTTAGTTATCAGGTTAAACTTCACTTACATATCTAATGTTGTTGCTTAAATACTTGTGTAACAGACCATTTTTAAAATTGTAAACAAATATCAGTACAGTCATAATAATTTTTGAAATCTATTTATCTAACATTTCCCTACTTTCTGAACAAATCACTGATGAACAGAACTTGTAATGTGGTTAAATAATTGAATAGATAGCCTTTTTCTCATTCTTGATAGAAAATCAATTTTTTTCTTATGTACGTAATCTATATGCTTTTTGAAATTTAATCTTCTGTCAATTATCACTCCTAAATACTTTATTTCTTCAACTTCTTCTATGGTAACACGCCCAATTACAATATTCTCACTCAAGTCGCAACCAACTGCCATGCATTAAGTTTTCTGCACATTTAATTTGAACTTATTCATCTTTAGCCACATATCTAGTATCTACATCTAGCTACCTCCTCATTCATTATTCGCGTGTAATCCTCAACATTATCCTCTGTCACATAGCGCAGAGCATAATTTGGAAAAGTGCCAGTTTTGCTGATATCAGGATATTTTTCATGTCCTCGGTGATATAAATCTGGAATAAAAGTGTTCCTAATACCGATCCTTGTGGTACCCCAATTTTTGTTTCGATAGCCTCCGATCTCCTCTGATTAACTTTGGTTCTATGACTTCTAGCTCGTTCTTTTAATGTCTTCATGTCCTGGCACCCAAATAAGCGTAACCTCATTTATTCTCACGGTTTAATAAAGTACTTTTGTATTATTGTATATCAGAGGTTGAGTTTAGGCTGAGACCAAACAAGTTTGGAAAAATTGGAATCGTTTGGTCACACCCATGTAAAAGTACCAAACACTTCGGTATGGGTTCTAATTACGCGGAGGAAAAGTCAGTAATTTTGACCTGTTTGGTCTCCACCTAAATGCACCCAGATTCTAACAAAATGTTCTCAACTTTTCAAATTGGATATCGATGAAAGCATTCTACGTATTTAGTGCTTGTTAAGGTGATGGCTGATTTGCGTGAGTTTTGTTTGCGCATATCCAGCTACCTATTAAGAGGTAGAAAACAGATTTTTACTAATTACAAAAAGAGACTTGAACTGAACGCTGTTATAGATGAGCTTTCACAAGGCTCTATCCTGGCTCCCATGATCTTCTCACTCTTTATTAACCCATCAGTTTATCTACCCGCAACCTAAGTTATCATATGTATAGTGATGATTTCAAAATACGTATATGCAGCTGCACCTGACTCCGATCTTAACGCTTTAATTAAATTTCTGAATGTGACATTATAAGGTACTATTGGAAGATACCTCAATGTAATGGGCTTATATTCTCAACTTAGCTAAACCTAAGGCAATAATTTATACAATTAGGCCACATTTGGTAGAACTCAACTCTCTGTCTCATCTTCTCCTTCAGAGTTGGGGTCTGATGGATTTCAATCCTCCATCCTGTTTACTCTAGGGTATATTATGATCTTCAATCCCTATATGTAGTATAAGTACCTTAATATCTTTAAAATCCTACTGGAGTCAGGCTGGTAAAGTCCTCTTAACCCCTTACTTCTATTATGTAGATATTGTCTTATATTAAAGAACATCTAACATGAAAGCCTCATCTGGCCTCTAAAAATGCACAAGTTATATGCGCGGGTCGTAATATCACCACCGGTGAGTGGCGGGTCGTCAGCAAGCAGAGCGTGTTCTTACAATTTGTGAGAGCGGGTCGTAATAGAATGACCCGCCAAAGAAAACCTTTCAATATATAAGATGCGCATTCTATCTGTTAGAAGTTTTTTGCTTATACCCATTGCAGGCAACTTTGATAGTGAAATTAGAACGAATGTAAATTAAAAAGGCATGTAATCACAGCACTTCCGTATTTCACCAGAGCTATTCACCGGATCTCATCCTAAATTATATGAAAAAAGAGTGTAAAATTTTATATAGAAAGCCAAGAATGTATCCGAAGAAATTTCGACTACTTCCCATACATCTTTGAACGTGATCTGAATAAGCCAAAACATTTTATTATTATTGGGTGGGATTTGGTCAGTTCACTTGGTGAAAAGCTTCCTTGACATAATTAAAAATGTTGGTATAACCTTTTTAAATATAATGCAAACATATGCGTCTACACATAATTTAGCTTTGATGTTTTTCGCATTAATTTGATGAGAAGTTTTAACATTTATTAAGTTATTCATCCAAAAAACTTGATCTGATACCTCCTCTTTTTTTGTTTTTATTTAATTTAAATTTTTCCCTAATTTTTCACATTTCCGCGAAAAACCAAAAAAATTTCGCTATCACTACAAAATGTTAAAAATTCCCACTAAAAATCACCGACTGTATAATTACGGTAATGACTGAACTAGGTCAAAACCCAGGAGGTCCGTTCTATTATCCAGTTTTTATGTTTCACAAACTAATGCTATACGAATTCATATTTTGATGAAATTTTTATCATTTTATGACTGCAACTAGAAAAAGGTCACTTTGAAATTTTTTTTAGAACTACTCCAGACATGGAACATGGTCAATGAAATTTACTTCGACCTTCTTCTTATTCTAGTCCTGATGCGGTCCAATTTTTTTACGATACTGATAAAAACTGAAATATGACAATTTTTATGATTGGACAGTGGTCTTCTAGGGAAAATGTATCTTCATGATTTTTTGACTGCTTTTTAACGCCATATATTTCCCATTGTTTGAGTTCATTTGCTCTGAGAAGTGACCAAATATTTGACAGCAGTTATGTTTTGTTGTCCTTGAACTAATTCGATTAGTAACAGAAAACCGACCGACGATGGCAGCAGAATTTTTACTTTTGAGGTCAATCTTTTTTTTTCTGTTCCACATTTTTTTATTTCTTTATTATTTTTCCAGGTTTTTTAGGGCACATTACCTTTTTATGCTTTGTAAAAGATACTTAAAAAATAATCATTAGAAAAACATACATGGAAATAGCTTTGTGGATTTTGTTCCTTTCTTTCGTTTATAGAGGAAAATTATTGGAGTCATGTTGGACGAAGTGTATTTGAAGCGTGCGTTGTTCGATCAATTTATAATTGTGTCGCTAATTTATTTTTTGTGATTGTTACGTAATTTTTGGTGGATTTTTTATATACTTACCCAACAAGATAATAAGAAGTAATCAATTTTAGTAGAACATGGATAGCATATGAGCTAGGGAATATCAGAAATGCTCCATATTTAGAACAGGATATTGTAAAAGTTTTCTATTGAGAATTTATTTCAACAAATTGAATTAGTTTAACACCCACCATAACTCAGATTCATACACAAGATAATACTTTCAAATTGCCCTGAGAGTAATAATCTGGAATAATGAAATGAAAACCTTCAATCAATTTTCTAATATAAGAAAATCTGCTAGATTTTCTTGCTGCTTCTATGTAGTAGATTTATTTAAAATCTAAACTAAATAATAATAAAATCAGCGAAATTTAATTTAAATTGAAAGAATATGCAATTTATTTTAATTTTTTATTATTATTTAAGTTGTTTATATTTTAGGTCATTTAACAATATTTTGTTATAGTTTTGGGGTTTCAACCAACATTTAATTTTCGGACACAACAGTTTCAGTATCCAGACAAAGGCTTTTTTAGGGTGATTGCAGTTTCCAGCAAAGGATTGAAAGTTTTTTTTTATAACTTGGCCAACATTCTTGGCTGCCATTCTCAAACAGCTTTTTCCAACTGACGGCAGCTGACTGCATCATATGAGTGGTATTTGGTGGCAATTCATATAAAATTATACTTTTTCATTGTTATTTTCAGTCAGCTCTAATATCAAGTGCAACTTGCGGCCATCTACGAAAATGATGCCTGGACTGGTAGCTCCTTACTCCTTGAAAGACCCATTATGGGATGGCCGAGTATTCCTGATGCAGTATGCAAACAGGTTTTCTGGGAAAGAGGTGATAAGAAGCAAACAGCTATCTCTCCAAAGTATAGAGTGCTTCTTCTTACCTCTTCCCTAGAAAACCGGTATGCATACTGCATCAAGAATACTCGTGTCGGAAGGCCCATTAACGCCATTAACCACATATTCGAAAAGATATCGTTCCTCATCTATTCTTTCCAAAAACCACTTCGCTAGCATGCTACTCACGATACCCATTCGGAGTAACATTTTGCTGCCTTCTTTTTCGTTTCCGGTGTGAATTTGATAAACGTTTTCATATTCATGGGCTGTAATTACTTTACTGGCTTTCGGACTATTTGTTTTCACCATTCAGTATGATCGTTTAATATGTCATCCTATCCAATACTCTTTAAATATTGGTTACGTTTTCTGAACCATTTCAAATAAAGCACTTCAATATTCACTGCTCTTCCTAAAGTAATATTTTCTGCTTGTCTTGCAGCTATCGATGTGTTTCGTTTAAAAAAGGAATTGAGCAATGTTCTTCCTCGTCAACCATCTTCTTAATATGTTGCACACTGTTTAAGTGAAATTCCACACTTGCCAACAACACTCCATAATTATTTTTCAGCACACTTCATAATGCTCAATTTGTTTTCTCTGACATCGATGTAGTATAGCTTAAGTCATCTCTGTATCATTAGCAGATCGTTTTATACGGTTTTTCGATTTGTATGCATAAGTACTCTCATCCATTAATTTGAAAATTATTATGCTTATTTACTACCCAGGTACGTTTTACTTTTAATTAATCAATTATGTAGTAAATATTTTTGTTCGGACACTGAAACTAACATTTTAGTAGTCGAACATATGAAATGACAATTTTTAAAACGCGGCAGAATACTAAAACGACAAAAAAAAACATATCTAATCCTTTCTGTCTTATGAAGAACATATTTTATAATTGGTATTGTTTGATTGAT
Organism: Dioctria linearis; assembly: GCA_963930735.1. NCBI lineage: Eukaryota > Metazoa > Arthropoda > Insecta > Diptera > Asilidae > Dioctria > Dioctria linearis. The sequence goes on from OZ005740.1 coordinate 323,178,739, forward strand.
TGATTGAAAAAGAGGTTAAGATCCCGAAGGGGGTCCCTCGAACGTACACCAAAGCAAGGCCTATAATTCACTCTCCAGATCCACGAGCAGACCCGCATAGGTCCCAAGCGGACGCTTTTATAAAGTTAAGTATTGACCCCCATCCCTCCCTGCCAGTTTCATGCAGCTCATCCAGGAGATGCGAGCCAAGGAATCTGTATCGCTTTCCTGAGAGTGCCGGACAGTAACAAAGAAAATGAGTCATCGTTTCGGATTACTCTCCGCAACCTCAGCATATAGGTTCCTCAACAAGTCTCATCCTTTGAATGTGACCTCTGAGAAAGCAGTGGCCAGTGAGAATAGACACTAGAGCTCTCAGGGTTGGCTTGTTAAGTCCCAAGATCTTCTTCGTTTTGTTAGGGTTGAGGTTTTCCCACAATTCCTTTGTAGTTTTGCCCGAGGGGTCTTCTAACCAAAGGCGACTGTGTTGTCAGCCCAAGTTGAATTAATTGAGATAAGGTATTTTGGTGCAACCCCGATTATGGAGGTTGGCTCCTCCGTGGCCGCACCAAGGCTAGGAAGCTCGTCCGCCATTTCATTTCCACTAATATTGATGTATCCTAGCACCCACTGAATAATTACCCTGTTATTCCGAGAGAGAGAATTCCTGGTTGCTTGATACTTTATTACTAGTTTGGAGGTTGTAAGGGGTTTACACAAAGCTTTGATAGCTACTTGGCTGTCTGAGCAGATAGCTATTCCCCAGACACTGAGATCTGAGTTAAGGAGATGCCTTCTCGCTTCAAGAATAGCCTTGACTTCTACCTGGAAAACCGTGGCATGGCTTTCACGGTGTTTGGCGATTTCCATTTGAGGCTCTTCGCAGATGACGCCTTCTCCGGTGTTTTCTTCGGATTTGGAGCCAACAGTGTAGATAACAATAGGGTTTGTTAATGGTTGAAGCACAGAATATGATTCCCATTCTACCCTGGATGGAATTCTTGATTCAAAATTTCTTTTCAACATGGTCTCGAGGAGGGGGTCACTGTCAATGTCGATTCCAGGTGCGATAGACTGCACGAGTGAATCCAGCCATGCAGTTGACGCTCCCTGCTTATAATATGTATTTGAAGCGGGTGTATGTTGAGGAGGATAAACTCAAGGGCCCGAGTGCTAGTTGACTTTAGAGCGCCGCTTACGCTGAAGAGACACAGTCTTTGAATCTTCTCCAATCTAATCTAATCTACGATAATTGGCGAGTTCCATTGATTTCCACCCCACCACATAACCGTAGGTTAACATGGGTCGGATGACGCTAATGTATATCATCCGTAGTTTAAGTCCCCACTTTTTCCCCACGGTTCTGCGGCACATTCCGAAGGATAAAAGGGCTCTTCCAGTTCGTGATATAGCCAAAAAAAAAAGCAGAAGAGATTATTTTTGAGTCATAAAAGAGAAAATCCGGCAAATATCCAACCGCCAGTGAAATTTTGTTATTATTTACCTTGCGCAACCTCAGAGAAAAGAAGCAGGATATTTATGCGAGCCTGAAGGAGGATCCCGAGGATTTCACGCAGTTGAAAGAAATTGCTGCGTCGCAATTATCAGATGGATTTTAAACAAAGATTGAGTACAAATATTATTAATTCAAATTTAATAATAATTTAGTTTACTATGACCATCCTAACATAACTCACGAACATTTTAGTCAGCAAGTAAATCAGAAAAACCCTACCAATTAAACCTACTAACAACTTTGCTTAGAATTGTATTTTAGGATGGTCGAAGGGAAGCTAAAATAAATTTTTTGTATATATTTCTTTTTTTTTTGTGAAAAGAATCTTGAATTTGTTTGCTTTTTCTTTTCCTAAATTTAAATAAATCTTCTTTTGAGTGAGAAGCATCTTTTTCAGCTATAGTTAGTTTAGTCCAAGGAGACCCCTGGACTGCCTGACTTCTAGTATTAAAATGTAAGCAGGAAACAATATCTTTTGAAGTATAATTTTAGTGTCTGGGCAGCTTGTCCGGAAACTAAACAAAACTGTTTTAGACCTTAAATTTAATGAATTTAATGAAAATATTTCAAATTTTTTTGATTAAATACTATTAAAACACAATATTCAAAGTCACTTAAACTAAATAAAGCAATGCATAGAAACTTTATCTTCTCTGATGTCCAATGCAGGTACTAATTGTACTTTACATAAAAAATGTGTTAAGCTTACTGACGTAAAGTACATATACAGAAAAGATTCGTATTACAGAACAAATACTTACATAATTTTCCCAAAAAGGGCATGTGTGTTACCTACATTTTTGATGTGCATCTAAAAAGAGCATAGGAGTATATACTTTTCTAATTTTTATTAAATAAAATGAAAAGTGTCCGAATATTGACGCTGCCCTGATACTAGTGCAGTCACTATATTCAATAAAAATTTAAAAAACAAAACAAAAAAACCAAATCGAAAAACTAAGGTATTTTGCATATAAGCTGTGTTCTTTTGTGTCCGCAGAACAGAGAAGAACAAAAGATATACACGAAAGAACGCCTCATACATTTTCATAGAAAGATTCAAATGAAGTGAACAGTACAAATAGTTCGCTTCTTCAATCGACAGAACAATTTGTTCTCTCCAGTATATGGGAGCTCTAGAAAAAAGTACACAAAAGAATTTTTAAAAAAAAATATTTTATTTTTTTAACCGCGTTCATTCGATGGTTTCTATAATTTTCTTATTAATTCCATGTGAACTCCATTTAATCGTATCTTTTTTTGGTAAAGTCTAATTCTTTGAAATTGATGAATTTCCCAAAATGCTTTGTATACTTGAGAATCGAATTGTTTTATGTGTAAGGTTTCATATAGTTCAGATAAGAGTTCCAAGTTTATGGAGTATAATTAGAAATAACGTTTATTCGTAGAACTTCCTAACACTACACGCAAATGTCGAATACCAACATCCATTCCGAATACAGAGATGATGTAGAGCCTGCCACTGTTCCAGTATTCCGTAAACGACCAACATGGACAAAAAACCAACAACCATGGCATGGTTGTAAAAATTTTCTGCGTCCAAAGAATTTCTGAACTTCCTTCAGCTCATTGTTTTTTTAGCTATACGCAAAACTAGGTGGGTTCTAAGTCATGTTAAAAGGATAACTGTGATACCATCATTACTATTAGTCAAAATATAGATTGATTTATAGGGTAATAATATAATCCTTGAAATTAAAATTGAATTGTAAAATTATTAAAATGGCAAAATGAATTATTATTAATACAATTTCAAAAATATCAATTCCAAGCACTCAAATGTAACCCGGTAGATTTGAGCATGCTCTATTTGTGCAAAGGTCTAGAGTGTAACATTGTCTCGCGTTGAGAAGTTTTGGTAGGTAATAATGTAACTTAAGCCAAGTAGTCTAGTAGTCTCCTTGCCACATATAAACGAACAGCAAACTTGTATCTTTAGATTATTTTCTTTTAATTAAAGTTTGAGAAAAACTAATTCCGAAACCAAAAAAAAATTTTTAAAAAAAAATATGTATGTACCACTGAGAAATTATTTATCTTCCCTACGGCTGTCGTAGAATAAAATTCTAACTAAGCAGAGTAGTATTGTTCGTTCGAAGGGTTAGTTACTACTTTTCAGTTTCAATATGGGAATAGTAAACTTCAAAGTGGAATAGTAAACTTCAACTTGAGAATAGTAAATTCCAATATGAGAATAGTAAATTTGAATTTGAGAATTTTATTTTATAATTTAAAAAAAATAATTTAATACAAAATATTTTAGAAGCAATTTATTAGTAGGTATTGCATATTTTCTTTGAATGTTTGCGATGCAATTGGCACATATTGTTGGTGAGACTGTCTGCAAACCTTCTTCCATGAGGCTTTCTAAGGCTCTTACTCTATATTCTTTGATGGTTAAATCGTTTCTAGTGTAAATAATACTTGATAACTTTTTTGATAATTCTCTTTTAACATAACCTTTTACCACAGACCACACATTTTCAATAGGGTTAAACATTGGACTATAGGCTCCAAGTCTCAGTATCTTGTTTTCATGGAATTCCTGCTTCAGTAAAACTTCTTCAACTTTACTGTGACAAGGTGCATTGTCAATCACCATAACAACTGCTTGGCGAAGGTAGATTTCCATCCACGCATTTGCATTTTTTTTTTTGAACGAACCTGTTCTTATTTCATAATATACATTATAAATCCAATTGTGCTTATGCATCCAATTACATGAACATTAGCACCTTTTGAACCGGGCTGCTAAAGTGGTGCATCTTGTTACTTTTAATGATCTACCCTACGTTCTTGAAATATGAATGTTTAAATTAGTTTCGTCCATAAAAAAAATAGGTTTATTTTGGGACTGAAAATCCAAAAGACATTCAACAAACTCTTTTCGTTTTTGTTTGTTCTCAGCGCAGTTTGCCTTTTCGGGTTCATGCCTTAGGTATTTCAGCGTGTAGCAGAGAGAATCTAGGTATTTTGAAAGGGTTGTTTTTGAAATAGAAACGTTAAATTTTTCTCGAAATGCAGCAATGAGTTCCGCCAATTTAATGCGACAATTTCTTTCAATCATTTCTACGAAATAATCTAAATGAATTTGCGTAATTTTTTCAAATCTTTTCCCTCCTCGTTTTTCTGAAGTTTCACCCTCTGACATACAACGATATGCTGTTGACTGAGGAATATTAAGTTGGGTGTGCATGTTGTTTCCAGTCTCCATTCATATTTGACACAGCAAGTAATTGGGTTTTTTTAGATTATTTTTCTAATTTTTTTAATTCTTGTAGCCATTTTTGATGGCTATCAATTTTAATATAAAAACAAAATTGTAATTATTCTCTAAAATGTAAAGAATTTTTTGAAAACTATCGCAAGGATTACTATTTTTACTTAGATTTCAACATTTCCCATATTGAAATTTACTATTCTCAAATTGAAGTTTACTATTCCACTTTGAAGTTTACTATTCCCATATTGAGGTTTATTATTCTCATTTTGAAACTGAAAAGGTTAGAATTTTTCTTTAACTTAAAGTTTTATTTGACGAGAATGTTTCTGTTAAGTGTTGTTAAGTATTGGTACTACTTAAAACATTATTATGAAATTTCAGTTTAAATATTTTTTTCTTCTTCTTTATATAATTTCGCAGCTGTATGCACTTCAGATTATTTTTTTAAACCGGTCCGTCACATATACGCAATCCTCGAAACTCTTTTTTGGCGTCGCAGAAATATTGCTTCTTTGTGAATACTACTCCAAAAATTAAACCAGAAAAATAGAACAAACTTGTGGTGTATTCTCCGTCTTATTTAAGGGGTTACATGGGTTTCAAAGGAAAAAAAAACATTTTTCTCATTTTTTTTTTTTATATTGCTACGAGCGTGGCCTTAGTTCGTTATTTAGAACACAATATTTCAGATAACATTAACAAGTTCTTTCTTTTATTTAACTTCACTATTTACTTTTATAACATTTACAAACAATTATCAAATCAACTCTGTATAGTTATCGCTAGTAGAGTACTTCTAATTATCGCAATAGTTTACTTCGTTCATTTCACTGTCTGAAATAAGACTCCCTCCTGGATGTAAGTAGCGACGTATTTATACTCAACAAATTATCCTAGAAACTTCCTGAATTATCCGTTCTCCAAACCCAGTTAACTAGGATGTCACTAACCTAATGTTGTCTCCATTTCCAATAGATGTCGCTTGTATCACTTTGTGGCGCGTAACAATATAATAAATAAATTATCTTATTCAAAAATAAAAAGATATTTTTTTTTTCTGTTAGTAGATAAGCATAGCTCGTGACTGAACGAAAGATTTAAAAAATAAATTGCAATTTGAATTTTTGGCAGAGTGCTATGCAATAAAATACAATTTTTGGTACAATTTACACTAGGTATAGTCCTGTAAAAATAATTGTAATCGAAATAAAAAGAAAACTTCGTTCAGTCACTAGTCAATCCTATTTTGAAGAAGTGTGCAAAATTTCAATAAGATCGGTGAATTAGTTTTTGAGATATCGTGTCCACCGAGGTGGAAAATAGTGTTTTTAGGAAAAACCGAATAAAGTCTAAAGTAGGAATAAAAGGAAAGAAAAAAAGTGTTTTTTTAAGTTACATAGAATCGTCGATTCCAGCTACATAAAGCTAAGATCATGCTACAGTTGTAATAACTAGGGCATATTAAAATAGGTGAACCTTAGAAAGTGAAAAAAGACGAGCGAGAGAAACAGACAAACAATAGCTAAGCCGCTGCCTCAATATTCATGCGTCGCTGAAGATAATTTCCAAAGTCTCTCTCTTATTCCAATTGACTTGAATCTTTGGGAAAATATTCATATTCTAGACTTATTGTATATACTGTTTAATAAAAAATAAAAAATAAATATGCTTTTTTTAAACTTCGAAATCATGTAAGCCTATATACTTATAGAGCCCCACTTCCTCCTGCTCCAATCTTGTCTTTTTTTTAAGACTTGCGTATATGACCTTTTTCAAATATTTCCCTATATTTTATTGTTAGGCGTTTAGTTATTCGACATTTATGTAGATTTTAAGATAATAATGTTAGCGATAGTCCACATAGGCTGCTTAACTTGTTTGAGCTCCCTCACGCATATCAGCAATTTGTTGTAAATTATAAAATTCACGTATTTAAATTATAAAGTGTTTATTTCAGTTTGTTTTGTTTTAATTTGGCATTTTAGAGTGATTGTTTATCATGCTTATTTAATTTATTATTTTCATTATATTTATTATATTTACTAGAATGAATTTTGTAGGATTTTCAACTAACATCTGGATACCTGCTTATTTAATAAAGATATATATTTTTTTAGCTTTTAAAACCTTGCGACGGTAATACGACTCACTTGCAATGATACTTATATAAGGTCGTTTCCTCAATGGTCGACCACTTAACGAAAAATTTTAGTTTAGATTAATATAAATTGGTTCCCATTAAAGTAATTTTGAATTAACTAAATAAACTATAACACCTACTGTTTGATGTTTGTGATACGTATAATAAAGTTTTTTCCATAAAAATAAATCGGACTAGTAGGTATAATTTAAAAAAAAAAAAAAAAAATGCCAGAAGTCAACCAGGCTTATCCTATGTACATCCGTTCAGGACCTCTGAAGTGTTAGACCGTTAAACTTTACCCTGAATCACTTGAATTACTGAACAAACCTAAAGATTTCGATATAAATAACTAGAAATTGAGACTTCAAATAAAAAATGTTTTTAGAAATAACAATTATATATTTTGAAATAAATAAACTGAATTAAATATCTCCCATTATCGACCATTAACCCAATCCGGTTAGCATATGCACTTGCAAAACTTCCCGTCAGCAATCTTATTGCTCTTACCTTTAAGGAGGTGTCGCTGGTAGTCTAAATTCAAAATGGTGACCAAATTCCGATGTTACGTTGGCCGCCATCTTGAATTTAAGAGAGAATCGTTTTGCTCAATATCACCGCCAGCGTTGCCAATTAAGCTGAAAATCGGCAAATTTGGTCGATTTTCAACTTCATTAGCCGAAAAAAGTTTACCTTAGTCGACAGCAGATTTTTAGCCAATTTTGATATTTGTTTAGCCGATTTTGGGATTGAGGCTTTGGCGATCGGATGTATTTTGAGCCACTTTCTGCGTTGAAAATGTGGATTTTATCCGCTCGTGATTGTGTGAAATTGATGCGTCGTGGAAAATGATTTCTTAGGAGAAAAATGTTCACAATAGAGCACTTATGTCTCTGAAAGAAAGAGCGGAAAAAATATATGCGAAATGTAGTAACTGGGGTGTATGTGACCCGAGAGAAAATGCGTTTTCCGGTGATAGAAAACGTTCCGAAAAAGTTTTCTGGATCAGGAAAAGAATACACCACTCGACGAGACCTTTTTTTGCTGGTTTTGCATTTACGTTCATTCGAGGAGTTTGCATTATTTTGTATAGAATGGATTTTGGAATTTGCTTATTTTTAGAATCTATTTAGCCGATTTTTAGAATCTATTTAGCCGATTTTAGAATGAAATTATTGGCAACACTGATCTCGGCCATTTTGAACTTATCAACAAAAATTGTAGAGTAGACGTATGGCAAGCAAAATGGAAAATTGTTTAGTTTGCGGAGAAGCTACAAGCAAAAATAATACAGTGAAAAATTTGGTGTTCAGTCATTGTTATTAGCATGCATTATTGGCCGTGTTGACAGTGTTGTCATCCACCAAGCGTGCCAAAAGAGTTAAACCATCCAAAACTGATGGAGGCACATAGACGAAACAGGAATGCATATACATAGTCAAAACAACGCTGACTAATGTCAATTTAACCTGAAAAATAGCTGAAAGGAAAGATCGAAGGAGACTTTACTCCGGATCGAAGGACATTAAAAATACAATACAAGACGAGTACGGCGACGAAATTTTACTGGTTGTAATGTTCCTGTACACTGATGTCCTATAGTTAATAATAAACAAGATAATTCGATAATTATACTTTAGCCCTTTTTTCCGCTTAATTCGAAAAATATCGATCGCACAATAAAAATTGTGAGGACTAAAGTTGTATAGAATCAAATTTACAACTTAAGTCCTAACATTTTTGTTGAAATGTTGAAAATGGTCGAGATAATGAGCAAAAACAATTCCCCCTTAAATTCAAAATGGCGGCTAACGCAGCTGTGGAATTTAGTCGCCATTTTGAAATTAGACCAGCAGCCAAAATAGTAACTAGGTAGGCGCCACGGTGGGTCCAACCCCCAGGATTCGGACCCCCCCACTGAATTTTGACGAAGGCATAATCCGTAGGAGAAATCGTGCAGAACTATTTTGACAGTTTGTGCGGAAATTTTAATTGATAACTTTTTACGCTTCTTCGATTCTAATCCTAACGGATTCAGTAATAAAGGCTGATTATCTTTATGAGGAAGAAATGTTAAAAAATTCAATAATATTCTTATTACGGTACATTATGGAATACAACTATATTACCACTCTAGACAAATTAAAACTTCGGGAATCCGAGAAATTCACAGAAAAACATTAAATTTACCACCATAACGTGAAGTACTTCAGCTCTTGTAAATTATTTAAATACGCCTTCTAATAATAGAGGTTATCTGCATCACGACAGCGCCTCTTGAAGTCTTACCGCCTTCAGTAAAATAGTAGTAGGACTAAAATTGACATGCTGAATCAGGATATCGATTGTTGAGAAGGTTGGCAATCAAGTGCCACAATCCACTCTCTTCCTCCGCACATGTGAAGCGTTGATTTTCAGTTGCAGCTCTTGTAAATGTTACACAAAGGCAATCATAATCTGATGTGACATTTGTTTTGCTAAAAGCAAATTCAATGAATGAACAACTTCCAAAATTATGTAGAAATTAAAACAACAAAAGCTTATACTATATTTTATGATATTTCGTAAATGGAAACTTCATCCAGTTATTTATTTAACTGGTTATAGATTTTTCAAAATTTCTGATTTGAGTTTTCGAAAGCTCTTGAATCTTATAATTACCAGTACTAGTACCTCGACTTGTACTTGAAATTTGTTAAGTACCAGTGTACCAGTACCGGAGCTTGTACTTGTACTTAAAAGATTTTAATTATGGGGCATTAGACAGGGTGTCACTATCATATCAGTTTCATGTATGGAACTTGATGATTCTGATTTATTTTTCTTAATACGTGAGAGAAGGAAAGGAGGGGATGTGGAAAACAAAAGTCTCTGTTCATTAAACGACATCCCTTTCTTTTATTTTTCTTTCAAAATCGTGCAAATTTTATTTTATTTTTCAAATAAAGCCTACTTCGTATGATTGAATTGAAGAAAAATTTAAATCGCGTTGGATATTTGGAGTGGACTGTAGGATGTGTCGTTTGGGTTCATTGGGATTAAAGATAAGAATGTACTTTCACTCAATCCTCCAATTACATTATATATTAATCAATTTTCACAATAATTTAAATATCCAACTAAAACTATTTCGTAAATACTCGACGCCGTTGATCTCGATAAGCAATAAATATCGCCCGATCGCCGGATGTTGACTGACTGATTATCTAAAAATTAAGCGAATGCTGATGACTTATACTAACTGATAAGCGATGTACCATGCTTTTCTCTCTCAGGGTGCTTAAAAACATTCAATTAGAATTATAATAAAGAGTGGGAAGCAATAGAAAACTGTTCGTTGTTCTTCTGACCTTATACCTTAGACACACAGTACTCTTAATGAAGAAATAACTATCGACTCATTACTCTATAATAATTCATTATAAACTGCAGACACACAGCCATTTCTTTAATTAAGTTGTGCTGTCAAACTGGTTTTGATGAACTTATCACATTAAAGAAGCAATATGGATCGAATTAACGCGATAAACTTTGTTTTCATTTATTTTATTTTCAATTTAACAATTTCCAAATGAGAAAAACATTATATTCAAAAAAATATTGATAATATAATTTGTGATTTGCATTTCTTCTTCCTATTTTTCAAATCGGCAGATGCACAGCGGAGCTCCTGATTTACATTATATACCAAATCTAGCACATTTTTCCTCATTATAGCTATAATGAAGCAGGAATGACATATACTATTTGACACACATTTTAATGAATAGTTAGTACAAATGATTTATTAGTTCGTGCTGTGTGTCTAGGGTATTAACATCGCAACCTCGACAAAAACTGCCATATCTAAAAAGATTTTCTTATTAAAATCGCCCCGAATGTAGACACGTACCTGCATTTGCAGTAGATTAATGCTGAGTTTTTTTTTAGCTTTCTTGGGAGCGGAGTTATGGTGTCACCATATTACAAAAATAGTGATGCGATGTGTGCGACTTTTATATTTTTATTTTTATGAGAATTATTTTATTTTTTGTGTGCAAAGCTATTTTAGCTGAAACTATGTTCCAGAATTTAGAATATGTTTCTTGTGGATTCTGTAACTTATAGACTCTCTGTACTTTCTGTAACTTAAGAAATTTTATGGATTTTTTAATCTATGCTATTTCATTGGCTCTAGGCATTATATCATCATCTTGTAAGTGCTCAGACCAATGCATAAAAAATGTCGGTCAAAAGCTGGAAAGAAAAACAGGTTGTGCTCCGTTTTTTTCTTAAATAGTAAGTATCTGGCTGCTTTTAAATTAACTGAACCATCAATTATGATACAATCTAGATCACATTGTCGTGATCTAGTACCTATTTAATGTTCAAAGCATCATTATTTGGGTTCGCGGATTTGTTATAGGTAACTTATGGATAACATGGATAGATTTTGGCAGGCTTACAGTTTACAGTCCACGTAAGCCTTAGTAAAATTACGCTTAATCGAATTTGAAAACTACCTAACAAATTTAAAAAGAACTGTGAAAACCATCCATTCTGTTTAACAATTTCTTGTTTCAGAGTGTTATATGCGCTTCCTAAATCGAAGTAAGCAGGAACGGGCTCTTCCGCTATGTAGATGATCTTATGATATTTATCTCTATTTTGTAAATACGTCAATACATGCAGATATCCTAACACCCTTAAGGAGTAAAATCACAATGTGATTTGATTTAACAAAAACATTATTTACTCTAATTTTCAAAATTAATTTCAATAGAGCAAGGACATTAGTAGTATTTCCATGCGAAATTACTGAAATTTAAACCTGAAAATTAATGATTCTTGAATGGTAGAAGGACACTGACCGGTCCATATCTAACCAAGTACCAAGTTAGATGGTCTTTGCGAGTACCTACCTAAATTTCGCAATAGGATAATTTTCACTAAAAACGATTGCCCAACTGTGTCAACTAAATTCCTCAATAAAGCAACTTTCAAGGCAAACCCTATCTATGTTTGTAGGTATACTTTCATATTATATCCCAAAAACCCAACACTTTCGGATACCTGAAAATGACCACTGGTTAACCCGCAGACCAATTTTGCAACTCTCGTATAGCATTTCAATGATTGAAAACATTTAAGAAAACAAACATTCGCAAAGCCCTCATTACCCTATCCGTGTTGTACTGACGAAATATAGCTAAGCCTAACTGCTGCCATAAAATCCTAACAAGCCGAGTACACAAATAAATAGACTGGGTTGACGTCTTTATGTCCTTTTAACCAGGAAAACTATGCACAAAAACCGTTCAAGGGTATAACCTACTACTACTACTACTACTACTATAAGCAAACTCTTTGGAAGGGGTCGAAAGACAAACACCGACCGGACACATCTATATATACATGCACGTAGATACATAAATATATCCCGAAGACAATAATGAAAAAGGATACAAAACCTTCTTCGAGTATTAAGGAGCTACTCTGACTGAGATTTCCATCCATCTCCTGAATTATACTTCTGGCGAAGGGATTTATTTGTAGCTCAATAAACTGTGATGAGCTATATTAGTGAGGATAACCAACTTAGAACTCCTTCAGTGGATATGACCTTGGGAAAAGGATAATTCTCAGGCGATTTTCATAGGAAGCACTCTGTAGTTAGTGTGGGATAATATATGAGCCATTGACCCAACCATAGTGAAATGGAATCTTTCTGTCTGCTTGTTTGAGATATAAATTATTTCTATTCCATTTGTACAGTTCGGTTCTTAATTAGATATGCAAACTGAATTTTCTTGACAGGAATCCAAACTAGGTACCTGAGCATTCTTCAAAATTTTGTATTTGCAAAAAAAAAAAACGCATTTGAAGTCAATTATGTCGGTTTTTTAACAATTCGAAATTTTTTTCAAAGTATTAAAAGATAATTTTTACGACAAAAACAGGACAAAAATATTCTTGAGACAAAAAAGCATAAACGATAACTTTTCTGTAATAATTGAAGTAATCCAAGGACAGTTGTTAAAACAAATTGCGGCCAAATAATGGTTACTTTTTAGAGCACGCTCTACAAAACATTGAAAATATGACCAGGAAAGAAAAGTGTCTACTTTCGGTAATGCTCCTGTAAATCCAGGGCAACTGACAGCAAGATCATAAAAAAAATCGAACAAAACTACCATAAAACATAAGATATGCGGGTTTTCCTAATTTTTGTTTTTTTTACAATTCTGCATGACTTTGAATATAAAAACTCGGAGGTCTATCTAGATAATAGCAAAGAAAAGACCATATGCAGGTAGATGTTGATATTTTTTTTTATATATAGTTAGCATAAAACGATAAAACTGCATAAGATGTGAAATCATATTTTTCTCCGCAATAAATATTCTCAATATCCTCGAAAGCTAATACAATACGCTGCTCCTTTAGCGTTGACTTCCACTAATCACTGGTAGGTATTTTTATGCAGTTTTCCAAGAATGTAAATTTTTCCAGATGCTACATTTAAAAAATGAAAATTTATTTTTGAAAGATAGCAAGACAAACAAAATTTGTTGACAAACGAGTAAAATGAATGAAGGAAGTAATTTTTGTTTTTCAGTGTCCAACAAACACCAAAAGTCAAAAATTTCGTAGTTCTTCATGGATATTAAGATAATTTTGTTTTAACAAAAATTGCAATCCAAATTGAGAATCCGAGTTTATTTTTAAACATAAACAATAATTGTTCATTTTTCGGAATCGATTTTTTTTCATTTTAGTTAATAATTCTCTTTGCTTGTATTTATGATATGATTTAGAATCGTTAAAAATAAAAGTTCTTCAAATTCTTCTATTCTCCATCTTTGACTAATTCTAACAAGTGCGGATTCGATTCCTGTCCGGGAAAAATAAATAAATATCGATTTTTGTTTGAGAGTTATTTTTAAAATTGGAATATATAGATCTTGGCGGGGAGGAAAATATCAGTCTTCCAGTTCTTAATACATAGAACCTATCATCCTTGGTCTGAGATATTATTATTTTTGCTTTTTAATATATTGCGATATTGAGTCTGTATAGTCAGTATAGTCTCTTTTTGCGTTCAGAGCAGCCAAAAAGTAACTTTTTTTCCCCTCGCTGTTGACAGAAAAATGTGTTCAAACCGAAAATCACTTTCGCGGTTGAATGTGTGAATTGTCAAAGAGGATGTCAAATTGAAAGTAAATAAGTGAATAAAACTTATCACAATAACGACATATTCAATTTAATACTGATAGTTTTATTATTTTAATTATATATCTTTTTATTGTAAAAATGTTCACCTTGAGTATTGAGTTCAAAATTAACTCAAAAATAAAGCCAAACAATTTTGATTTAAAACTTAAAATTTTGCGATTTTACCACGTGTATTTTTAAATTAATAGTTATATGTATTCGTTTTAATAATATGGCAATATAATATGCGAGATTTTTGTGTGAAATATGCTATAGTTTTATATGGAAACTGCTAAAACTATGAAAAATAAAATAAAAAACATTTTTTGTATATATATTTTTTTAATTAAAAATTATCGAGACACGTTTTGCAATACTTAAGGGCTTTGTATGTAAGTAGTACCTATACAAATGCATTCAATTGCATAAAAATTAGAAAAATAATAAATATTTTATTTATCTAAAGAACAATATATATTGCATTTAGAATCAAAAATAATATAGGGAGCATCAATAAGTCTTGCGTTACCACGCGGTATTCATTGCATTTAATACCACAATGATAAGAAAATAATAGAGATTTATTACTTTTCCACTGCATTGCAATATATTTCCTTTATTTGATTTATTTTTCTTTCGTAGTCGTTTAATTTATCAGGTGCAGTATAAAACTACCTTGTGCGTCTTTAATATATATCTTATGTTTCATATTTCCCATTTCATCCGTAAACCGCGTAGCAGACAATATAGCAAAATTCAGTAATGACATGAAAACTGTATCGATATTGTCTGAAAATATAGTAATTTTATTATTATATTCAAGTAATGAAAAAAATTTAAATTTCCCATCTCCTTGCACTTTTGAAAGTCTACTTTACACTCTTATCTTTCTCTATTTCGAAGTAAATGCGAATTTTCCTTTTGGATTCATACCATTTTTTATATTTTACTGTTTCTTTTTCTCGATACAAATATTTGAAATCAGTTTCAATCTGAAATTTATGAATTTACTTAAAATTTTTAAATACAAATTTAACACTTCTTTCTACCAATTCGCATGCTTTGGAATGCTTTCACAACTGCCAGGGTTGTTTGTAGATTTTTCGTTAAGGATTTCATTTCGTTTTAATACAATAGTTTCCTTTCAATCACATTTTACTTTTTCCCCAATCAGAAAAGTTTAAATTTCACAAGTAAAACCCCGTTATGAACATGTAAGTTTTAATCGACTGGTAAATTTATCTTCGTTGCTATCTACTTTACATACAAACTTAGTCTGAGTCACTAAACGTATTTGCACGCTACAGCCTCACGCTTTCAACTAATTTGAAGTAAAGATTTTACGTTTAAAATACTACACATTGAATTAAAGTCTTCCACATTAGTAATTAAAATTTTAACTTTATTTCAAAAATAGTTTTATACGTAGAATTTTATCATTATAGTTGCAAACACTAGTTTCCTTGTGAGATATGAAATGAAAAACCTTCTTATTTTTTATAATAAAAAATATAATGAACGTCGTTTTGCCTACGCACTTTAAGTTATATTTGAGGTTAAACCAATTCAATTCGTCTATAAAAAAATCCTTCATAGAAAGCCTAGATTTTTTTTATATTTATCATATCATTTTCTGTAATTACTTATTCCCTAATTCTAAAAGTGTCTATATCCTTTTGAAATTATAACTACTTCTCGTTATTCGAATATATAAAAAATCTCCGAAAAATTACCTAACAATCACGAAAAATAAATTAGCGACACAATAAAGAATTGATCGAACTACGCACGCTTCAAATACACTTCGTCCAACATGACTTCAACAATTTTCCTCTATAAACGAAAGAAAGGAACAAAATACACAAAGCTATTTTCATGTATGTTTTTCTAATGATTATTTTTTAAGTATCATTTACAAAGCATAAAAAGATCATGTGCCCTAAAAAACCTGGGAAAATAATAAAGAAATAAAAAAATGTGGAACAGAAAAAAACATTGACCTCAAAAGTAAAAATCCTGCTGGCATCATCGGTCGGTTTGCTTTTACTAATCGAATTAGTTCAAGGACAACAAAACTTAACTACTGTCAAATATTTGATCACTTCTCAGAGCAAATGAACTCAAACAATGGCAAATATATGGCGTTAAAAAGCCGTCAAAAAATCATGAA
Source organism: Dioctria linearis (assembly GCA_963930735.1). Lineage (NCBI taxonomy): Eukaryota > Metazoa > Arthropoda > Insecta > Diptera > Asilidae > Dioctria > Dioctria linearis. The sequence goes on from OZ005740.1 coordinate 323,194,985, forward strand.
GATACATTTTACCTAGAAGACCACTGTCCAATCATAAAAATTGTCATATTTCAGTTTTTATCAGTATCGTAAAAAAATTGGACCGCATCAGGACTAGAATAAGAAGAAGGTCGAAGTAAATTTCGTTGACCATGTTCCATGTCTGGAGTAGTTCAAAAAAAAATTTCAAAGTGACCTTTTTCTAGTTGCAGTCATAAAATGATAAAAATTTCATCAAAATATGAATTCGTATAGCATTAGTTTGTGAAACATAAAAACTGGACAGTAGAACGGACCTCCTGGGTTTTGACCTAGTTCAGACATTACCGTAATTATACAGTCGGTGATTTTTAGTGGGAATTTTTAACATTTTATAGCTATAGCGAAATTTTTTCGGTTTTTCGCGGAAACGTGGAAAATGAGGGAAAAATTTAAATTGAGTGAAAATAAAAAAAATAAGCAGTAAATAAACCATTCTCAGTGAGTGTGTCAATACAATTTTAAACACAGATACATAACATAATAATAACATTACTAAAATTCGAACAAATTTCTGTAGCGGCGCCACCGATTTGGCTGAAATTTTTTCACAGCTTATTGCCAATTTAAATATTTTGTCGAAATTCCGCTTATTGTGGATGTTACAGCTTTTTGAAAATCATAAAAAAAGACAAATTCTTTCCCTTTCGAACTAACTTCAAAAATTCATATCTCCGGTTATACTAAGCCGATTTTAATGTTCTATAAAGCATTTTGGAAAGTATATTTTTCACGCTTTTGTTGAAAAAAACTCTAGGTGAAAATTTTTGTAAAAAAAGATATTTGAGAATAAGGAATATTTTTTATCATTGAAAAATCCTTGGTTGAATATGTGGCCGTATATGGTTTTTTTCATAGCTGGAAAGACTCAAATCTAAGGAAATATCTGTAAAAATTTGAAGTTGGTAGCTCCATGGGTTTACGTGCCAAAATTATTTTAGTGACGAAATTCCGGGGGAAATCACTTGTTGTATGTGATTGGGACGGACTTGGTAAGTATGAATCGCTTGATCACACGCATAATATCGACCATGTTGTGATTATATATCTGTATAATGTAAATGAAGTAAAATAGTGGAGTATCCGAAACTGCGATAGAATTGCCTGCCGAACCTGGTCGTACCTCGGCAGATTTAATAGAAAAGGAGTCGACTCTTCGCTTTCATTTCATGGTCATTTCACTTCTTTTATTAATTTTTTAAACGAATTTATGAACAAAATAATTGCAGAAAAAACTAGATATTCGGAAATAGATGCGCTGAACTGTGATACTATCGGTCCTGCTAAGATATATTTTATTAAAAAACTTAAAACAAAATATTGAGAAGCAGTAAATAAGGCACTAAAATAAAACAAGCCTTGTTATCATTAGTTCTGAAAAACTACGGATGAGCCAAAAATAGTAGAGAAGTTTCCCGGTACATTTATATGTAAAAAACCAAAATCAAAAACGCAAAAAAAGGAATAGAAACAACCTCCATAACGCAGATCTTGAGCCAAACTTAGTTGAAGAGTTTTAGAGCAGTGATGAATACAACAGGTTAATGTCTGTAAAGAAACGCTTTGCATCAGTAAGGGTGAAGTTTCTTTTTTATTTATTTATTTAATATTAGCCAACATATATACAGGGTGTCCCAAAAATCAACGTCAAGCCGGAATCTGACAATAGACCAAGTCGTAACAGTTATCAGAAAAATATAAAAAAAATCTAAGTTATGTATTTTTCAAATTATAGACATTTCTTTTGTTTTCGAGAAAATGTACACCCTGTGATGGTATTTTAGCTCCTGTTGCTACAAATCTTTACTTTTTTCAATTTTATTTTTCTTATGTAATCCAGAATAGTGCTTATGTATGTTGTAGCTTTAAATTCTCAACCAAATTCTCCAGCTTTGTTAGAAAATGTCACATTTTGCCGAACCAAGAATAGAAAATTAATACTTCACCCAACTTTAACTGACTGTATTGAAAAAAAATGTACTACGCTAGTTTGGCAAATAACTTTAAAATGGTATAACACTTGCTGCAGCATTTCTTAGATTACGGAAAAAAAAATATTTTTTTTCAAGAAACCCAGTTTCGAAAAATTTCTTTTCGTCTACTAAAAATGATTCTAGTGTACCCAAAACTTTAAAATTCTAGTTTGAGTGAGACGGAGAGCCATTGCATGAAATGCAAGATAGTGACGCTAGCTCGTCAAATCATTGAGTTTTTAAAAATGTGCATCGTCTAATCTCCGCAGAGGGCCGACTTCCAAACCAAGTACATGGTGAAGGAAGAGTTCCTTACCTTACGAGGACGTAGACCCAAGTACTTCGGCACGTGCAATCTAGGAAAGCACAGGAGTGCCTAAAAGTATAGCTCACCGAATTTTACAAAAACATGAGATCCAGAATTACGGAAGCAGATGAATTTGTCAACAATGGAAGATTTCCCCGTCTGATAACCCGATCCTTCTTAAGAAGATGTCGAACTTGTATTGCAGCTGAAGGCAGGCAGTTTGAACATCTTTTGTAAATAATAAATCTTAGCATCCAAATAATTGGCGTTTATTTTTAAACTTAAGGAAAATTTGTCCTAAATTCAACAGAAAGTTAGGATCGCTAACTTGAAAGCATCACTATCTGTCTCACTCACACTTCATGTAATGACTCTCTGTCCCATTCAAACTGGAATCTTAAAGTTACGGTCTTACGGCAAGCTTTGGGTACACTAGAATCATTTTTAGTAGGTGAAAAGAAATTTTTCGAAGAAATGTCTATAATTTGAAAAATACATGACTTACATTTTTTTTTATATTTTTCTGATAACTGTTACGACTTGGTCTATTGTCCGATTCCGGCTTGACGTTGATTTCTGGGACACCCTGTATACACAGGGTGTCCCACGTAACGTGTTCCCTGGCCATTTTCTCGAAAATGTGAGAGATATCGAAAAAGTTCTAATAAAAAAAGTTAGGCATCTTCAGTCAAGGTATCCTCTGGTATAGCCAAATTCCTTGAAAAATGACTTGGAAAAGGATATACAGGGTGTCCCGACGTACCGCATTGGTATTTCCTTTATACCCCGTATTCCTCACTCAATTTCGAGAAATAAATTGTATCGTAGGAGAGCCAGAAAATGCACGGTGTGGGCGGTAGGATGAGTTTACTATTTTTAATACTGTTTCCACTTTACATCCTGTAAATTACTTGATATACACCCTATCAATGCGAAATTTATCTCAGGTGATAGCAAACCGTCCATGCTTTGCAATGAATGCCCAAGCAGCCCTACTGTCATCTTCAATTTTAAGTTGTAGTACGTCAAAGTCCAAAAATTGGAAAAAAGTCCTATTTTTTTTCAAATTTTAATGATTACAATACAATTTATTTACATGATTTAGAAACCCCGGAATGTTACCATTAATTTAACTACGTCATGTGGACACAAAAGTCATTTGTCAAAGCATGTTAATTATTTTGTAAAATATCAAAATATTTGTATCTGTCAGTGAACAGAAAAAAGATTGCTTGGTTTCGTTTGGATGTTTAAAACTTTATAAATTTTTTAAAAATTTTTTATAAAACAATTCGCAATAAGAAGTTGTCCGATTGTTGATCGTTTTTTGAGATTACATTACAACAAATTATCATATCAGCAGTGCTCCCTTAAGCAATTAGGTACTTTATATTCACACTTTTTAATTTTATTATATACTATATCACAAACTGTTGTGACATAATATGAAATTTTAGCCAACTTGAGACAATGACAGATCGCACGACTGAATGACTTTTGCCATCCTATGACGTAAGCACCCAATTGACAGAAAACTCGGCCATACCTTGTTTCTTTGTATCATGATATCTGTGTGCATTTTCGAGAAAAATGGCAAAGGAACACGGTGCATAGAGTACAATTTGAGGCCTTATATCCCGATAATAAAGGTTTAAACTGGAATTTTTAATATAACACTTTCGTATTAGTTTTATTCAAAAAATTCAAAAATTTAATCTAAATGTATCCTTAATGAGGATGAAAAGGACATTTTTTTTAATATATCCTTTTCAAAGTCCTTTTTCAAGGACTTTGGCTATACCAGAGGATACTTTGACTGAAGATGCCTAACTTTTATTATTAGGACTTTTTCGAATTCTCCTCACATTTTCGAGAAAAATGGCCAGGGAACACTTTACGTGGGACACCCTGTATATGTATATATAATCCGACTTATAGAAGTTACATAATAAATAATTGAGAAAAAACATTTTTCAATAAACAAAAAAATAAAAAACCCATTCATATTCAAAAAATCAAATTTCTAATTGCTCTTGTATCAATATTAAAATCTAAATATATAATTTGAATATTATTGTTTCAAGTTTTACACATATTAATGAGGCGCTCATAAACTCTATAATTCCTTCAATGACTCTCGATAAAAAGAATACCGCGGTACCTTAACATTCTACCAGAACATTCAACAAAATAGATTTAAGAATTTCAGGAGAATCTATTAATCCAGTCAAAACTTTATGAGTACAAACACACAAGATAAACTCACGCCTCTTTGGAGCGATGTCAAATTAATTAAAACTAGACGATCAGAATAAGGTGGAAGATCAAACCTTTTATTCCGTGGAAAGCGACGAAGGGCAAAACGTAAAAACTTTTTCTGTACAGATTCAATCCTATTAATATATACAATGTAATAAGGACTCCACACTTGACAGCCCCTAGCAAACCCAAGCCTTGAACAGGCTCTCGCAATAATATAATCAACATGGCGACAAAAAATAAGTTTTGAGTCAGAGATAATGCTCAGATCTGTAATCTGGTTTACTACATTTCTAGTAACCTATATGATACTGGTACGCAAAAGGAGAAAAGTTACGGTTAAAGACAATAAAGTTACATTTGATAATGTTTAGAAATAAATTATTATGCTTATACCACAAATTTAAAGCATATACATCATTCTATAACAGTACACAAAGCAAAGAAGTTACCCTTCGTCAGCATATATTAAAAGTTCAGAGAATTTTATCACAGGTACGAGTTTATTAATAAATAATAAAAATAATAAGGGACCAAGATGGCTTCCCTGTGGAACTCCAGACTGCTTACAAACAACACTTGAAAGCGCGTTTTTGAAGAGGACTTTAAAATTTCTACCATTTAAATAAGATGAGATCCAATCAACCAACAATGTAGAAAAACATATTTTTAACAGCTTAAACAGCAGCAATCTGTGGGAAAGCTTGTCAAAGGCTTTGGAGAAGTCGGTATACAGACAGTCAGTCTGCAACCGCTTTTCAAGGATATTAGCAATAAATGATGCTAAAAGTGCCAAATTGGTTGATGTTGATTTGCCCTTAATGAAGCCACGTTTAATGGCTTACAATCGAACGTCAGCAGTTCACAAATCATGCTTTCAAAAAGCTTGGGTATAACAGATAAGCTATCAATTGGTCGATAATTACTAACCAACTCCCTCTTTCCATTTTTGAAAACAAATGACGATTTCCAAGCAAGAGAAAATATACCCGTTGACAAAGATAAATTAAATAAATAAAGTAGCAGGAAGAATCCAACTCAGAAACATGCTCACATAAAATATATTCACTAATACACCGAATATTAATATTTAAGCTAAAACAATTAGACATGCAAAACGACACATAAGAATAATCGACACTAAAAGGCTTGAAAAAATAATCCGTGATATAATTTAGATATAATAGACGGATCATGATTAGAAGTGTTCGAAAAGAATAGACTGCTTGGGAAACCATCGCTTTTACGCTTAGCCTTAACAAAGTTCCAAAAACGCTTAGGATCGTATTTAATATTACTTTTGACATTATTGATGTAAGAAGTGTAAGCCGTTTGAGCCTCCACCTTTCAATATTTTCTAAGACAAGAATAATTGTGATAATCACACATAGATTTAGAATTACTATAGATTCTCCACGCCTTGTTACGAGCATTACGCAAATTACGTAGACTGTCATCGAACCAATTAGGGGTACAACTAAAGTTTCTAGCTTTACGAATAGGTATAACGTCAAGAAAATAGCTAAAAATTAATTTATATAAACTTAATAAACAAGAATCATCATCTGAAACATTAAACAAAAAGCATTGTCGACATAAATGACAAGATCTGAATGATCAGGAACCTCACCCACTATAAGATCCAATGAACGAAAAACACAAGCACTGGAGTCATCATTAACAAAAACAAGATCCAAAATCCTGTTGCGAACATTACGAATGCCATTTACTTCCTTAAGTCCACAAGAAGATAGCACATCCAGAGTATCGCATTCCGCCACAGACGTAAGCTTTGTTGTAATTAAAGAATCCGCCTCAAGCAACGAAGTCCAACATATAGAAGGCAAGTTAAAATCTCCAAGAATAACCATACCATCATCTGAACTCGACATGTCAAAAACCGAATTAATGCAGTTAAGACAGTCCTGGTAAATAGCAGAATTAGATCCCAGAGGTATATACAGAACAATAATATAAAACCAGGACACATAAGATTTCCAAGAAGCCAGATCCATTCACATTAATAGTTTCAACCAGCAAATCTTTCTTGGTTGCAATCAAAACACCACCCCCAATCGGGTACTGAAGCTGGTCTTCATGTCTATCACGTCGAAAAACATTAAACTCATCAGAAAAAAGTTCATTGTCAAAAATTTATTCACAAAGCCAAGTTTCAGTGAAAGTCACTGAAACACAGTCCGATAAAAAAGAGTTAAAATAGGCAGTAGAGGTCTTGGTTCCAAGTCCGTTTAGATTTTGCAATATGTATTATACACAAATAAAGTCTATTTTACAGGGATGTAAAGGACTCAAATGTTGACTCATCCCATCGCTCAACTCAAGCAATGAGTCCCGCTCAATCATTGAGTCCACTCAACAGTTGAGCTGTGGTTTATTGCTCGAAATTTGAGCGGATTCATTGGTTGAGCGGACTCACTGCTAGAATGGACTTGAGCGGACTCAAGTCTTGAGCGAACTGATCATTTGAGTTGAGCGAACTCAAATTATGTTTTAAATAACATAAGGAGAATCTGATTTAATTAAAATTGAAACTGAAACTGAAATTTCAATCAAATAGAAAAGCAAGCTCAGAAAAAAGTCATTCATTTATTATATTAATTTAGCTTTTGCTAATTTTCTTAGCCAACATTTCTCTTCCTCTCAATATAATGTACAACTTCCACAACTTGTAACACCTGTAGGGAAAATACCATAATTGAAAATGTTATAATTCAATTCAAGGAAATTGTACTTCCATTTTTCCATAGAATCAGCGTCTTACTTTATATTTTTTCCATTGATATGTAGCATCACTTGCATTTCAAAATTTTCGTCATTTAGACGACATCTATTAGGAGTTAACGTTAGTTTTCCTATGCTAAAAAATCTTTCAACCGAAGCACTACTAGACAGTGCTATGTTTTATTCGGTAAAAAGACTTTTTTTCACCGAAAAAATACACTCGAGGTTTTGTCTGTAGATAAATTATACTCCAAGAACAATTTCTGTCCCTCCATTGAATTTTGGTCATCTTCACAATCTGAATCCCAAAATGGCGTAGCGTAGAAAAAAAGTTGGCTAAGAAAATTAGGAAAAGCAAAGTTAATATAATATAATGAATGACCTTTTATGAGCTTTCCTTATTTGATTGAAATTTCAGTTTCAATTTTAATTAAATCAGATTCTTCTTAAAACATGATTTGCTCAAGTAGTGAGTTCGATCAAGATTTGAATCCGCTCAAGCCGCTCAAGCAGTGAGTCCACTCAGGATTGAGTCCGCTAAACCAGTAAATCCGCTTAAGTTTCGAGCGATAAACCAACGCTCAAGTGTTGAGTGGACTCAAGTCCTGAGTTAAGCGACAGTGGCGGATCCAGCAAGGGGCGCGGGGGCGCGCGCCCCTCCCTGAAGACCACAAAAAAGTTGCAGTGGATCTTCTGAATTCTTCTACTGCACTTTTTGCACAAGACATAAAAATTTCTGGAAACGTTAAATTTGAAGCAGAACTTATTCGGGTAAAAGCGATGGGGGATTTGTTTTAATGGAAAACACAACGGCAAACAAATCATTGTATATTGATGTAGTGAGTTATTACATTTAAAGCAAGACATTTATTTTGGAAAAACAATTTTATTATTTCGTAAATTGCAATAGTAGAATATATAGCTAAAACCTGAAACAAAAACAAAATTAAATGCTGATTGGGAAATCTTAAATCAGAACCTTAGAGAAGTCTTGGCAAGCGTGAATATATTCCGTATTCTTACAGCAGATCTCAACAACAGTAAAATCGCTCTTGGTTTAACGAACAGTTTAACCAAGTAATATAATAAATGCGAAAGAGTCTCCTTTTGGCTCGTAAGAGAAAAATTTCTTTTGATCAAAATAGAATAGCAAAGGCTTCTGGTCCCAAGTCAAGACCATCAAGAACAACTTCAGCAATTCCCCTATACTTTCACTACTTAATATCGGTGAAGTGTTTGTTGACTCCCTTGATCAAGTTAGTATCTTCACTGGTAGATTCGCTTCAAATTCTCTATAAAACAGCCAATACACATCCGTAAGAGGGATGTGTTTAAGGTCCTTAAGGGGATCAACGTCTCCAAAGCCGTAGGTCCTTATGGTTTCTCACCCATGTTAATTAAGAGCTGTGCCTCAGCTTTAGCTAATCCTTTGGGCAAACTATTCTACTTGTCTTATTCGACAGGAAAATTTCCAAATGGTTGGAAAATGGCTCACGTTCAGCTTATTCCCAAGAAAGATGTGGGTAGCGATACCTCAAATTATCGACCAATTGCAACCACTTCGATTCTTTCAAAGTTTTTTAAATCTATCATTAACTCCAAATTAATAAAGTATCTAGAAAACAAACAACTCATCAATGATCGGCATTATGTCTTCCGAACTGGAGACATGCTGACTTTTCTTAAGGAACATTCGAACCGTGCACAATGATGTTTTGTAGCCACAAAATCGTTGCTCTAGATATTTAAATGGTCTTTGATAGAGTCTGGCATCCAGCTGTTTTAGTTAACCTTAAATCACTTGGTTTCTCCCCTCATCTTCTATTATTATCCCTGATCACATAATACCGGTTGTACTAGATGGGGTTTCACCAGAACCTCGGCCTATAAATGCCGAGACGTTCCAGGGCTCCGTTATCTCTCTTCTTAATTTTCATTAACGATCTACTTTCCCGTACTTTTAATCCAATCCATAGTTTTGCCTATGACAGTAGCCTTGATTTTGCTTACTCTTTTGACATTCTTGGAACTCCAGACAGAATGCCATATCTGCCAAACGAGACGGCTTGATTAGATCATTCAATAACGACCTTCAGAATATCAAATTTTGCCGTTGATACTTTTATGGACTCCGGAGGTAATGTCACATTTGTCAAACGAGATTGCATGATTAGATCAATGAAAAACGACCTTGATCGTGTTCTCCCTAGGAGTAAAGCGATTCGCGTCGAATTCAAGCCATCTAAGTGCCAAAGCTGTCTCATCTATTTGAAGCAAGATCAAAGCTTTTCACTCCCATTACTTTTGATGGAGCCTTGATTTGCGATACACCGTCTTTTACATTCTTGGCTTTAATATTTCCTGTAAGCTAAGCTGGACACAAATATTTCAACCCATCGAATCTAGAGCTCCTCTACAAATACTACACCAGACCTCGAATATTATATAATTTCCACATCTGGGCCCGAGGCTAGTCGCACAGTCTTACCTTCATTGGATATTGTCCAAAAAGAGCCTTCAAGCTCACTGGCGATGTGGCAATAACTTGAAATATCGACTCACTCGAATAACGCCACTATAATGGATGCCCTTCACTCCCTTATCGCTATATGCGTGGTCAATGTTTTAACGAAATATATCGTGATCCCTTGCAGAATAATTCTTGCACGCAAAACTCGTGCAGCAAACCACCCATCAACTTACTTTCGGCCATGTAGTAAAATTTCGTGATGGTTTTTATCCCGAACTGTGTGAATATGGACAGTCTAATTCATTTCCCTATCAACTTCCTGCCATGCTGTGCTTTGCATCTTAAGGTATCTTCTTAACTTGCCTTAATAATATACAAACAAAAATCATACTTTCTTGACTTTAGTAGATGCAAAGTACGTATCCTTTTAATTCCTGTATTTTGTAAAGTTACAATTTATTATTAATGTGTTTCCCTATTTTTACTAACCACAATGGGTGGTTTAGAAGTTTTACGCTTCCATTATTTAGAATCTAAAATAAAATAAATAATTTAACACCTCATTTGAGTTTCGCGAGTGGCAAAAGTTTAATGTTGAACAACTTACTTCGTTCCGAGTGGTAGCCGCTGACTTAACTGATCGACACGTATCTTAATGATAAATTTTATGTATTTCACATTTGCGATTGATGGCGAGTATCTTCGAATTTTTGATCTGTTTCCAGCTTATACCGTTTTTAAACCAAAGTTGCGCCCCTCCCTCACAAGAATCCTGGATCCGCCCCTGTTAAGCGATGAGTTGATATGACAAATGAGTCCGCTCATTTACAACCCTGCAATTTACTAGAGATCTGCCAGAACATTTCAAATTGATGATCGCAGGGTGCGATATTAAGTATTTAATGTCTGTAGAAGAATCTTGCACTTTCGATTGTATTCCTCTGTTGATATTCAATTCCCCAATCGTTGAATATTTGACAAACTGCCAAGTCAAGTCCTAATGTTTTCCTGAAGGAAGTAATTCTCAAACATAGGCCTAAATCGAGGGATAAATATCAGAGGCAATGTACGGCTACTGCACATTCTATTATAGCAGCCACAAGACCGTGTTCCTTCAACTCTTGTTTGCAAGTTAGGCTTTCAATCTTTCTACATTCCAGATATCATTCAAAAACGCTTATTAATGCAATATCATCATTGGGTTTTAGTGTTTCATATGCTGAGGCTGATTCTGTATATTACACCTAAAGTAAACAATGCTGGTTGTCGCGGTATATTTCGGGTATAACAGACGTTCCTTCCTCAAGCGCACTTGGGAATTTTGCACGGGTTCCAATACAAACTTTTGAAAAACAGACTATCAGAACCGGACTTCATGCGACTAAAATTATACAGATAGAGAACTACAATACCATTATTTCAACAGCATCAAATATTCGTTGGTTTTATGGTAAAATTAGAGGCTCTCCTATAAAGTATGCGGATGAAACGGTTTGATGTCAGATATAATTGCATTGCTATTTTATCAATGCTCCTCCAAATGATTATAGTACTATTTATACAACCTTGCTCACTGCAGCCGAAAAATGCAGACAGGCGCGGTAATAAACATCCATTATAACTTTTGACCAACCATTGTATCAAAAAGCTTGTGAAATCATCTCATCCACTTCGGATCCTTTACTGCAATCTATAGTTTTAAGACTTGGAGGATTTTATATGTTGATTTCAAAGCAAGACCGTATATATAGATCACGAATGAGAGGGGTTTAGGCAAGTAATTAATACCCCTCTACAAACAAAAGAATATCTCAGAATTAATCTGAACTCAATAATTAGAATTTTATGTAAATTTAATATATTAAATTATAATGACATATATCAATTGAATCGAAAAATTCTATTCATCTATGATTAGTTAATTGAGTTCACGGTAATTCTCAATTAAGGTTCCGTGGGTCTGTAGAAATTTAAAAAATTATGTTTGAAAACATGTTGTTTAACCATATTTCTACTACATATACATATTTACATTCCAAGAAAAATAAATATAAAGGTTTACTTTTTATAAAAAAAGAAAAAATTGCAGAATTAAATTTAGTCTTTTCCTTCTTGTCGTGGAGGGAGAAATACTTCATTCATTTCAATTTTAACATTTCGATGAAGACTTAGTAAAGCGATTTTATTGGCGGGACCAAAAAAGCAATTTAAAAAAAATTAATTAGAAAACAAATTTTATTTTTTAGGGTATTTTCGATATAAGTATGTAATTATCTAAAATGCCCTAAAAAGTAAACAAATAATTTTTTAAGTTAATTAAATAAAATCGTGGAAAATATTTGTTACCATATTTTAATTATTTACAACAAAAGCTGCTGGTTTAAGGACGGAAAACAAATTCCCTTTAAAATGTGAACAAACTATAAAATACCACTGCGATTAGGCTACGGTGTATCAAATTAAGCTACCCTGATAGAAAAGATATGATGATCTCATCAATGAGCTCTTCATGAATATTGTGATGAACGTCCTGATGAAATTTATTCGCATTTGAATCACAACCGGGAAAAAAATTCATTTACTTTTTCAAAAATAGTGTGCATGAGATATTGCATCTCTTTCACTTATTTATAAATGTATATTTTGCTTCTGTTTTGTGCATTTTACAATATTCTATGAGCACTTCGATGAGTTCATAATGAGTGTCACGTTGAGAGCTTATTATAATGAGCATATCAATTAGTGTCGCGATATGATTATTAATGAGCATGTCAATGAGTGTCATGATGAGTTCATAAATGAGAATTTGATTTTAAGATTGATTTAATATATTTATCTAAATTCAAACTCCGGCTGCAAAACAAACTCTGAGACGCTGAACCGTAAGGATTTGGGCATAACGTTTTATTCAGCATATGGGCGACAGTCTTTCCGCCGAAGAGCAAATCAAATAATTAATTTAAAATCCGATAAATCACAAAAATCAATTCAAATTTATCTAGTAGAAATGTCATCTGACATGGTGATGACAAAAATAAATATTTATTTATCGTTGGTTTAGTATATAGGGAGCATTTCCATTAGCTGTTCGATGACTTTTAATGAACGCTCATCGGGACTTAATTTTCTAGATATTTCTTCATGTATTGCAAACACCTTGATGCTCTTCAGTTAAATTAGTATTGGTTTACCTAATCACCGCCACTTGCGGGACAAGAGACAAGGTAAAACTATGAGGAATTTCTACCAGGGTACCATCTAGACTGACGTGTATATACATACATACTAGACTTGTTATTTTCTTTCTCTATTTAACCATTAACCATTATTTCACAACAACATCTTTTTGGTTATAAAATAGGAGTTACGATAACTATTTAATTCGTCTCAATAAATAAGAGTTATTTCTGGATACATTTCTATTGGTTATCGGATAACCATTATTTCCAAATTTATTGTTTTTGGTTATGAAATAAGAGTTATCTCTAACTTTATTTATTCTTCTCAATAATAGGAGTTATTCTTCTATTTATTTTTATTGGTTATCGGATAATCATTATCTGTCAGCATCTTCATTGTGGTCATGAAATAAAAGTTACCGATAAACATTTCAATTCTTCGCAATAATAAGAGTTAGGAGAATTTGAATACCGGAGTCGTTTTTAATATGTAAAAATTTATAAGAATCGCCTAATAGAATTTATATCACAAAAAACATGTCGACCACTTTAATTCTTGTGCATAAACCAAAAAAATAAAAATCGAAATACCTAACTCTTATTATTGACAAAAATTATAAAAGTGATTGATAACTCTTATTGTATTGCACAACCAAAATAAATAAATTGTGACATAATTTTTATCGAATAATCAATAAAAAAATTTATCAAAAATTAACCGTTAAGGTGCTCGAAAAAATGGTTCGCCGGCTAGCTGTGGATATGGGGGTTGGATAGTAAAATTAAGAAAAATAAAACCAGTAGAAGGCACCACGTGGTTTGTTCGAGTCCACGAACTCTATGTTTGTTTCGAAAAGGAAAAAAGAATATATATATCAAACAAAATCACTGTTTTTTTTTTCAAATCAAACGTTATAATATAGGCACTCATGAATTCATTATTTTCCTTAAGACTATGGACTTGGATTTCTAACCTAAATATTTATATTTCTCCTAAAACGCAAATGTCAAGGCAACGCATTTAATCCAATACGCCAAATGCGCAAAATATTTTATAGAATAAGTCTCTAAATATGGCTACTACTATATACTTTTCTCATCTTCTTTAATTTTCTTTAAATCTTTAACTTTTATGTACAATCTTCTGTAACTTTTCACTTACTATCAAAAACTGTCCCCTTCACCTACAAAGGCCGTCGAATTAATGACAATCGCCCCCTATTTTGGAAGTTTTCCATAATTTTCCAATCAAGACTGACCGTTTCAAACGGTTTAAATTTGTTAATAATTTTTTCCTTTTTGTTTTTTGTTTTCAAAATAATCGCCTTAATACCAGCTTTAATTTGGTATACATATTTGAATATCCTACTAAGATTCGTTTTCATAGGATATTCGGTAATTAAAGTTTTGTTTTGACAACCACTTCACATTGTTGTATCAATTGACGCTTGCCTTGTGCTGAGGAAAGTTTAATTTGCGCATTTCTAATGTCCGGGCTATAAAGTTCCGGCCGAATACTCAGTGATAATTTTGCGAGGTTAGGAGTAAATTCCGTGAACAATTTTGAATAGAACTTGGATCGGATAAGTTTACCATTACCATTACATTACCATAAGTACCACCTAACATTAAGATTTCCTTTTTTCTTTTAGAGTTTGTATTCATGCGTGGCCCTCGACATCATCTTGACAATATTATGTGTAAGCAGGGGCGGATTTGATCACTTGGCCATCCTAGGCCTATGGAAGATTGCCGCCCCCCTACTCCCTGTAAAACACGAAAAATTGAATGATCTATATCCAGTGAAGGGACCCCAGGCTAGAATTAACGGAGTAGGCTGCCTCATAAATCGGAGTAGATTTGAAAAAAATGGAGTAGAATTAAAAATAACACTTTCCAACGAATTATTTTATTTAAAAAAACGAAAAAGTATAAAAATGTAATGAAATACCCACAACTACAAGAAAAAATCAAAAATCATTCAAACATTTTGCCGCCCCCTGAATCTGCCGCCCTAGGCCCGGGCCTACTCGGCCTATAGGGAAATCCGCCCCTGTGTGTAAGTATACATTATTTGTTTAAAAAAACAGCTTCTGTAACTATACTAATCCAATTAATTTGTACTAAATCTAACTTAAATTAATTTTATCTAATTCTAGGTAGGTACTCATCGAATTCGTGTTTAGGATGTGGTCAAATTCAGCAGAAGCAAGCAACTGGCGCCATCCAAGATTTCAAAACGGCCATTACTTGCATCGTTACATTGTAACGTCAAAATTCATTTCTCCTTCCCCTATTAGGCTATGGCCTTCTATGTTCTCCGTGAGCTATATGTGGTGCTCAATCATGATGAATCCATCCTTCCACGTTGACGATACGAGCACCAGCGATTAGACCACCAGAACTTGACGAGTCGAGCCTTAATACACTGAAGATAGTATTACCTAAGACTTCCCAGAAAAATTCCGATAAGTATACTTCTGTTTAATCTCTGCAAGATATAAGAAGAAATTCTTTTGCAGCCTCATTCCAGTGGAGAATGAGGACGGCACGTTAAACAAAAAGGACACACAACAGGTAAATATCCACACATAATTTACTAGTACACCTTGACTTATTTTCCATTTTCAGGTTCAGGCAAAAAAAGGCGTAACAACTCCAGAAATTGAAAGTTGACCTTATGAAGATAAGTTTGGTCCTAACCATTTAAAGATTCGATCATTATTTCGATATAATTTTTTTGTTTGAAAAATCGAAAATAATGGTTATTTTCGGTCCCTGATCTACCAATATAAATAAAAAACAATTACCACATATGTATATGTTACATCATCACTTGAGGACGGCTCGACCGATTTAGTTCAAATTTGAATCGGCAGGGTGTTGCCATACAAAAATCTCGTTTTTAACTATATATTTGGACACTGCCTCACGCGTCGAGGCAGAGAGCTGAAATTTTGTACACGAAAATGGGACCAATCATGCAACTCCTCCGCAGGGCTACCATATTTTTACTATATATATATGGGCACAGACTGAAAACGCGTCGACGAAGAGAGCTACACTCTCTCAAATATATGAACGTATGCACGCACCCATTTATAAACACACACACGTACCCAGAGTGAAAACCGAGAGTACGGAATCGCGCGATCAAGTCAGAGATAATAGCATAAATATTATGCATCTCTAACCACCCCACTCTTTCAATCCCCACGCCCACTACCACCCATTTAGACATCTATATTATCTCCGGGCAACACCGGCGGGCTCCTATAGTTTTTCAACAACTGCAAACTTGCATTCATATTAATTACAAAATGAATCAAGCGTTTTCATTTCAAAATATGTATTATTTCATTTATTCTTACTTTAATTTGAAAGATTAAAAGAAGCTAAAGTTTTCCAATATTTTTATTAGGATTTGTAATATTTTTTGTAAGATGGCAGCCAAAAAATCAATCAGTTCTCCATCAATATAAAAACAAGTAAAAAAGCTAGAATTGGTCTAAGACCAATCCTTATGATACCCTAGATGAATGCCCGTATGAAATTTCGTATTTTCACCCTTCTGTGTAAGTTTGATTTTTGAAGTGGTTTTTCGCATATACATATTTCTGGAACGGTTTGTCGGACAGAAAAAATGATTATAACCAATTTTATAGAATTTCGTATTCTTAAGAAGTTTTTAGTACAATAAAAATCTCTTGGACTGATCGTTTTCACAGTATACGTAAAAAACCTAAATTTTTATATGGCAACACCAAGAAGGAGTTGCCCGAATTAGTCCATTTTAGAAATTTTAATTGCTAATGTAATAAAAACATCATGTACAAAATTTCAGCTCTCTACGTCGACGTGTTCTCAGGCAGTGTCCAAATATATAGCGGAAAACGAAATTTTTATATGGCAACCCTACGAAGGAGTTGCCCGATTTGTCTCATTTTCGAACTTAATTTTACTTTTTTTTTTAAAGTCCATGTACAAAATTTCAGCTCTCTAAGTATACGCGTTCTCGAGTTATCGTGCGCACGGACGGATAGACGGACGGACGGACAGACGGACATGCAAAAATCAAAATAACTTTTAATATTATGAATGGGTGTCCAATCCATTTTGCTCTACCATCATTATTTCTGTGCGTTACAAACGGAGTGACAAACTTAGTATACCCAATAGATTTCATCTAGGATATAAAAATATATTGCAGGCTGCAAATTGGTACAGGTGTTAAGAAACGTTGCAAAAGTTACTATACCGTTTTACAACATTTTCTTTTTATATATAATTAATAGAAGCATTATTTTGCAATAAAAAGCGATACTGCGGGGGGCGAAGTGAATTGCAAATTTAATACTTTGTAGAAAATATCAGAATAAACATTGAATTATGTTTGTAGGACTTTTGGATTTTTTTAGGCAAGTTATAAAAACATTTGTTTTTTGCAATTTTGCGAATATTTCGGTTGCAAAATGAAATGTGTAGTTAGTTTACCTCACCCAACGTTCCATCAAAAATTTAAAACTTTTGAAATTATTGTTGAATTTTGCAATTTAAATTTCTCTATTGACTAGCCTACAGTGTACGGTTACGACAGAGATTGGAGATAGGGAATTTCAAATTTGTTGGTAAAGTTTCGTATCTTACATCATACCCACACATTCTTTCCGTAATCATACATAAAAAAGCAATCCTCTGATTGTTTTTGCGCCTGGAATGATATCGATATTAACTGTATGCTATAAATTAAAATCAGGAATTGAAACTGGCTCTAATTACAGTCGAAAAATCTGAGCTATACCTCAAAATACTGAAAAGTCTGAACTTTGGATATCTTTAAAAAGCGTACAAAAACATAAGCCTCAACTTCAAAAATGTGCAGTCTCTCTCTCTATGTCGTCATGGTGGT
Source organism: Dioctria linearis (assembly GCA_963930735.1). Taxonomy (NCBI): domain Eukaryota; kingdom Metazoa; phylum Arthropoda; class Insecta; order Diptera; family Asilidae; genus Dioctria; species Dioctria linearis. The sequence goes on from OZ005740.1 coordinate 323,212,842, forward strand.
TGGTTACAAAGCCCCCGAATTATCACATTCCATCCAATTACTTTAATTTCAAGACAGCAAAACCATAATCGGTCAACAGAATCTGAAATCACAAGAAAATCTTCTCAATTCCTTTTAAAGACAGGACTCCAAAAAAAAGTACAAAGTCCTTACTACCATTTGCCGTGCAGAATGCACATTTTACCCGAGACGGTCTTATAATAAAAAGCGATCTTATCTCGATCATTTCCACAAGTTTTCATTACTCTTATCGAAGCATGCTCTCGGTTGCTTTAGTGTGTGCTTGGTATATGATTGCGAAATGGAAAATATCTTTCTCGTAATTTACGACCGAAATGTGGAGCCAGCTCCCCAAGCTAATGCAAGACTATCGGAATATGGACGACGACGGACACTTTTCATAGCTTCAGAATTGTTGGAATTGTGGCAATACTATGAGATATGAGTTGAGTGGGCAGCACGCTAGCCGGAGGGGGTGGTGGATTTAAAGAGGAATTCAAAATATGATGGCATTTATGCGAGCGCCTTATAATCGACAATTATGCACCCCTTCAAGATAATATGCGACTTTTACTGTGCCACAGTCACCAGAGAGAGAGAGAAATGTCTTTTGAATATTTTATTCATTTTGTGTGGGAGGAAGGCGCTTGGTGTGATAAATGAGAGCTGCGTTTATGGAGACATTCGCTGCCAGCTAAAGATTTTTTTACGATTTGTTTTTTTTTTTTTAGAGATATCACTTTGAATTCTGGGAATAATTATGTTTAATTTGAAGATAAATAAATCAAAATGAAAGCATTATTCATTTCACGATTTGATAATTTGTCAGTTGTCAGTTTCTTGAGGTCGTTTACCTACTCACCACCCATCCCTAGGTGATTCGTAAACAAATATAAAGAAAAATTGATTTCTAATTTGGATTCTAGAAGGATCCGAAAAGAAGTAACACTTTAGATTACTGCACATTACTCACTCGGTAATTGTAACAATTACAATAGAGCTCCGGAATACGTGCCCTGCGGTATTCCATATGACTGAATGAAAAGACCTAATAAAAATATTGGGATACTTTCCATGTCACAGCTGCTGATATATACTACTGCATGTAAAACACCAACTGTCCTACTGATGACGGAAAAGCCTTCCCCGGAAGATTGTTCACATTTTCTACTATTCTTCTTAGATAAAGTTTTGGTGACCACCATGCAGGAATAATATTGATTACTTTCTTGCTGTCAGTCAGTCAAGTTTTCTTTGATAGTATAACTGTAAATACTGAGTGAATCACTGAAAATTAGATGGTATAAATATTACGGTACCTACTGCTGACTTTTAGAAGGCCTTTAATATTTACTATAGAAACAATAACAAACTTCTGCAAAAAGAAAAGATTATATTGTTCTGCAGATAAAACTTGGATATACATTCACATAACTTTTTCTGTTACTTATTGGTGTTCCACAGGGTTCAATTATTGGACCACTACTATTCAGCATATATATTAGGCTCTCTTTCTCATTCGCGGCATACTGGTGGTGTTACTATATTTAAATTAAACAAATTGCGTTTAAAATTTTAAAATCCGGAACTAAAGAATAACTAGAAGTGAGGGTAACGACTGTTTAGTTTAAATTTCATGATTTAAGGTTGCCTTTGTTTTATAAATTTTATGTCAAGTAATACAGTGATGTTTGTAATTAGACTGCGTTCTCGAGAATAGTTCGAGATATCCATCGGCCGAAACTTCGAAGAACAAATAAAATTCTCACAAATTATAGAGATGTTTTTTCCATCTGATAATCTAGCCCAAAAATCTTAAAATTACGAATGGATTATGGCTCTTGATTTTTGAAGGCACATATATTGTTGGACAATAGCAATGTTATATAGATCTCCCAGCAAAACTGTATAAGTCAATTTTTTATGCACTATAATGTTTGGCTCGAGAGGTTATTAGAAAATGAAAATAAATTACATCTAGTAGATGATTTTCATATAAACTTATTGGTTAATGATAGTAAAGGCGATAATATGAAAGCGGCAATAACTGTCAAGGCTCGAAACAATTAATATCTAATCCTACTAGAATAAAGGAAAACTCAACGACTCCTATAGACTATGTAGTAGTGAAATAGGGAATTGATGAAGTCAAGGTAGATGTGGATTTTAATTCTAAGATATCACAAGTAAATATAGTAAAGAAATATTTGATAACAAATTGGTGAGGTCTCAACAATCTCTACATGTGTGATAATTTTGAGGAACTTTCCAGTAAATTCAATAATATTATTAATAGCAGTTGACTTTATATAAAATAATTAAGAATAAGAACGGTATATATGTGAAATGTGAATTTAGAAAATTTAGAGTAAGAGAAAATTAGAGCATACAGAAGTGCGGTCTATGGGAGTGGAATGAATGATTAGATTTTTACAATCTCGTTAGAAATAGATATAAGCGTGAAATATTAAAGGTAAAAAATTCGTACATAGAAAAGAAGTTAGAAAATAATGCAGGTGATCAAAAACGTTTATGGAAAGTATTAAAGATAAAAATCCTTAATTCTAAAAGTTATACTAACCTTAGTAGTATGGTTTAGTTTTTTGATGTGGAAGTGTCAGAACCATTACAAATGGCATCGTTAAAATGATTTACATATATCAATCCAAGCTGTGGAGTATATTTTACCACAATTGAGTATATCACATAGATTTGAATTCCTTTACTGCAATGAAAGAAACGTATGTGATGTAATGAATAGGTATCAGAATAAAAAGGTATAAATGGTTTGTGTTGTGATCAACTGTGGCCCTTTCCTGATAAAAATAATAATATACCCTCCCATGGACCAAAAGAAAAAAAATCTTCGTGTTATCATCGGCGCGATACAAATTTAACAACAATGAATTTAGGCACATTAAATCGCAGCGAGATTCACGGCCACATATTACTTCTGAAGTAGTGACGCAGCAGCTCTCGCAAATTATTTCCACGTAAACGTTCATGTTACATTGTACGAACGCTGTTTTAAATCAAAGTCTTAGGCCAATTCTTGTTGATGACATCCGTCGATGTTTTTGTAAAAGACCACGGTTGGAAAATAACGATGTAATTGTCATCAAGCATACAAAAAAATAGTGGAAATTTAGACGTGGGTTTTTTTAAATTCAATTCTGAATTAATTGAAATACATTCGTAAATAATGAAGAAATTTTATCCGGAATTTCTAGGTAAAGGCGCGTTCATAATGAACGCTATTTACCGCGCCAATCGTAAAAGAAATTTTGAATGTTGTGAAGAAAAAAGTTAAAAACGTTTTGGGCGACAAGGAGGATCATTGATACTCTGGAAATTATTTCAAAATGGAAGCATGCAGCCACCTCAACTGCTGCTTTTCAATTGCTTTCGGCTATAAAAACCGTGATTTTCTAGTATCAATTCTGGTTCTTTATTCAGAGCAGTCTTTACACGCATTATCGTTGTGTTGAGATTTGTAATAAAAAATCAAGACTCGATAGAAGCTATAGTACTGGTAGATGCTTCAAAGTTCGAACTTGAATATAGAGAGAGGAAAGAAAGCGACAGAGGGTTTCAAGACGATTTTTTAAAAAATGAAAACTACCTATTTGCCAAGCCTAGGCTTGCATCTCATTAAACCAAAAGGTGCAATGCAATGATTAAGACAATTGAAGATTATTATCGTGTGTTGATCTAAAATGTGCTAAGATGGCTATCCACCACTTGATAAACTGTATCTCAGTTCACGATTGCAACAATTTTTAGGAGAGAGTTTTGCTATGAAAATTCATAGCGAAATAAGTCAATCTAAAATTGACTCAGTTTGCTGCTAAGTCTGCAGCTCGAGAATTGAGTCGAAAAAACTCTTTATGTAAACGCAAACGAAAAATCTTTGAAAAAAGAAATTTCATTGCAAAAGGAGGGCGTTTCATATAAGCAGGAACCGTATAATCGTCAGTACGGCTTGGTTCCTACCTGCCATATACGCCCAAGCAAACAGCCAAGCTGACCTCATATATAGACTTAAAATAAATTTTAAGTGTGAATTATATGAAGCGAAATAATACGTATTTACTTGAATGCCGCCTAGCAAGATTTAGCCCTATGCGGGACTAGCATTTCATAGAGAGTTTGCTTTGGCGTATACGGAAGGCAGGAACCAAGCCATAGTGACGATTATACTGTTCCTGCTTATATGAAACGCCCTCTTTTTGTAATGAAATTTCTTTTTTCAAAGATTTGTGGTTTGCATAAAGAGTTTTTTCCACTCAATTTTTAGTAATTTAATTTTTTATTTGATAGAATTTTTATTATTTTATTTTTATAGAACTGTTTTATATTTTAATATAATACTAATTCTTTTTAAATTAGACACCTCTTTTAAAATTTACAGTTAGATTCCTGTTTTACTCCATTTGCATACAATACAAAATCTAGACTGACATATCAAAAATATTTTCAAAACCATATAAAAAACTATTCTGAAAACTATTCCGACTACATAACACAGTGTTAACGAAGTAATTCATATTGTGGAATGATGCGAGACGAATGGGAGGAGCGCAGGTATCAAAAATAACTAAGCAATTTAATTACAGCGTGAGATATAAGCCGCCAAGACAAGGTAGTCCCATTAAAATGTTGGCACGTTGAAGCTGATAGCGTGTGATGTAATTCTGTGACTAATGTATATGTCGTAGACATTTGACGTAGCACAGCATTTCATGAAAAGTAGGCAGATAGTGTACCGGTTTTGACTTAGCCACTTTTTACATTATGTGCCTGTAATTTTTAGTCAATTCATGAAGTGCTAAAAGCCTTTACGCCGATAGTGTATTACTACCCGATATAACCAAATATTATGAGAGAGAGATGTGTGGTGAAAGGGGCGGTCACACCCAGTCCTGCGACATACACACATACACCCACCCACACATAAACACACCCACATACACGTACATATACACACAAACACACGCGGCGCAAAATAATTGTCGCGGTTCTCATAGTAGCTCAGTTAAGCATTTCCATACTGGAGTATGTTGGTTTAATCAATTATTAGTAGTATACCTATCAAGCTCCACTTTTTTACTAAACGGATTTAATTTTTCCCATAAAGAGATTTCATGAAGTTAGGGCATACTGATCTAAGTACAATATACATATAACGCTATGATTCGATAAAAGGTTTTCTTTCCCTTCACTATCCCGGAGCCCTCTTTAACTGAAGGCAATTTTCGTATAGGTCCACTCCTCCACTCTCTTTCAGGGCATAGTAGTGACATTACAAAATATTGCCCTCAATGTCATTGGGCGGATGGGGCCCAGCAATGAAGACGATACATCTATGTCTTTGACAGCCGGTAACTTTACCTCCTCTGATCTGCATGCCATGTAAAGCTGTGATAATGCTTCCGATTTCTGGCAGAGAAATATAAACTAACGGTGAAACACATTCGAATGGACCAAACAGACATTTGAAGGGTTTTTTTTTAGGGATCCTTAGAAGGATATCTAACGCTCGTCACATGCAACTCTTTTAAAATTCGTGCTATTGATAATCCTGGAAAGACTGGCTCAGATGATTGCCAGTGATAAGAAGGATGGTAGAATAATTTTCAAATTATGTATTACCTATATAAAAGATGGAATCACTCGACTTTTACGACTTATAGGAGAAAACTTTCCCAATTTTTGTTCAAATCAATGGCAACTCTAGTATTAACAGATTTTTGTAAAAACTATGAAACATTTTACAGCAGGGTAAACAGATGGCAAGCAGGTAGTGCGTAACAAAACAATATCTGATATAACAAGAAGAAGAATATCGTTATGCTGTATGTCAGTTTCACAGACATGTATGATATGGACTGAGTATGTTCATAGAAATACACTACAGCAAGTGCGCTCAGTTCTATATTGCTGACTCTTTGGGTCTAAACTCCAAGTCCCAACTGACAAAGAACTGTAAACAATAAATAAATAAATGGATTCGTCGAAATAGATGTTTTCATATTAATTACTGATAAAAATGTATTACCAAAGGCAATGAATATATACGTTGCGCAGTTACTTTTCAACTTCCCACCAATGGTTTTTTTCAATGTTGGCACTGACGTAAGAGCTCTTTTTGACACAAGCAATTGTGCTTACGTGAAATAGAAAGTTATAAGCAGTCCATATGTCAGTCGTCGGTTTGATTAAATTTTTACTTCTCATATGGCATTACACACGTAATGACGTTCAAGGAAACTTCCTTTTTCTCGTGCTTTACGGGAGTTAAAAAATGATAAATCTGGTACACGTCTGAATTTTAAATTATTCAGCCCCAATGACCTCATGGCAATTTTTTTCCCAATTTCAATACTGATTTATAATATTTCCCTTCAAATTGGCTACTACTATTTCCGTTATTATAATTCCCAGAATAATAAAAAAAACTGTTTGACATTTCATGTCCTTCTAATAAATGCAAAATTGCCTTTTTTTAAAAGCGGTATTCTGTTTAGGTCTTTCAAGTAAAAAGGGTTTATGATGCAACAACCCGTTAAGCAATTAAAGGCTTGCAAAATTCTTACAGTTACAATCCTTCATAAAGGTTTGCAATAAAAATTTGTTGAAACATTCGTTTGCCGTTTTTTTTTCAGAGAAAATTTTATAAAAACGGTGCATACCGTAAAGAGTTTGCAGATTTTTCCAAAATAAAGGATAAAACTTCATTCCCTTTAACCCGTTATATTTAAGAAATGCAAGTCCTTGAACAGTTATTTTTTACTACTGACAGTCTAGCAAAAATCCTTCGTCTTTTATTGAAGCCGTGTCTTTTACACGTTTATTGAAGGGATTAAGGCATTATGGTTTATTTGCATCCTTGTATCCCATTAGCGGGCGATTATTAAGGATATAGGTATGAGTAATTGGATTTCGTTCTAAGCAGTATTACTCCCCCACGCAAAGTTCTTCCGGAATACTATACTTACCTTCAGGTAAGAACATTCCTTTCATCTATAACCATGCCCACAAATTTTCAAATATCTTATTTTGCGTAAATTATGTCGTCAGTGATGACAAGGCGTGAAATTCAAGTGGAAAAACTTCTTCTTGTTCTTGCGGACAATTACAAATTTGAGAACTTCCCAAGAAGCGACACTGTTTGGTGTGCGTGAAAAGAATATAGAATTCGCCGTGACAACTAAATTTGTTAGAATCCTCACAAATGAGTCCTCCCCCTGGAATTTAGGTGCAAACAACACTACAGGATATCACACACCCACTGATAGATTGGTAATGCATATGCAAACTATTTGTATATGTGTGTGTGGGTGTATATATTTTGCTGTATCTCACGAAATTAGCTATGCACAAGAGATATTTTGTCGGCAACCGAAGAATAGGTCTTAATCGCTTCACGGTTTAACTTATGCTGTCATAAACACAGGACTCAAATCAATGGGTGGTAAGAATCGAAATAGTTAAGAAGGACCTTCATTTCGGAGGTAAGGGCATGGAGTTTATAAAACCGCACACTATGCTACCGGCCTCCGCACTACTTGTGTCCTTCTCGGCATGAGATGCGATTCGATTCAGGGAGACTGTTGAAAAAATATTTTGAAAATGGAAAAATATTTGTGTTAGGTTTTTTTTTTGTTACTTTTATTATTATTTTTTTTTTAATTGTAAATATTTCGTCAAAATTGTTTTTTATATTTTTCATGGAATAGAAATGCGGTGGTTCGGGAGGAAAAGCAATTAGTTTGCGTCCTTTTAACTAACTTTTTCTTGCATTTTAGTTGTGTACGAAAATACAATAATTAGCAAAAAAAGTTTTGTTTTTACAAATTAACTTTGAAACATTTTGTGAGTTCAGCTTGTAATATATATGTATAATGTATTTTAGTAATTTTGCTGAATTTGTTATATGAATTGTGATGCCATGATGTTACAGCCCAAATGTAAATAGCAGGCAATGTCATACTTAGCCAAACAAAAAAATTATAGGGAGAGGAGAGAATTCCTTATTCTACTCGGAATTGTATCTTACAATGTTGTCAAGAATGCATAGTGAGGTTGGACAATAAAAAAGTAGATAGGGCACAGTTATGTAGGTAAAACATGAAGTTTATCAAAAGAAAATAGAAATTTCAGGTAATCTTTGTTGTTCCTGATGCCTTTGATTCCTAAAAACTTAACCACAAATTGAAAAATAAAAGAGAAAAACTTGCTTCTCTTTTACCTCCGGGTATTATGCCTGGAGGGGTTGTCTGATGAATGACAGTTTAAAATTCCATATTAGTATTAGGAAGGAAAAAAGCTATAACTGACCTAAAATCAATTCTTGTGATACACTAGATGAATGTAATTTCGAATGGTAACCCCTTGTACACGTGTAATTGTTAAATTGGGTTGTCGTTTCTATGTCTTCAACAGTTCATGGTTATACCAATTTAATCAGATTTTATATTCTGAAGAGCCTTTCAGTATACAATAAAAACATCTAAGACTATTCGTTTTCACAGTGTACGTAAAAAACCTCAAGCATCACGTAGGTATTACCCGACGTTGTAGATTTTCAAATAATTACAATTTTGATGAAAATACCGTATATAAAATTTCAGCTCTTTACGTAGACCTTTTCAGGTAGTGTCCAAAATAAAATTTTTGTATGGCAATCCTAAAAAGGAGTTACCTGATTTGTGGCATTTTATTTTCAAACTTACATCCACATTTTTTTTTTTAAAAGGCCATGTGCAAAATTTCATCTCTCTGAGTAAACGCATTTTCGAGTTATCGAGAGGACACACATGCAAAAATCAAAATAACTTTTAATATTATGCATAGGTGCCCAATCACTATTGCTCTGCCATCATTATATCTGTGCGTTATAAATTGAATGACAAACTTAGAGTTTATCCTGTGATCTCATCATCTAGGGTATTAAAATTACCCACGAAACTATTAAAGGTCCGTTATATCTCGGAAACGGTTACGAATTCCCCCTTCCTCTCTATTTACAGGGTCACATGAATCAAAGAGCCATCTATTCTCTCCTGTGAGCCTTCCACACAAATCCTTTCCACTCCCCTCCTAATTCTGACCATATATATCATTTTATCAATGAGCAGCTGAGTATTTCCCAGTTAGGCCACACACGAGGAATGCCGCTCTCCTGCACCACTGTTGGGTCGACTCCTTCCCACAATTTCAAGCCTGACACTGCAGATTTTATCAACTGCGAAGTGGAATCCTCTCTGCATGAAATTATGATCCACCTGAATTTCATTAAAGTTGAGTTTGATGTCCCCATAATTTTTCTTGAATTGCTTTTATTTGAGCTACTATCAGCAGTTTCTTTTTAGATGCAATGCATTTTTTTTATACCTATCGTAACCTGAATAAACGTCAGCTTTAGTGCCACCTCTGAAGAGCCATCTACAAGATCTACAAGTGCTGCTTAGTTTGAATTCTTATTTGTGGACCCACTTTTCGCTTTGATTATGTTTTAGAAGTCGAGTTGACCGAGTCCGTTTATAACTCTTGGATCGCTCCATCGCTTTTAAGTTGAGTTAGTTGACCTCTTCTGAACTGTACCTTTTATTTTACGAATACCTGTAGCGCTTTCTTCCGGTTGCGTTCACCTGCTTGCTTTTTGAGTATGATTTGAATATCATCGGGGATTTGGTCCAAAATCAAAATTTATGGTCTCCTTCCAAATGTTTGGCTCTTTTTGGAATTCATATAAAATAGAGGAGTTCGATACCTGATCCTTCTTATCCGTTGTATTCATTTCAGACAATGAAATTGATGTTTTTAGGGTGTCAATAGATTCCTGTGCTTTTAGAGGAGTATATCAATACTTATATAAATTATAGTCCGACATCAGAGCTATGGTTATTAGCTAGTTGGTGATGGTAGTCTCTACTTACCATGACAAGCATAAGTTGAAAGCAGAATGCGACCAGTCATTGAGTTGTCTAAAAATAAAGAAGCTAGATAAAGTGATGTGTGTATAAATTGTTTATAAATTTATATACAAATCCTAGTAAGTATGTATAACTTCATTGCTTATGTCGTATTATACATACACTTGCAAAGGAAGGTTTTTTTTAAAAAAAATACACTTACGGACGAATATTCTCTTATATATGCTATAAATAAACCTACTTTACTATCTCATGCTAAAAGTAATCTGTTCGTACTTAATTATATTCAAAGGTATCACCTTTTTTCATCTCCAGATGCAACAGCACTTTGATAATATGTAAAATCATCAAGACTTTTTACATTCTGAAATATCATCAGACAATTTCATTCAAAAAATATAAAATGGCCTAATATTTCTCCCCCTAAGATGCCAGAATTTCGCTCAAATGATATTAATGTAAAACAAAAAATCTTTTTTGAAACATCTAAAATATAAGCATCACAAATGAAATCTTAAAATGGTTTCTCTCTTCCTATGACTTTAGAATCTACTCTAGAAAAGTTGATTGCTGCGCAACGTACTTGGAAGATATGTAGAGTCTTTCTGAGTGGCGGTCCGCCTTCACCATAACTGTGTTTCAACTGTAGGTGCTAGAAGAAAGTGACCAATCTACGATTAGCAATATTAGCGTCATTGTGGTTTTGGATTTTTCTAAAGAATTCGACAATATTATTGATTATAAGCTGTTGGATAAATCATCTTCAAATATTTGGCCTTTCGTCTTCTGTAGTGCAACTAATCCGAAATTACCTAACTGATAGGTGGTAGTAGGTTTAAGTGGAAAATACTTTATCTGATCTTCTACCGCTCTATTGCGGTGTTCCTCAGGAATCAGTACTTGACCCCCTTTTGTTTTTATTAATAACCCATCGGAAGTTATAAAGGATGTGAAAATCCATATGTATGCTGACGATGTTCAGATATACCTAGACAGGTTAATTGTGCTAATAGAGGATTGCTTTGCTCTCTTAAATAACGATCTCAAAAATATACACAAATGGTCAGTAAACAATTAGGTAAAGCTGAATCCGTCCCCATCACAATATATGATAATCAACAATAATAATCTTCGCATACCAATGAGCTTCCAGCATCTGAGCTCAACGAAAGTACTCTTTCACTAGTGAATAGAGTTAGAAAACTAGGAATAATTATCAACTTCAATATGAAGTGTTGTGATCATATTAATGCTGCTATAAGTAACAATCTTATGGACTTCGGCAGCTTTAGCTGTCTGCCGACATATCACGGAAAGAAATGCGATTACGGTTTGTTAAAATACTTCTTTTGTCACGCGTCACATTCGGTAGCTTGGTATTTCCTGAGCTTAATAGCACATATAAACGTAAACTTGAAGCTGCTTTCAACGACTGTATCAGATTTATATTTTCTCTATGCAGGTTTGACCCTGTATCTGCCCTATAAATTTCAGCTTCATGGTTACTCACGATTCATGTATCTCAACCTAAAAGGGCTTTGTTTTCTAGTTAATTTACTTCGCACGAATACCACAGAATATTTGCTTGATAATATACAATTTTTTCAATCAGGTAGGAATCGAAATTGGGACATGCCACGGTTTCTTAGAGCTATCTTTGATTATTCTTATTATGGTGAGATCTTTAGTTTACGGAATAACTTACCAGCTAATATTCAAAACGCCGCCGGTTGCCTTGGCATATTCAGGGGGTTAGTAAAGTGCCATTTTCCTATCTAGACTACTGCTCAGTGACCTAGGGTCCCTGAACGCTGACAACAATTTCCAAGTTTGGTTCTTTGATTCTTTTTCTGTTTCTTTAAAAACTTTATAATTATTTTTTATTATTATTTTGTTTTTATTTTTTTTTTTAATTACCATCTTTCTTTTCTTTGCATTTTTTATATTATCTTTTTTGTCTTCTTTTCGTGTATATCATAGCTTATCTATCATTATACATATAACGTAAAACATAACATTTTCGTGTTTTTTTTTCACTTCTACTTCAAATTATTTTTTTTTCATTTGTTAGTATTTCTTAGTTCTTAAAATATTCCATACTTACTTATTGAAAGATATCATAAATCCAATGTCTATAACTATTATTTCTTTCAGAAAGGAACATTTCGATATTTATTTGCCCCTTTATTATAATTTCTAAAAAAAAGTATTTCCAATATCAAAGCTTATTTTCAGGATCACATTTTTGGTCCACAACTATACAATGACTACCTATGATTTTGAAAAACTTAATTCTATTAAGATGATAACAAATAATTCATAATTTTTCAAAATATCCCATCTAAAAAATGTTTAGATACTATAATATTTTTTTAATTATAGCAACATTTAACAAATGACTGACTGATTTGACAACTTAATTTTTTATATCCCACATACAACATTTATGTCCATATAATAACAGTAACTCGGCTCTGGCAGACCAACAATCACCTTCTGGCCAAAAAAAGACAATTCATCAAGCAATAAATAACCGATCTCAGTAGGAAATCCACAAAGTAGCCAGTAACCACATTGGTCTAGTCCTGGCAAAAACTTAAAAAGGATCCTCTCAACAGGATGTTGGAAAATATTTTGGTTTATGACCGCTGGGTAGAGTACAACAAACACACTTAGGCGGAATTGGTTGCCTAGAAAAATTGCCTTGTATAGTTATTTAGAGGTAGTATGTAGATACTATACTCTCTCCATTGTTCTCGGGGGGAAAATTGAAAAATTCACGGTCCTAGTAATTGACGGTACTAACAAAGATGCTAAGAGCTCATCAGCTGCTGTACAAAATGGAAGAGAGGTGGTATATTTGACAACACTTCATGGATGATTCTTTCCACCAAAGGATGATATTTAAAATATTCACAACTTCTTAGGATTATGCTGCATGGTCTCATTAGAAATTTGCAATTTGATACGGGCCAATGTATCTATAAAAGTGTAGGTATACATAAGATTCGTTTCAAGATCATGACAAATTGCAATTTACATCGTTTATTGGTGGAAATGGATGTGTAGTAGACATGTTTAGTTGAAAAAAAAAACAAAAATTGTTGATCCTTCACTGGTAGCTATATAAGATATTATCAGAAGCCTTCAGTTCAACACATTTCGTTAATTTTGTTCTTATTGAAACAATGGAAAAATATTTGAAAGATAAGATGAGTTTACCGAAGATCTCATTATCATTGTAGGTAATGAAAAAATGTCCCATTTAACTAATAAACAGAAGAAAAAAACATCTTGTCATACGCAGCTCTGTTTGCTAAACGATTACTCTAATCACTAAACTAACAAGGTGGATGAAAATGTCCTTCCGCATTTCAACCAATTACAGCACATTCCCTTCAGTTTACAACTTTCCAGCAACGATTATAGCCAATGAAATTTTCGTAGTTATTATTTTTATAAACTAAAATGTATTACTGAAGAAACCAATGTGACATAATAGGCTACAATAAATATGGAAAGATTGTTACGATTTAGTAACTAAAAGTAACCGAAACTTGAAAATAAAAGTCATTCAAATTGCATTGAAGGGAAATTAAATGTTCCCAATCAATCCTAATAAATGTTGCAGACAGTGATGCAAGATTGGGCGCTTTTCTGAAAATTGGGCTATCTTTTTACAAAACCTGCGCTTCGATTTTCATGAAAGCGCCCAACACGCAATTGGTCGGCATACTGCTTTTCCAGCGCTTTTTGGGCTCTATAGAGCTTAAATGGAGGATTATATAAAGGTTACCTGACTTCATTTATGTAACTTTATATAACTTAAGGTTTTATAAAATGGGTGATAAAAATATTCTGCTTACCGTAATATAACTTCTTATATAACCCTTATATAACCTAGGCTGCTCTCGATTAATTTATTTTGGTCATAGCAGTGGGTTACAGTAACGTTTCGGTTAACTTTATAAACTTTGTTTATAATGGTGATGGTAACGTTTCCACAACGCTTGGCGTTTTCTCAGACTGATTACTTTTAGTGATTGAAAGGTTAGGGAAATTACTTTTCGTTACCTTCATAAAACAATATAATGCAAATATTTACGAAACCTATCTTGACACAGAATCTCGATATTTTTTTGGATTTCATTTTTATTAATTTTTCGGGGCATATACGTGGTAAAATTCAGCTGAAATTAAAATTTTACTGTGAATATCATCATAGATACTTCTAAAAAACACAGACCGCTCCAAAAATAAGCAATATTTAAGAATTTTAATTAAATATTTAAAAATTTAGAATTTTTACTTACGTGATATTAATTCATAAAGGTAACATTACATAATTTAGAAATGTTATATACCTAAACTGATGATTTTCTTCATATGAAAATAAACCGGAAGCCATAAATCTGCAATTTAAAGAATTGGCTTAACCGACATTTATTTTTATCTGTAATGCACAGATGGAAAAATGGCGGCTTGTACTTAAATGAACAAATTACTATTATAAAACTTCAAGTAATTTTATATAAACTCTGGCTCTATTATATAAATTTAACGACCCTTATAAAACTTCTAGAAATATTATATGAACTGTAGGAACTACCATGCCTTCAAAATGGTCATAATATTTAACCTTTGGTAATGTTGTATATCTTATAGTGACTAAAAACAGACGTTAGTGTTCTTATATAACCTTTGGTTATATTGTGTTAAATAAATAAAAACAGTTTTATAACGGCTCCATTCGATACTAAAAGTTATTTGTTTTTATAAAGATCACCGTAGTTACTAAAGCGCCACCAAAAAATTTTACGATATTTTATAGTGGGTATATGTATTACCGAAAGTTCTCAATATTTATTAAAGTCACCTAAATTACTGAATGTTGTCGAGTTATGGATACCGCAATAAACACTTATTACCAATAAGTTATATAACGTGGTGATGAAAACAATTATAAAAATTTCTTATACACCTTGTAGTAATGGTTACTCTAAGCTATATAGATAGGTGATTGAAACATTTCCATCACCAACTTATAAAACCTTTAGTAACTTACTTCCACGATAACCACTAGTAACCTTAAAAAACTCTAATATAACTACGTCACCAATTGGTAATATTATAAAACACTTATATAACCACTCAAATTCTTATATAACCGAGTAACCATTATATACCCCTTCTAAAACTACCCATCACCTTCAGTCACCAAAAATTGGAAAAATTGTTACTTGGGGGGCGGGGGGTAAGTATTTCGAGACCCGTATAATATACAAGTATATACACGCAATTTTCCAGCTACTGCGTGCAATATTTAAAAGACAAGTACCGAGGAACTCGCTCGTCAGTTACTGGCTTTGTAGCCGAAAATCAAAACATCGTAAAGAGATTTTGAGAGCAGGATGATCTCATCAGGACAGCAATTAAGCTCTGAGCTGCCTGCTGTCTACACTACAGTGAACTCAGATGTCCAAAAGCTGGTGGTGGATATATAAAAATTTATTTAAAAATTTAAATATGAAAAATATGGAAAATGAGTTTTATTCACATTAAATGATTCTTGGACATGTTATTCTAACTAAAAAGAAAATAGTTTGGAATTTAATTAAGGTAATATTTTATATTCGTTCAGAAAATGTTCAGTTCAAAGCAAAAACATAAGCATATATATACATTAGGTACTGTGATGGTCCAAAATTCTATGGATTTGCAAAAGTGTTAAAATGTTCATTTAGATTTTATTATATAATGTAATTTCAAACTTCTAGCAAAATTTCAGTGAGATTCAGTAATGTTTACAGCTGCTCAAAATATTGATTTTTTGCCTGTTGGTGTGGTCTTGGGTGGACTGTCCCTAAAACCGTTTCAATATTTGTTTCATAACTTTTTAAATTGCAATATTTTTTTTTCATTTTAAGGGAGCTTAGTTATCAACTTATTGCAGTGAAAGCAGTTATAAAAATTTTAATATTTCTATTTGTTATAAATTTTTTAAAACGAAAATTCGGACCTGGAGCGTCAATTTTTTGATTTGATAGCAATTTTTTTGCGCGGGTATACTTTTTCTAGTATAAATTGATTAAATCGTTAAAAACTAATCAAATAGCAACCCGTTTATCAAAAATTCACCCTTATTAAAAACAAACATTTCGGCGCGTTTTGGGCGATATTTGTATAATATTAATATTGATATTGTATAATATCTCATTTTTAACTTCCCAAATAAGTAATTGAAAAGTAAAATAAAATATGCTCTGATGGCTGACTCCATCGAATGCAATCATTTTCTTTTTCATATAATTTTCTTCTGAGATATCAAACAAAAAAGATAAACTTGTAAGCGCCTGGAAAAATAAATCATTTCAATTCTGTTAAGGGAAAACATGTCATTCCGACGACACTTACGATAAAAATAGATCGAACTCCATTATACCCTCTGAGCATGCGATTTCCGATTTCCTTCCTTCTGTTCCACGTCGAATTTGAAAATATTGCGGGTGTTTCACGTTTTGTATTAACAACCCAAGAACAAAATCTTTCCATCGGTAAAAATGTGGTGTGTTTAGTTTTTGTTTTTTCTGTTTTTGTCAATGTCACTTTCATTAATTCTTCCCCCACTTGCTTTCGAATGTGGAAGTATTTTTTTCTCATTGGTGACAGGATTTTGTTTTTTCTGATTGGGCGCCATCATCTTCTTTCTTAGTGCCGCATTTGTGCGTTTGTGGAAACGAATTTGATGTCCCATTAAAACGGAGGCTATAAGTGGTTTTAATTTGTCAAAATACTTCCATTAATACTTGTTTCGTTCGGAATTTAGTGCTTAAAGATGATAACATAGAGCAACAATAAAAGATGAGGGCTGTGAAAGCGTTAATTGATCTTTGAGTATGGCGAAGTGTTCAAAATTTCAAGTGTAGTTGCTTGAGAGATTGAAATTAAATTTTAAAAATTCGAGCGATGTGCTTACTTACGATTAGCTGTAGAAGATCAGATTGCTTAGTCTTTTTTTTTTTTTGTCAGCTTAATTTATGACTTCTCTTATTATTACTGCTTCAACCATTCTTTTAAGGTAGAAATAAGAGAAGCTAGTGATTTTCTATTACTACAATAATTTGATGGCATTATTTGTAGTATTATTTTTAAAGTGTCGACCAAATTTGGGTAATCTATCAGGAAAAGA
Source organism: Dioctria linearis (assembly GCA_963930735.1). Classification (NCBI taxonomy): domain Eukaryota; kingdom Metazoa; phylum Arthropoda; class Insecta; order Diptera; family Asilidae; genus Dioctria; species Dioctria linearis. The sequence continues at coordinate 323,229,969 of OZ005740.1, forward strand.
AGAACATATTAAATTATATTGATTGATAGAAAGATTTTATAGATTAGCTAGACTGCAACTTATCGTCCAACTCAAATGTTTAATCTGATGAATTCGCATTGAAAATAAAAAAAACTGTAAGTTGGAACTTTATTATTATCATATCATCATTAAGTGAATACAGCTAAGTAAAGTGTGAGTCGACTTTTCAAATTCTTCAAGTACCTTAATCGCAGACGGGGAACTTCTTTCTATCAGGTTTTTCGTTCATTCTATGTAGGTATTGTAGATGCATACATGTTTCATTTTGCACATCCGGAGCATTACCTTAACTGAGTAGATAAAATTTGCGGAGAACTCTTGCAATATTTCCAAGGTGATACTAATAAGCTCCTCATTTATATTCTAGACATGTTTTTTGCTTCCGAGTAAAATCCTTGCCTTACAAGTATTTTTTGTTTATCCTACCCTCCCACATCCTTTTCTTTCTATTGAGGCCAGCCCGTCCTTTTAACTCGTACACGAATTTGTCTGTCTGTTTATTTATTTATTTTTTTTTTTTTTAATATTTTCGACACTCTCGTAGACCCACTTTTCGTCATCACAGCGAGCTGAAATTTGGCACACAAGTTCATGTCACGTGACAATTGAATCTATCAAAATTAGAACCGGAAATTTCCATGGAAAACCCGGAAATCGGGAAAAATCATTTGAAAATTTGGTACAAATTTGATTAGTGATAAATCCGTTTCAGGAAAAATGCAGAGTTTCCGGTAAAAAAGTTTTCTAAATTATGCAGGATCAAGTTCCCTATCAACTGGCATCATTACTTTCTCTCCGACAATGGTGAAAACTTGCAGAAAAAATCGAGGAAAATTCATGTAAAACGCTTTTCCGCAGTTTTTCCGACCAAGGAAGCGTTTGAGCGTTTTGCAAGAAAAGACAAAGTTGTAGAGCGAAATGAGCTGCATAAAGTTGCTTTTGTGGAAAACCCGGAAAAGCGGAAAAATCATCGGAAAAATTTTCATCGATATGATTAGTGATAAATCTGTTTCAGGAAAACTGTATAGTTTTCCAATTTTTCTGGAATTTCCGAAATTTTCCGACTTTTCCGGAAAATTTTCCGACAAAAAAGTTTTATAAGCTATGCGGAATCATTTTTTTTCCGTCCTACTGGCATCAATCTTCAACAATCTCTTCAAAAATCATGAAAACTTGCATGAAATATCGAGGAAAATTCATGTAAATTTTTAAAAAAAATTTCATAGTAATAGGAAAAGTCTGTGGAAAATCGGGAAAATTCAGTAAATCAGTGTCTTTTCAGCCGTCATAAAATTGTTTTAAAATATCTCCATGCAGCACGTAATAACAATTTACTTAACGTGAAAAAGGCAGAAAATAAAATAAGTAAAAAACCATTTTTCAAACAAAACTGAGGCCAAGCCGCATGAAAAAGTAGAAAATAAGCTTTTCTTCACACACAGAGATGGACTCAGATTTTATTTGCTGACAATGACCGATATATTTCAGTATGATCAATCAGCAATAATAAGTGATTTGATTCATGAAGAGAAAGAATATTCAAGAGAAATGTCCCAATCAAAAAATCTGAGTCCAAAAGTTTATTTTCTACTTCTTCATGCGGCTTGGCCTCAGTTTTGTTTGAAAACTCGGTTTTTACTTATTTTATATATATGTCAATGCATATCGATACGATTTCTGCAAAATGCATAAGGTGTTTCTTAAGAAATTCCTTACGGAATACTAGATAGATACGTCACAGCTTCGGCTTTATAGCCGAGCAATGCAAAGGAAACTTGAATATAATAAATAATAATAAATATTTGCTTTATTAATCTGCACAATTGAGACGTATCACTCATTAATATGTGCATACTCTAGTACATAGGTGTAATAAAAATAATTCAGAAAAAAAACAATACTAAAACAGAAACAAAAGTTATAAATAAGAAATTATTAAAAAAAAAAATAGAAAAATTAAAAAATTAAAAAATTTCAAAATGTCAAAATGAAACAAGGAAAAATAAAAACTAATAAAATAATAAGGGCTATCAACGCGTTAAGTACTTCAATCAAAGTTGCTTAAAATAAATTAAGGCTTCTATTCTGAAACCCCGCAGACTCCAAAGTGCCCGAACATATATATTCAGGGATACTTTTCCAGACTCTGACTCCATAGATGAAAAAAGTGCGTGAAGAACTATATAGGAAAAAATGGCGAGGAACCCGCAATAATAGCGTACGTTGTGATAAGAGAAATTCAATATTATCCTTAAGGAATTCGGCAGAATTATTATTGATTATGCATCGTACGTAACCCATAATAGGTAGTCCAAGTAGTGATCCAACTTACATCACAAAACTAGCTTAGTTACAGCTGACACGTGATCATATCTCCTGTGGTCAAAAATATTAGCGCGCATGCATTGAATACAACGTTTAGCTTCCTACGACCTACGACGAGGTAATCCTTGGACACAGTAGCATTGATATGACTTTGCCATGACAAGTCGCTATCAATAAACATACCTAAATTCTTAACCACGGTCGTATATTCAATACGAGTGCCATTTAGATAAAGATATGGAAAGGATGAAACGTCAAGTGGCTGATTAAAAAGAATTATGCTCTGAGTTTTATTAGGGTTCAATGATAACTTGCTTCTGAGTGACCAGTTATATATAAGAGAAAGATCAGGATTAAAGTGAGAGATATCGATAGCAGCATTAGTTTTAGATGATAACAGGAATATTTGTACATCATCAGCATACAGCATGATGGAAGAGTACTTTGGAACTATCACGATATCATTAATATACAACATAAATAAGAATGGACCCAGTATTGACCTTTGTGGGACACCTGATTGCAGAGGTAACAGTTTTGATGAGGACGCATTCAAGACAGTAGCCTGCTTACGGTGAGTTAAATTCGAGCATGTAAAGTTCACTGCAGACTGATTAATATTGAACTGAGTCACCAATTTTTGATAAAGAATTTTAAAATTAACAGAATCGAAGGCCTCGGAAAAAACCCAACAAACATAGCATTGTATTATATGGTAGCTTAGGCTGAGGTACTTTAATAAATGCCTTTTCGATTCTATTCTACTTTATTGTAAAAACTTTCCACTTTTCAATGAATTCAGCTCATTTTATTGACGGTAGATGGCACTTTTACTGCAATTTCACTAAATGAAGTAAAATTTGGTCCATTTGAAAATGAAGCGAAATGTTGCAAATGGGTCCTTGCTGGACTTCATTTTTGTGACACTCTGAACATTTGATTCCATTTAATTAAAAATTGAGTCATTATGGAGACAGTCTGTCTAGGGTATTATTTAGTCTAGCATCATAACTAATCACTACGGAAAACCTCTTGAGCTAAGTAGTGTTTTCTTCCGATTCGAATGGAACTCTCATTAAGCGTTGTTTAACACCTATGGTTCCTGTAACATGTCATCATCCGTCACTACATATAGTTTTGTTTTTTGAACCTGGAACTTCATCGTCTAATGAGCTTCTATTCTAATAACTGTTGTTATAAATTTAAAAACCTGATCTTAAAAAATAAATGAATGGCTATGCACCTGTGACTGGGCTCGACTGGGGTTATATTCTAGTTGAACGTGACATATAGAAAGCTATAATCTCATTTTATGGTATATTATTTCTCTGTTTTACTCACTATGTACAACTTGTGAGTTCGAATCGTGCTTTGACTTGTTCAATAGCTCTTTGAATCATCGTAAAAAATTGATCGAACAAGGCTTTCTTGTTTTATTGACTCGTACAACGATTATGTATATGGAATGAGATCGGCCTTAAAGCCTAAAAATTTTTTTAAGTTTCTGAACTCTAAACGCAACTGTGATAGATATCTACCCTTCATCAATGGGGCTAGGAAACATAAACAGTATCGATCCCTTGGAGGCTGCCAATCTGCCAATATTTACAGAGCCATGCAACATACGTAACGGATGAGGTTTATAGATTAAGTAATTCGGATGACTTCAGACTGCAATTTTACCGGAGTGCAAGGTCTCAGTACAGCGTCTTTTATTAAGGTCTTCAACTATATAACTCTCTTCCCAACGAGATCAATATTAATTAAAACACTTTTAAGTCAAAAATAAGGTTTTTATTCCAAAGTGAATTATTGTATAAATTACAGAATGTTTTAAAAACACATGCAAGTCAATTTTAATCCAACTCTGGCTTATGGTAAACATAGCACATATTTCAATTTAATTTAAATCGTACTTTCTTTTTAAACTCGATTTAAATGCGTTGAAATAATTTTATTCTTCGCTATAAAAAAGGCAGTTAATCGTCACCTATAAAAAATGTTGTATGAAGACATATTAGTATTATTACTTATGACGTATACACCTACCTACTTATATTATGTACATACCGTGAAACCCGTCTCTAATATGTTCATCAACTTTAGGATCAAATGGATGGTTATATTGGAACCATTAAGTCATATAGCCATAAAGTTAATGTCCTTCGATGAGTACTGATTTCGAACAGCTTAAAACTGTATTCCTGAGTATTTGTTAAATGCAAGGTCGTCTCGTCACAAGGCAATTAGTTTTCTTTTATGACAACAACTTCGGTAGACTTTGAGTTTTATTTTAGATTATTAGCGGGTCCTTTGACTTCAGAGAAACTTATGTGTGTTGTTTTTTTAGGAGAACTCAAAATAGTATGTAAAAAGTGTGTTTTCATTAGACTATTGTGGTTGTTTTCGTCATCAGATCTATATTAAACTCAAATTAGTTTTCAATATAGCGATGGAGACAAACATATATACTGCGCCTAAAAAAGTATATGCAAAACTGAACTGTACCATATTTCTATCCTTTTCTACAAGTTGTACAGTTTTCTTTCGAACCCGTCCTTTTTTTAAGATCGTTTACGAAATATCCTGATTTTGTAATAGATATATTGATCGCAAATATTTGAAAGTTTTTGATATTTATATGGTAAGAACACCAATCGCCGGCTTGAAAGTGCTAAAAAAAAAACTTAGTTGTGCCCAGGCCCGGACATGACGACACAGGGTCCTTAGATGGTCAACAGAGTCAAGGCCCCTTTTTAAATAGTTAGTAATTGATTTAGAAAGATTCTTCTCTGCAAATGAACGGATTTCCTCACTATAGTCCGCAGACTGAATTATTTCTGACTCTATGTACAGCACAGAGAGTAAATTAAGCCTGATATCCTCCTCTGTGGTGGATCTTAAATAAATAGTTCTTCACTCTTTTTTATGGCAACACCAAGAAGGGGTTGCCCGATCTAGTCCATTTTTGAAATTTTATTTGATATCACTATGAAAACACCATATACCAAATTTCAATACTCTACTCAATGCGTTCTCAGGCTGTGCCCAGATATATGTATAGTGGAAAATGAAATTTTTGTATGGCAACTCTACGAACGAGTTGCCCGATTTATCCCATTTACGAACTTAAATTTACTTTTTTTTAGAAAGCCGTGAGCAAAATTTCAGCACTCTAAGTGAATGCGTCCTCTAGACAAATGGGCGGACAGATAGGCGGATAGACAGACGGATAGAGAAAAGATGGACAGACGGACATGCAAAAATCAAAATAACTTTTAATATTATGTTTGGGTGCGTGCTAAATACATTTTGTTTTACCATCTGTAAGAGTTATGTCAAGCCAACAATAGATGGCGTTTGGTAGGATATGTACGTTACCATTATGGCAGTCCAATGTGATGTAGAAGAAGAAGAAGAAGAGAAGATGTACGATGTTTGATGTTTTTTGGTTAGAGTTGGTTTTGACAAGTTAATGTGATTAGGTGGAAGCGTGGATTAAGAAGATTAAGAATTGTCAAAGAGGTATTTTTAAATAAAGTGTATAAATAGGAAGTGTTATTTATTCATCCTGACAAAGACCTTACATTAAATCAGAAGTGGGATTGTGATACCGATTACATAGATAATTTAAGATCTTTTAAATTTATTGAAACAACATGGAAAACGATTTGTTCCCAGTTGAATCGTACACATTGAAGGAAATAAAGGAGAAACTAAAAAAATATGGATTGTGCTCAACAGGGAGAAAACGTGTTTTATATGACCGATTAAATGAATTTTTTAAAAGTAAAAAAGCAAAATATTTTAATGATGTACATGTCTCGAGTGACGTTGTAAGTGATGATGATGATGATGTAGTCACTGCACATTACGAGAAAGCGTATATCTTGGAACTGTTGAATGAGTTCCATGGGGAACCAACAGAAAGTATACAGCTTTTTATTGAACAAATAAAAGAGATAAAAAGAGTATACAAAGTGCCTGACCAGGAATTAAAACTAATTGTTGTCTCTAGACTAAAAGGTAAAGCAGCACGCTGGTTCCACAGTAAGGCGGAACACATTTCAATTGGTTTGTTAGTGTTGTTGGAGGAACTAAACAAAATGTATAACAGTAAACCAAATAAATATTGTCTGCGGAAAAAATACGAAGAAAGGATTTGGCGAGTTGAAGAAGCTTTTACGGAATACTTTCATGAAAAAGTGTGTCTGGCAAATGAGCTCCAATTAGAAGAGGAGGAAATAATTGAAAGTGTTATTGAAGGATTTAGAGATAAACGCCTGGAAGATCAAGCTAGAATAGCTATGTTTACAACTAAAAATGAATTGCTGAAAGCTTTCACTTCGATTACGAAAATACGACAAAGTAACAAATTCGTTAACAACATTAAAAAATTACATATAAATGATAAGGAAAAGGAAAAGAAATGCTACAATTGCAATTTACGAGGCCATTTTGCAAATGAATGCAGAAGCGTAAACCAGGTACCTGTTTTAGTTGTGGCAGTGAAAACCACATACTAAGGAACTGTCCGAATAAAAATCAAGGAGAATCAACATCAGCCGTCAACACAATCGAGGTCGAACCTGAAACAACTGGTTTTATAAGGAAGGTTGGTGTATTTCTAAAAAATAATTGTAATGATTTTTATGAACAAAATTTAGAGACTGTGTTAGATACAGGAAGCGCTGTATCTATAATAAAAGAAAAATTTGTAAAAGATTATGAACAGTATTTGGAAAAGAAAAAATTTGCTGGAATTAATAATTCAACCTTACAGGTATTAGGTATGTAAACATATTTAATAAAATTAAAAATTTTAAATTCTTAATCGTTGACAATGATACCATGACAGTAGACATGCTAATAGGCAGGGATATTTTAAACAAATTAAAAGCAAAATTTATTATTGAAGATGAAAACGATTTTTGCAAAGAGATTTTAAATATTAATATAGAAAATACGGATAACATTAACTTAAATTTTGGTTTAGAAAACGATTACAGTTTGAAAAATGAATTAAATCTCGAAATTAATAAGTATATGAGAAAAATACAAAAACGCACAGAGCCCAAACAAAGATGTGAAATGAAAATTACATTAGAAAAACAAGAATACATAACATCAAAGCCTCGCAGATTAGCATATATAGAAAGAAACGAGTTAGCAAAACTTTTAAATGAGTTAATAGAAAAAAATATTATAAGGCAGAGCAAGTCGCCGTACTGCTCACCTATAGTACTTGTAAAGAAAAAAAATAATTCAGGGTATAGACTTTGTATTGATTTTAGAAAATTAAATACAATCACTTTACGCGATAATTATCCGCTTCCAGTTATAGAGGACCTAATTGATAGGTTATCTAATAAACATTTTTTTACAATAATGGATTTAAATTTATGAATGAGGAATCTATTAAATATACAAGTTTTATAACTCCGCTTGGGCAATTTGAGTATTTGAAAATGCCATTTGGACTGAAGAACGCTCCAGGTGTTTTTCAGAGATATGTTGAGGACATTTTCAAGGAATTAATTGAGTCAAAGAAAATCGTCATCTATATAGATGATATATTAATAACTAGCAATACTATTGAAGAACATTTAGAGATTTTACGGCTTGTATTGAAAATCTTATCAGAAAATAAATTAGAAATTAATGTTGAGAAATGTAAATTCTTTTATACTAATATAAACTTTTTGGGTTATACTATCAGTTATGAAGGAATTCGACCAAGCTTAGATAATATAAAAGCGATTGCAGATTATCCACCACCAAAAAATTTACGAGAATTACAAAGATTTTTGGGTATGTGTAGTTACTTCCGGAAATTTATTTGTGATTTCGTACATTTATCAAAATCATTACAAGATATGCTGAAAAAGGGAGTAGAATTTAAATTTAATATCGAGCATTTATCAGCGTTTGAAATTTTAAAACAGAAGTTGATAGAAAGACCAGTATTGGCTATTTATGCACCTACGGACGAAATCGAGCTGCACTGTGATGGTAGCGCGGTCGGTTTCGGCGCCGTTTTATTACAGCGCAAGCAGGATGGGAAACTACATCCTGTCTTCTTTTTCTCCAAACGAACAACCAGTCCAGAAAATAAATACCATTCTTACGAGCTTGAGACACTTGCCATCATTTATTCATTGCGTAGGTTTAGGACTTATTTATTGGGAATAAAGTTTAAAGTAGTAACGGATTGCAATGCATTAGCGCTAACATTAAAAAAACAAATCATTAACCCCCGTATCAGCAGGTGGGTATTGGAGATGCAGGAATACGATTATGAGATAGAGCACCGAGAGGGCAGTAAAATGCAACATGTAGATGCGTTGAGTAGAGCACACCCTATCTTGGTACTGGAAGAAAACACTTTTGAACAAAATCTAGCAATTTGTCAGAGTACTGATCCAAATTTGGAAACTGTAAGGTTAGGTTTAGAAGAAAGTGAGGATAAATTCTTTGAGTTTAGGAATGGACTAATATACAAAAAAATTGATAAAAATAAAATTAGATTCTATGTTCCAGAAAAGATGGAACGTCAGGTAATAAAAAGTTGTCATGATGATTATGGTCATCTTGGAAAAGATAAAACCATGGAGATTATCAGACGTTCATATTGGTTTCCACAAATGACAGTGAAGGTTAAAGAATATATTCAAACATGTCCAAAATGTATTACTTATAATGTTCCAACGGGAAAGTCGGAAGGGTTTTTACACTCTATTCCAAAGGGTAAGCAGCCCTTTGAGTGTATTCATATAGATTATTATGGACCATTGGAACCAACAAAACTTAAAAAGAAATTTATTTTAGTGGTAGTAGATGGATTTAGCAAATTCGTTAGATTATATGCTACAAAGGCACAAACAACCGAAGAAACTATTAAATGTCTAAAACATTATTTTACTCATTACAGCCGACCAGTAAAGCTTATAAGTGATAGAGGTACGTGTTTCACCTCATCAAAGTTTTCATTGTACTTAAAAAGTCAAAACATACAACATATTTTAGTTGCCAGTGGTTGTCCAAAGGCTAACGGGCAAGTAGAGAGAGTGAATAGAGTTATTCGCCCCATGTTGTCTAAATTAGTTAACTACGAACACGGAATCTATTGGGATAATGTCTTAGAAAAGGCTGAGTTTGCCTTAAATAATTCTATCAGTAAGAGTACGAAAGAAACTCCTTGTAAATTACTTTTTGGTATAAATCAGCGAGGGGAAATTAATGATAATGTCAGAGAATATTTAGAAAATTTTATTTATGAAAGAGATTATGAAGATTTAGAACAGATGAGAGAAAAGGCATCCGAAAAAATAAAACAATCGCAAGAATATAATGAAAAGTGTTCAATCATAAAAGGAAATTTCCAAAAATGTATAAACAAGGTGACTTGGTTATGATCACAAATGTAGACACAACACCATTGGTTAGTAAGAAATTGATTCCACGTTATAAGGGTCCTTATGTTATTTCTAAAGTTTTAGACAGAGATCGTTATATAGTAAAAGACATTGAGGGTTTTCAGATCACTCAGAGGCCATTTGAAGGTATTTTTGATGTTTCGCGTATGAAACCATATAATTATTAGGGTGAATGTGTTTGTATTTCTTGTCATAACTACAAGTTATTAAAAGATTAAATTGCAACAACTTTAGAGATAACTCAATTAATAGACTGATTACGAATTGATAGATTGAAGGTTTGTGAAGAATATTATTATAAGAATATGAGTTTAGTTTTATATTTTTAAGCATACTTTGCATTTTCATTATTTGACTTGAGTTAGGAGAAAAAATACTTAATCATTAAACAAATGAAGTTTGAAGCAAATTACATTTAAAATTATTTGCAATTATTAGTTATGACTGGTATTATTTTATTCATGTATTATAGCTGCCATACATATCATATTACTATTCTCAACTTTGTAACGTAAAATTATTAATTATGATATAGGTGCCTACCAGCTTACAGCAAAATGCCAATTTTGTAAGTTTATTTAAAAACGATTACTTATGAAACAACTAATTGGTTTGTAAACTAATGTCATACATGGCTTATTCTAAATGTATACTATTGTTTATGGGAAGGCTATTCATACCAGGCAAATCTTATGTTATGTATTATTCAATTACTTATGCTATAAATTGTTGCTTATGAGAAGATTATCACGTCAGATATTACTTCTGTTATATATGTATTATTCAAATTTAGGTACCGCCTGTGTTATGTAATAGTATGTCAACTTATGAAAACATTTGTGAATATATGGTATACGATCAATTTAACTTATGGAAACATTGTAAAAATTAAACTTTGTAATGATTCGAGGCCGAATCATAAGTCAGGATGGCCGAGCTGTAAGAGTTATGTCAAGCCAACAATAGATGGCGTTTGGTAGGATATGTACGTTACCATTATGGCAGTCCAATGTGATGTAGAAGAAGAAGAAGAAGAGAAGATGTAAGATGTTTGATGTTTTTTGGTTAGAGTTGGTTTTGACAAGTTAATGTGATTAGGTGGAAGCGTGGATTAAGAAGATTAAGAATTGTCAAAGAGGTATTTTTAAATAAAGTGTATAAATAGGAAGTGTTATTTATTCATCCTGACAAAGACCTTACACATCATTATTTGTATGCGTTATGCATAATCTTAGCCTTAGGACGTTTGCCAAACGGGCTAAATGCTGGCTAAATCTATTACTTTTCCATTTAGTAAATTTTCGAGCTTGCTAATTCTTCTTCTTCACATTCGTCTAATTATTTGACAAGTGCGGTTTATTTGAAAGATTTTTAGAAGTATTTATTTGTAAAATGAACAAATACAAGAAAATAATATTACGGCCATAACTTCCTTGTTTATTTGCTGCAAATCCATCTTAAATGCCACACAATTGCTTTGCTTTTGAAATAAAAGTGACAGCTGAGCAATTGGCTAAATTCCACTTTGGTTTGGCACAGCCCTGGAATTAGCTGGCTTAATTTCCAATGCAAACTGGAATTTAGCCAGCATTTAGGCCGTTTGGCAAACGTCCTTAGTCTCTCTATGATCGTTGGATCATTCCATTTTCCACTGGAATTAAGCTTTTTAGTCCAACCTCCTTGTCGAGGAACGCCAACGTGTGAACCCGCGACATGGTGTAAAAAAAATACAAGAACCATTACAGGCATTAGTAAAGAACTAAAAACATCACAGAAATTGTCAAAATGTTGAAAAAGAATTTATTTTGATTCGACCGGATATAAATACTTTTCCATCGTACTGTAGTTATTGAAACTATTGGCGTGACTGTCGTTTGGCTTAAAACTTAACTTAACTTTTTGTACTAGAAGTTGCCATTGCATGCAAATAGGCGCAAGTCTTAAAGCAACGGGCTGGGAAGTATTGAACCTCGTGGCGCTAGTGTCGCCCGCATCTGGAATGTATTGAAACTCTTGGCGCGCATCATTCCTAATAAGCTTTTGCTACTTTTTCCCCCACCCTATTGAAAAGCAAGACAAAAATCGATAGTTTAAAAAAGCTTTTTTCGTATAAACAAACCGGAACGGAAGTTGTGCGCCGGTCAAATTGAAAACAAAAATAAATTTTGATTATTCGGTGAAATGTCAAGGGAAAGGAAAATTTTAGTTTAAATAAAATTCAGTTAGAAAAAAATTATCAAAATGACCAGTGTTGTAGATTATGTTCTATCGAGTGAAATTAATCATATTGTGTCCATGCAGACCAAGTAATTTCTGTGAAATTTTAGTACCTTTCTCAGTCGGTCCTAATCTCATATCCTTTCCATTTGTGTTTTATAGATACGCTAATTGGGGTGACTTCCTCACAAAATTGAGTACGGTTATGAGTCCTACGATGATACTGACAGTATGGACACCAGTTATTGGAGCCCTAGATACTGCTCTTTTGGTTGATCTGCTACTGCTTGTAGTTGCATCAAGCTTTGGGTCAACACTCTTGAAATGGTAAGTATTTTTCTATTTTTCTTTCAAGGCAATGAGCCTAAAATTTATTTTAATTGCACTATAAGACTGCTTGATGAAATAGTTTTTAATTATAAGATATTCATCATATTGTAAGTTATTATTGCGGGTAAATTTCTGAATCGCCTTTTGATATGATGAGGTGGTAATAGTAGTTCTATATCGGACCTTACTTCGAGCAACATCTTTTTCTTTACTCTATAGTCTCCAAGTTAATGTAGTAGTTTAAAGGCTCTAAAGGTCATAACATTTTTATACTTTAACCTTTAAGCCACTAGTGACATGCCTGAACTGACTACATTCTTGTCAGTACTAGCGCTTTAGTTACCGAATTTAGTAGACTAATACTACGTTAGTTACTACATTATCATAAGCGCTCTTGGGTAGCTTGTTCATTATTCTTTTATTTCAGGAGGCTGGATATGCTTTCGGTTGTCCATATATCTTGAAGAATGGTTGGATGGTTAAGAACCGGAATAGCTCCTTTATGTTATTTTTAGAGATGTCCGTATTTATGGAGCGCCGAGCACTTACCCAGAAGGTGTATAGGATTCTCTATTTCGTTGATTTATTTTGAGCTGCGCCTGTACTAATTAAAGTAAGTTTTCGAATTAGCTGCAAGTGTCGCGATTAAACCAACCAATAACTAACCTCTCTCACATTGGAGCTCGACATACATACGTTTCTAGACGTAGTGCAAGTTGTTTTGTTATTCCATCTAAAATTTGATTTGACAACGATTTGTTGCAAGATGTGTGTCTTCGCAACGCCGCCCGCACGAAATGGAAACTCGTCTGCTTGAACATGACGGAAAGCCAAGTGTTGTCTAGCCAGTCCATTAACCGATTCGTTTCCCTTTATTTTCCTGTGCTCTGCCACCCAATAAAGGGTAAAGATGGGTTTACTTCTCAATTTTGTGAGCTCATCGCGACATTGTCTCACCAGCTTAAAAAATATATAAGGCGTTATGATCGCAACCTGTTCGTTAATAAAGATGGCAATAATTTTGCTTCGGCATCGAATCCAGATATAACCTCAGACAAGCCTTCATAACTGCAAGCAATGCCATCGGAGGCCTAATTTCATACAGCAAGTATTTTTTACAGTCATACACTCTGATAGTCAACGCTCATCAGATTACAAATTTTAGTACCGGTGCGGACGGGGTCTCTTATATTAACTAATAGAACTTTTTAGTCAAGTACGACAATGTAAGTATACATTATGTTGTATAACCAGTACCTTTTTCACTGAGCTCCTTGATGAGTAACTTCCCCAACTCATCTATCAACTCATCAATAAATTGGTAGATATAGTGCATCTAATGCACGAGTGAAAGGGAGATAAATGGTGTTGAGCAATCATTGAATCGCGAAGTATAAATAAATGAGTTTATTCCAGGTGCTAGAACTAAAATCAGCATTGCATTCATCCAACCAATCATCCTGAACTCATTAGCGCGATCAAGACGATTAGGATACACTACGCTGAATTTTTTAAGCCCTTCTTCAATATTATGCTTTCAACTAAGTTTTGGGTCGTATATATCGCCAAATACTTTCCACTGGAAAGTAGGCAACACAACAACCATCCTGGGAAGGTTAATTTTGGTATTTTGATTCTTGTAGCGAAAAGCATCAGAGCTCTTGCTTACAATCACATTTAAATCGTCCATAATTTCACTAATTACCAAGTTAAATTTTTTGATCTCTTCTCGAAGAAACTCTAGTTGAATAAATAATAACAAAATTACAAAATGGAAAATCTCCCATATTAAGATCACTACATCGTTCTAAAAAAAAAATATTGTAACAATCAACCAGATTACGAAAGGTCCCTTCCCTGGAGCTTACTTTTTTAAGCAAATTTAATGAAGGTGAATGAATTATCTTTCCTTTAAATAGTTCTGCGGTAATTCCTTTCGTCACATTCAATTATATTGTCAAAATACATAAATAAAATTACTCTTAATCTTCAAATCTCTTCCAGGGTAGACCAAGAGCCACGACCATATTGGTGGATCAACGAAACACCCATGTACACTAAAAAAACAATGCCGAAAATAAACATTTCTCCACCCACATGTGAGACATCATCTGGTGGCTTTTCCACACATAGCGCAATCTTTACAGTATTGCTGTTTGTATTAGGCATGAAATTAGTTGACTTATTAACAAAGATAGATCCATGTCATTCACGTTTGTATAAATATGGTATGTACGCTTTCACCATATTGGGCTCAACTCTTATGTGGGCCTCCAGAATGTACTTGGGAACGCATTTCTTACATCAGTGTGTAGCTGGTAGCATACTCGGAGCGACACTTGCCTACTTTTACTATGAAAATAATGAATTTGAAGCAAAAGCTACAGAACCAGAACAAAAGGAAGCACTTCTGGGTGCTCTTGGATGTAGTGCATTGGTTGTGATAATGTATGGTGGAATGGTGTTGCTAGGACTAGACTTACAGTGGTCAACTCGTATGGTATTTAAAAGGTTATCTTTCAAGTATTTTCACAAACATTGAACTTCCGATTTTCAGGCCTTTAAATGGTGCGGGAATCCAGACTACCTTAAGCCCACAACTACCCCAGTATATTCAGCGGTAAAAGACTTGGGAATGATTTACGGAATTGCCATTGCGTCCCCGATGTATGAAAAGTAAGTTTTTTTTATGATTTTCTTTTCAAGATGATTGAACGATTGGAGTGACTTTTTTTTTTTAATTTCAACTTCTTTTTTTTTTAGGAAGTATCTGCAGAATTGCAATCGCTTCCGTAGTACAATGCTTGCAGTTTTTATAATAGCGGGCCATCAAATGCTGGAAGTGATAACTCCCACAGCTTGGGGCCGATGTGCTTTTCTTATGTTTGTGTTTATTCGAAGTGGTGCTTTTTCATATATGACTGCCCACGTTTTGCCAACACAAAGTGTGGACTAAGATCGAAACTAATATCGAGTTGTAAATTCATTCTTGCAGTAGAGTTAAGTAGGTATTTTTTTAAATATTCAATTATTTTCATTGAGCAATGTGACTAAGGTTGAGGTTGAAAGATGCATTTGGTATAATAATATGTGTGCAAATGTAACGCGAATTAAAGTTTTGGGAATGTGAATCATTTGTTTACTCACCATTCGAGTAAAACTTGTTAATGTTAAATCATAAAAAGAAGTAAAATTGTTTTAATTAAATTTTGTTATGGAAAGCTATATAAAGTTAAAATAAAGTTTATGTAAATGCACAAGAAATGAAAGGTTTTCATTTATGTATCTTACAAAAGCCATTCTACTCGAAAATAAAAATTCGTAATAAAATTGATTGAGCTGTTAGGTTTTTCGAATAATAAAAAAGCACAATTTAGGAATTACATGTCGTTTTGTGCTAATTTTTTTATCTCTGAATTGATTGATATAGTTGAAAAAAAAGAGGGACTTATTCCGAAGCAGTTGTAGAATCCAGTGCCGAGTTTCCTCAACCAGTTATTCAGCATTCAAGTGATCACACTAGCACGCTTACGGTCGCCGGCTATGATGATCCACCTTTCTCCGGCTCAAGTCTACGAAGAATCAGATTCCTTGCGGATGATAGCACCTTGATACTACAGCGAGCGATTTACTCGAGCTGGACGAACCAGCAGACCACTACCTTACGTATTATCACTAAACAATTGGTTTCGCTGGCGGTGTGGGGGGGGGGGTGTACTGTATCCTTAGATCATATAACAGAAAGGATAGGCTATGAGGTAGAAAAACTTAAGCATTTTTCTGCATGTAGTAGAACCGCATCGAAGTGTTTGTTTTAGTCATGGAAGTAGTAAACTATACAATATTTTCACACCGGGCGAATAATTTCGTGGTTGAAACATTTTAAAATTAATTTTTAAGTTTATAATTTTATAATATTTTTATAACTTTTTACATTTTTACGAATTTTCCTAGTGCCCCGTTTATTTTCTGATGATATTGTTTGGCGTTGCTACTGTAACTTAAGGCGACAATGACAATTCAGCATTGGAAAATGTTAAATTTTTTTGCCTGGGGGTCTATTATTGAACACGAAACTAAATTTCGAATAGAAATTTTCGTACATTATAGAAAATTTCGTACCATTGAACACGAAAAAGTCAATTTTTCGAGCGGAACTTTGCGGACATTTTCTCGTTGATATTTCACTTACCGAGTTATTGAAGTGCGGAATAGTTTATACAAACAATCATGCAAGTAGTTGTTATTAATTTTATTGTGACTTTTACTTTAAAAAACAATGAAATAATAACTATGCATTATTTTTATGGCCAAGCTTACGAATACTAATCAATACAAAACGTTGGTTAATTTTATGGTCAGCCATCCAGATTTGGCACACGTCTTCACTTTCAGGAGGCAACACGATATGGTCGCAATCCACATCTTTGAATGGGCTGTAGTGAAGCGCTCTTCCATTTTGGACATACTTCCAATTCCATAATATCCAAAATTTGTGATAACACGACAAATACAGTAGATTGGGACATTCCAAAATTTAGATATTGGCCCGTCCCACCTTGATAACCACCTTCAGCAAAGAATCTCATTGCCGCAGCAATTTTTAATATCGGTGGTATTGATGTAGAGCGGACAGTTGGTTTAAATTTATCTTGCTTCTCGTCTAATAAATATTTAAATGTATCGTTTGAGAGCCGGTTGTATTTCATGAACCTTGAAAGATTAAAATGAATTGGATTTGTCGTAAATGCTTACAAAGCCTTACTGTTTCGTAGGTGTCTCAAATATGTTAGACTGATCGCGAATTCGCTTTCAAATAATCCTTAAATTTCCCCCCTCCTCTTCTTCAAAAAATAATGCATTGCTATCCATTTTTAAAATAACACTTGAATATTTTTCTGAAAGGAATGAACACATCACTATGACAATTGACGAATTAACGGAAAATCTATTACATATATATCGAGTTTTTGTACTAGATTACTCTTTTTTTATATGGTAATGCTTTACATAGAGTTCGTTCGTATTCAATCATAGCTCGAATATAATTTTTCGTACACAAATTTCGAGAGGTCCGAATTTCGTTTTATGTTCAATAATAGACCCCCTGAAATGTCAGAAATAAATTAGATTTGTCGAACTGACGAATAACAAGGCGATACCCATCTTGTCATTTCCCCTCCGTGTCACAATAAAAAATTCTTATCACACGTAGACGAATTTTACACAGCATAGCCTATCTTGCTTACAATTGCAATTTGAATTTTTATTTCACAGTAAGATGCCCCCTCCCCCCCAACTAATTTTAATGCTAGATCCGCGCTTTACTCGACTACTGAATCTGTGTTTATAGGACATCATTTTGACTCGATTACGCCAGCAAAGCGTATTCGAGTCGATTCGACCCAATTTTAACTTGAATCGTGTATACATGGAATTGAACCCGAGTTGAACAGTGGTTCACTGCGCGTACACCTTTTCTTCCCCCTTTTTCAACCGTAGAATACCAGCTGATTAACTCTTCGTTTAGCATAACGAACACTGACATATAATAAGAATGGACTGAGTCATCCTATCTAATTCCTATTGTCAAAAATGGCATAAATTTTGGCTAAAATTTATTTGTCTCTTTCAAACTCAAAATTTACACTAAACTGTAACCAATTTTGGAAACAGTACGGCTGTATTAATTGGAATACATATCGTAATTGACATAAAAATGCAGACAAATATATTTTTACGTGCAACAGAAAGAGACAACTGGTGACATCTACTGGCAATGGAGAGTAAACAACTTCAGGTTCGAAGAATCGATGATTAAATCTTCGGGAAGGTTCCGGAATAGAATGAATAGAATAGTCAAGAAGCTTCTGGAATAGAACACTGCAGAATAATCTGGAGAGTTTCTAGGGTATAAATATAACAGTTGTCACCGCCAGGAAAAGAGTCTTGTCTTAGACGTTGCAGTGTTAACAAGCGAAAGTAATAAACAGGCTGAAGTGTTGTAATTGGATTGCGATAATTGAAAGTACAGTATTAGCGATAATTAAAGTTGAGTTGATTAAATGAATGTTTGTGAATTTTATATGATTAGAGTGAAGAAGAGTAAAGAACTTGTATATTAAATATTGTGTTTTAAATAACGAACCAAAGGCCACGCTCGCAACAATATTATTTATATACGTCTATCTCTTACAAGCTCAAGCATATTTTACATCAAATCTGCAGAGAAACACATTTTACAGTAATATTAAAATTAATTTTTGTGTTAAGTAAAACGAATTTAACTTCCTAAACAATTTTCATTTAATGCAATACTATTTTACAACATTTTTAGTGTTTCCAATCGTTAAATAATAACTAATTATAAATCGGTGTGCAATTGTACGAAATAAATGTTGTCACAGCCTGTTCAATATTTGTGCCATTTTTGAAGCAAGAACGCTCAGTCCATTCTTATTATATGTCATTGATTCTTATTATTATATGTCAGTGATTCTTATTATAAGTGAGTGATAACGAATGAATGTGTCGATTGCGAATGGTTTTGACAGCATAACGAATACGGAATCTGCCCTCGTTATTCAAGAATAAGACTCCCGAATATTCGGATGTCTGGATATCAGAAGATCCGGATCCAATATTCAGCTCTACTTAAAACTCAACTCATTTCCTATTCTATGTGGTCCTCAACTATTCCGTTCTTTACAAAGTATTTTTTTGTTTAATCTCGTAAAAATTGGAAGAACCAAAAGGACTTTCTGCTCTGTTCATTCCGGATCGCGAATTCATAAAATTTTACTCCTTATTTGAAAATCTCTTCCAATTTTTCGCAATCAGGAAAAAATGTCCATGTCACTTTCCAATCGGTCCAAATAAAATTTAATAATATTAGGGATATTCACTCTTTAATGTATCAGTGTAGCCGATGTAAAAATACAACAAGAATTTACAACAAAGAGTGTACACACCCTTTAGCATTCAGATTATTTCGAAATGTAATTAGGGAATCCTCAAAAATCCTAGATTTCATAGTAATTCTAGAAAAAAGAATTGTGAAGATCCGGTTAAAAATAGCTGAGATAAAAACTAAAGTATCTCAACGATTTATGAAAAGAACGGCTTAAATTATTGAAATGCCGGATTTCATAGGATTTTGTGACCGTTTTGGTTGTTTCCCAATTTGTTTGAGGGGTATAGAAATAAAACTCGCTATGCCCATATTTGGCCAAAATTGAGTTAGCACCGGAATTAAATCACGTAATCGTTTCTTAAGACATGTATTTGATGAAAAAGCTGAGAAATGATTTTAACCTAAAGTAAAATAAGTTTGAAATCTTGAGTCATTTTCAAAACCCCTCCCATGTCCAACAAAAGTGAGACACATAACTTGCCACGTCCAATTAGTCGCAAAACTTGTCTCCTTCCTACTTTAGGAATAACTATACGAACATTAATTTTCAAAACTAGCTATGTCCAGCTAACGGTAAAATCCCATTATTTGCATGTGACGCATCAATATTGTATCGTGTAGTCAGTTGGCCTGGCTGCTTAAGAGGACACGGTTGTGATTCTGCGTCAATAGATTTGTAAATTTTTTTGCAATGGATCGAGAAGGAATTCGATATACTCCAGGAAAGGGAAGAAAGTGCGAAAGGAATCCTGAAAAATTGAAACAAAATCTGAAGAAATAGGAAAGGTTAAGATTTATATTTTATAGAAATGATGTCATTTTAATTATTAATAATCTTCAAGATATTTCAGCCATGAAAGGCCAACAGCACCCACTTGCAACCATTGGAATGGAGCATTCCAATGTAAGATGCTTACACACCGGGATATTCAACATTTTTATGCATCATTTTACAATGTTTCTAATAAAATTGCACAAGATAATTTCCTCTTAAAATAAACAAAGGCTCAGTTTCCAAAAAGGCCAAGATCAAGAAAGGATCCTCTGAGTCAGGAAACCAAGAAGCAATGCAGTATCAAGTACTTTGTTAAAAGAGGTTTGCAAATGCCTACTGAACGAAAAAGCTCAATAGTTCTAATGTGCAGACAAACATTTTTGGGAATTTTAAAAGTTTCAAAAGATAGGATTCAACGAATTCGTAAGGCACATCTAAAAACAGGATTACCTCCCGTTGAAAAGAGAAGGAGGTGACCGTTATGCTGAAAAATTTTTAACAAAGAAAATGTCTATGAAAACTTTTATTGAGCAGTTGAAACAGATAGATACCCATTAATGCAGAGGACAAACTATTAGCCGGCAATACGTGTCTAGCGATTTAAATATTAACAAAATCTGGAAGCATTATAATGACGACGTAACCGACAATTTAAAGGTCAAAACAAAACTTCCTATTTTCGGAATTTTTTCAATAAAAATGTCAACATTGGTACACCGGCTACAGATGTATGCTCTCATTATATTGCATTAAAAGAAAAAATTAAGCTCGAAATTGAAAAAACGTAGTCAATAACGGAAAAAAGAATTCATCAGTTTAGGGCAGCGACATTTTACAATATCCTACGAGAAAAAAAGGATAACTGCATTATGTTTTCTTATGACTGTCAAAAGAATTTAATACTGCGTAAGGTACCGGATCAGGCAGCTTATTATTTACGACAGTTATATTACTATAATTTTACGATGTGTTGTGGAACCTCTAAGGATAGTCTAACTAAACAGAATGTTTTCCAATATGTTTGGACAGAAACAGATGCGCCTAAGGGAAGTAATGAAATAGCTTCTGCAGTCTATTATCGTCTCTGCAATACACAAATTCCAAGCAAAGTGCACCAAATCTATGATTGAGAAACAAAACTAGCTATGTCCGAAACATTTTAGTTAATAAGACTATTAAAATCTGCAATATATTTCAATCACTACCTTAAACTAAGAGTTTGATAAATGCTATTAATTTAAAGATACATTTTCATTACAGTAGCCAGTCAATTTCTTGCTACTGGTTTATGAGCTTTTACTCAAAAACGCTCAGAGTGGACATAGCGAGTTTTATTTCTATACCCCTCTTCTACTATTACTACATAATTATACACTATTTCAATATAATGTCAGCGGAAAAAATGAAGCCTGTTTTATTGGGAACGTTTATTTCCAATTAGTTTTCCGCTCGGGCTAATATTTTAGGAGAAATGTTAATAATAGTAGAACAACCTCGTTTTACGGCAATCTTTGCCGCTTTTTTGCTGTGACAAAATGTTAAAATTTACTATTTACCTTTGTTGGTTGAGAAAAATACCACTCAGTTGTTCGTCAAAGACTTAAAAACATTTATTTAAAATTCGCAATTTATAATAAAAATATGCAAAGTTAACAAATTTTCTACCTTAAATCTAGTGAGAAAAATATTAAAACTCTAGAATTTCATATGCCTGTTCACACGAAAAAATGTGAATATTCTCATGACGAGACTCTCATTCATGCACGGATATTTGAAAGCGCGATAAGAAATGCTCACATTTTCATGGGAACCGGCAGAAAATATTTTCTACTTGAAGTTAAATTTGAGAAGCTTGCATTCTTAAGGAATGCAAGCAAAATAAGATGCATAGACGTTATCTATTTAAATGAAATTCAGAGGCTTGCTTTTATATGGAATGCAAGGTAAGTTAATTAGCTGGCTTAAACAACCTTTATGGAATAACGGTGGTTCGGAGGAATTTTTTTGTAAAAATGAAAAAGAGTTTCGTAATCGAACAATTATGGGGTATATGGGACCCGGATGAGGAATAACTTTGAACTTCGGGACGGAGTAAAAGCTCAGTGTGTAAATATCTCGCCTTGAAAATAAAAACCTTCTAATAGATAGAGAATTTTGTTACCTTTAATTTAAATGAAAAATATTTTCTCTAGGGGTATCCGTTATGATGCATGGTCCGACAAAGTGAAAAAGTGGTTTTCAGTCGAAATGTAATCAAGTTTTAGAGGGTGGAAAAACTATACTATGAAATATGCCGGATTGAAAATTGAAAAACGCCATTCGATAAAGATCAGCGGGGGCTTTAATTAGAAACACCCCATGTCGTATTTGGGATTAGAGGACGGTGGGGTACAATCCTGCATCCCAAAATCCCCTCCCTAAACTTTTTTTTCGATAAATTTAATCACCTTGTCGAACTAAAGACGAATCAAAAGTTCGTTTTTTTTATTCGCTCGCCCAACCGCCCAACCGCCCCACCCTACCCCCACTCCCACCCTGCAAGAAAGGTTCGAATTTTGAAAAGCTAATTTTTGAATTACAAATACTATTATTAAGCAATTTAGGACCGAAAAAGAAAATCGATCACACCAATTTTGTTTTCGGTAATGTTTTATTAAGTTTTCCAGAAAGTTTCATGCTCTTTGATGCTCCATTACTTATGTTTTGGATTCAAAAATTCGCAATACCTTTTTTTGTGGGGGAAAACCGTGATGCGAGTAGATGTAAATTGAACACCCTGCTAAATCAACCCAGTACCACAAAAAATATATAAATGTACCAGTCTCGATAGTCCTAAAAAGGATCTTTCATTTAGCACACTGGAAACTTTCCTAGGACACTCCCTTCCCCCTCCACACACCCTGACATTTGACGTTCAATCTAACCTCCTAAGTACAACTATAACAAGCCGGTTTACACTGCCAATTTGTGTATGTAAACCCTTGTATTGCATTTTATATGCATAGGACTTGTATTACTTTACTGGGTTGCAATCAAATACATCTTTTACAACGATACACTCTTTGATTCAACATTGCGTGAATATCCCTATTATTTTTGTCATTTTATTCTTTTGAAATGCTCACTCCCGCACCATTAATTATTCTGAGGCACTTAGAAATTCAAATATTTTTGAGCGATGGAAATATTTGACAGCTGCTCACACGATTGGTTAATTAATATAACGAAGACTTGGACTAAGTGGACTTCTATTTTGCTATTGGCGCTCTTTGGAATGTAAAGCAAAATTCAAACATTTCTTCAACTTAGCTATACGTCAGATTTGCTGGAAGTGAGGCCTAAAATACATTCACGGCCTCAGGTCATAGCCACTTATGGCTTGTGAGAGCGACGCAACAAGTTACAAACAAAAAGTTTTGGAACACTACATTTGTCGCCAACATAATTGACATTTCTGTGTGGACATTTCATAATTGACATTCGTGTTATCTAGATTTGGTTATTTTTTTAAAACATAGGAAATTAAAAGGTACCTAATCGCAAATAAACTAGTTATTAAAAACTTGATAAAATTAGATTCTTTAATTAGTTTGAGATTTTATGGGTTTTGTGGAGGAATTGATAAAGTAAATCACTTTAAACGAAGTTCCTTATTAATTTCACGGACCCACCATCTTTTTTTTTTTTCATTATGCTTTGCAATGTTAAGTAAGCCACTTAAGCTAAAATGCTAAAATTAAGGCGAAATCGCAATCGGCGCAACAAGCACCAGCTGTAATGCTCGGTTTTATACAATGGTGACCATATGCTACAAGATGATTCTTGCTGCTTGGTTTAGAAAAGTTCAAATTTTGAGCTTGCTGGAACAGTCCTGCCAACATACTGGAATAAAAAATAAATATTTACACAACATATTAAAGAAAATTCTTCCCATATTTCCTCCGGATGCATTATTTTTTTCTTTTTAATCGAGTAAATTAAAATTATAAGGAACACAAAACTCTATTAAGATTTTATGTTTTCAACTATAAAAAAGATTAGCATTGCAAAGACATGCATTTGACGCTTTCATTTAGGCTTGAAGCACAGACAATAAATATACAGATATTGACGATAGTAGTAAGGAAGTGATGTTTGGAAGAGCTCATAGCAAACCTCAATAACTCACTGATCTCGGCTAAATATATCATGGGTACGAACCAACATTTGTTTTAATATAGGCAAAAATTCCTTTCTTTCTTAGAATCTAAATCGACCATATTTCTTCATAATTCGTGTGGATTATTGGTGGCTGTAGACGGTTACTTACGCAAAGCGAACGAGCCCTTTAATGTAACAGGCGTACACAAATTAACTTTAACTCGTGAGAGGAGAACTTTCGTTAAGTTTAAATATCCAATTTCCCGTAAGTATAGTGTGCTAAGAATCGCTCATTCCGTATGAACGCGATATGGTCAAACAAATAAATTATTACTAAATAATTAAAAGTGCAATGTAAAAATTAAAATGGAGTAAACATGGTACTGCGAATTAATAGAAAGCACAAATCTTCGATTAAATCAACTTCCATTTTTTATTATTTTCACTTTTACCACTTTTTAAAATTGAAAACATTAAATATCAAGATAATAACCCTTACGGAATGTGATATTTATTTAGGCTAAAAATATCAATTTTTCGGAAGTAAACCTTAGTCTCGTTTAATTTCATAAAGTTACTTACTTCTATTGTAGTTCAGCCTTTAGTTTGAATCCCGATATTTATTTTCGCATTTCACGATTAGTCAAGCTCAGGCAAGTTAGGCGAAACCGCTGAGAGTTCTTGCAATTATTCGTTCTTTGGCTGTACTTAAGTACATACACACTGTCGTTCTTTGCATTCCAGGAACTGAATTTATTGAGGTAAGTTGAAATTTCACTGTGCACTTGCATTTTATTATCGATTTGCATTAACTTCCTACTAATCTTCCTACAGGTATGCCGCACATTTCCCTAATTACAATTTCAATTAAATTTCAATGAAATTTTTACGTTAATAAATACTTTATCATATTTAAAACATCTGTCGAGTCAGTCCATTTGTTAAAATTTGCAATTTTCTTAAATACTGTAACCAAAATGTGCAAAATCTAATTTGGTTGTGGCGATTACTGCTAGCCGCTTATGCGTTATTTCCCTAAATGTGCGATTTGTACCCATGCCAATAAATTTTACTAAAGTTTGTAATTTTGTATACTTATCCATATTATATTATAATATACTTATTCTATTAAGCTGAGGAAAGCTTCGGCTATCGGATGTATTTTGAGGGACTTTGTTGGACTAAAACAGTGGACTTTTTTTCTCGCGTAATTGTGCGAAATTGGTGCGTCGACTTCCTATGAGGAAAATGTTCATAACAGAGCACTCATGGTCATGGAAGTAAGAAGTGCAAACATATATGCGAAATATACTAGCTGGCTGGGGTGTATGTGACCCATGTGCATGAAAATTAGGTTTCTGGCAGCGAAAACGTCCCGAGAAAGTTTTTTGAATCGGGAAAGGAGTACACCACTCGATAGTACTCGGCAAGACCTTTAATTTAATATGCAATAACATAGTATGCATTACATAGTATTGTTACGTGCAATAGAAAGAGACAACTGGTGACATCTACTGACAATGGAGAGTAAACGACTTCAGGTTCGGAGAATTGATTATGTAATCTACAGGAAGGTTCAGGAATAGATTGAATAGAATGAATAGAATGAATAGAACAGTCAAGAAGCTGCTGGAATAGAACACTCCAGAATAATCTGGAGAGTTTCTAGGGTATAAATATAACAGTTGTCACCGCCAGAAAAAGAGTCTTGTCTTAGACGTTGCAGTGTTAACAAGTGAAAGTAATAAAGAAGCGAAAGTGTGTAATTAGATTGCGATAATTGAATGTACAGTATTAGCGATAATTAGAATTGAGTTGATTAATTGAGGAATTGTGAATTTTATATGAATAGAGTGAAATAAAGAACTTATATATTAATTATTTAATATTATGTTTTAAATAACGAACCAAAGGCCACGCTCGCAACAGTATTATAGTGAAACATATAATAACAAATATCGTATAGTATAGACGATACTAAGGATATCGATATTTTAAGAGCAATATATTAGTGTATCGATATTTTGAAAACAAAAATGGAAATATTGGTGTATCGATATTTTTCCCATTATTGACCATCCCTATATCCAACTATTATAAGAAATAAATCTTGCATTAATGTTTACCCCCACCCACCCATCCACCGCTCCGCACCTCCAACTCATCCCGCAAAACGGTTAGCCGAGATCAGTGAGTTATTGAGGTGTGCTATGAGCTCTGCCAAGGTATTCTCTTTAAAAGTTTGACACTAGAGCTGTGACATGTTTCGTCGTATAACGTATCCATATATATTTCTATTGAAAAGACAGAGAGAGGAGAGATTATATTGTGCTCTCTGTACTGTACTTTCCTATACGTTCGGACACAAATGGCGGCGGAACGTGGTTCGTAATGGGAATACCTTGTATCACTGTACCGTCGATATCTGTAAATTTCTTGTCTGTGCTTGGAGTTTAGCTAAACATCATGATGCTTGTTGGGTTGATTGCTATTTGGACTTAAAGCAGTTTTCTTAATTTTTTTCTAATTCCAATTCTTTCACAATAAATAAAACAGTGACAGCTGTCAAACACACTTGTCGCGGCGTGCGTCGCCGCGTTTACTGTGTTTTAAATGCGACATTCAGTACGTTTACATGAATACTTGAAGTATGCTTGAAGTAATCAAAATATCTTGAAAACGCTCATTCAACGGGTAAATTTCAACATAAGTAAATTCAAGAAAAATTCAAGTCAAGTAATTGGAATTAATTCAATCAACCGTCCTACCTGAGCTTCAAGTGTATTTCAAGTCAAGTACTCAAGTATTCATGTAAACGTATACTGATTGTCGCCAACTAAAATGTGTTTAGGCCTTAACCCGGCAATTAGAAGAGTCAGTAGAGCTGACGGACAGTGTTGACCTTGCCTGTTCTGTTAATCAATTTTACTAACTAAAAACCCTTTGCATTCGACAAATCATTCATAATTCATCATTCATTATAAAATGCCGTCAAGCGGTGCAGACATTCTCCTTCTGTATGTATTGCTAATGATTACTTCCTTATTCTATCATCTTTCTCTAAAAACTAAAGATTACATTTCCCACTCAAAAGAGAAGATTAGAAATATAAACACAAATTTCATCTACCTTTTATTTTCGGTTTCGGCCATTTGTCAGTTTATTGACTAGTTAGTAAAAAAAACTAGTCATCACGGGATTACGCAAAGCTGTGTCAGTGTCAGACTCTGCCATTGTCTGTTCTACTGACTCGTGTAATGCCCGGGTAAGTTACATTTAAATCCACTGACTACAAGAAGCCATGCTTCTTATTATATATAAATTGTTTTGTATTTTCATGTAATTAATAATTTTTTCTTTCATTTTTTTCTGTTGTTGTAAAATATTTTACAATTGAATATGAAATAATTCTGACAGATAAACAACTTTCGCACTGATAAACAAAATTCTGAATAATTATAAATCTCCTGCTATATTGAAAAACTTGCTAACCTTCGTCTTCTTATTCTTCAATGTTGGTAGTACTGGGGATACAAAATTTTATATTTGACCAAGCACGTTAACGGCCACAGCGTGGCTTGTGCTAAAGTATTGATGAAGTTGAATGTGGCCTTGGCAGGCAAAATAAATTAGCCTGAAAAACTTCACCAACATAAATTTTATTCCACCATAATAAAGTACCACACATTTTACAGGAGAAAACGAAGAATGTTGATGATATATTCCCTGGGAAATTTTAATTCACCCATCCTAATCCTATAATCCAGATCTGGATCCGAAATCAAAGGATTGCTTAAAGGATATATGTATATACTGGAGCTCCTTAACTGAAGCTGGGAACACTGTTCGAATATGATTCAAGGAAAATATATCGCATGTGGTTATTGACTTTTTGCCACTGACCCAGAATAATTTTCAGAATTATTAAAACCTGATGAAATCTACCTAAAAATTTAAAATAGCTTCTAAGATTGTCACATTAGAAGTTCTTTGTTATTGTTTTTATACACAAATTATTAACATTAAAATCATTAACAACTCGAAGTCAAGCGACATAATATATGTACATAATACATATATATTGAAATTGTACATATTCGCAACAGTTCTAATTTTCAGCGCGAATAGAGCTGGACTCGAACCCAACTTACTTATGCAAATATCTTTTAAGATTGTCTCGTTGGCAGAGTAATCATACATAGTCACCGACTTATAGACTGAGGGATTGCTTGTTACTAACCGGAAAAGACAAATTAAATTATTTCAGCTTTCGATATTAAAATAAAGTCGAATGCTGGCATGATTGCAACTCTTATATGCATATTTTAACGTCCAGTTTCGCTAGCCAAGGAAAAGCTTACGCTTAACGTCACGTGAATATTGCACTTTTCCATGCGTGGGCGTCAACAGTGGAATTTTCACGAAATCACGTAGGGCTCTATATATGCAAAGTTAAATTATTATGCAACATATTTAATGTACTGTGCATTAAATGCAGCAGGTATCCTATACATTATTGCCATTAATGGAGCGTAACGATTCAAGATTTCAAATACAAGAATTCTCTCCGTCCAAAAACTCTAACTACCTACCTACCTACGCGGGTGTTGATAAATCGCCGATTCACTCACTTTGCAGATACTTACTTAAAAACATACCAAAGTTAGTAAAGTGGCTTAAAATGAGTAAAATTAAAACAAAGCCACTTTAGCAGGTTTCCCCTTGTAAATATAACATGAACGCATGCGCTAAAATGAATTCTCGCAGCTGTTAACAGGTTTGGAATTTTCACTTTCAAACGTTTTAAGAAAAATTGCATAAGCCCAAGGTCAAGCTCAAAACCAGCTCAACTTTAGACCCACCACGGGCCGCAGGGTATGTTATAGACCTGTTTTGTATTTAGTGCATGTACGGCTGAATTTTTGATCATGGTCACTTGCCCAACCCCATCATGGAGAAATGCAACTTATAAGAGTCGCCGCAATCTTTAAAATGAGGAAACGCATTCTTGACTCTATGTTTGTGCTGTGGTGTATGATGCTGAGTTATTGTGGTGGATAGACACCTGGCTACAATTGCGTTTAAGAAATATCAAACTCACCTGTACTCTCTCTCTCTCTCCCTCTCTCTCCCCTACTCTCTCCGGAACAATAGTATGATGAGGGAACACCGTCGAGGTAGTAATTGTCGGTGCTAAATTACGAGCTGTTTGAATAAAGTGTCGATCTCTTACTTTGATTGCTGCATAAAAGATAAGCTAGAGGTAATTTTCTGTTGCTCTTGTCATGTAGATTGAAGTGTGCGACTGCGCGATGATCACCACTTAACGCATATGTCGTACTAAACCAAATGGGCCAATTGCTAAGTGATAGCCAACATTCGCCCCCCAGGAAGTATTAATTGCCGTAGTATATTGCAGATAAAAGTTAGCATAATCGATTAGTGCTGCGCATATATTCTGCGCCATAATCTCATTTAATTGTCCATAAAGAGTCAATTATTAGGCAATAACTAATGGATTTATGCAGACGAGGACTGCTTGTACGTTGTAATTTACAGACCGCGATAATAAGGCGAAACCAATGCTAATGTTAGTATTGGCTTTGATCTTTCCAGCTCGGCTAAACAAGGAACAAACTTGACTTTGGTGCGGGTGGAAAAGTGAAAGGATTTCTATATCGTTACGCTTTCGTCATGTCGTTTGTTCATTTTCGTGTTGTAATTAAGTTGTTCGGTGAATTTCACTGTGATTGACGGCAAATTTTACTGTCACCAGTTTTAATTAGAAATGGAAAATTATTTTTGTTTTCTTTTTGTTTTGTTTTTTTTTTTTTTTGTACGTTTTATTGATGAGCTTCGCTGATTTAGTAATAAGTAAATCTGATACTCTTATGCACGTGATGCTTTTTCCGGTCTTTGTTTTTTTTTTTTCATTACCTTGAAGAGTTTTATCCATCAATAAAATTTGAAGAACGATACATGCGTAAGTTTCTTACGTATAAAGTAAATGTGCCACTCAGTGGTTATCTAATAGTATTTCTGGACCATAAATAGCTGTACTTTTACAATTTCAGGCTTACTATTATTTTTATTTTTGGATTGCCGCGGTTGGTATGAGCTATGAGAGCGCTGTAATCTAAACGATATTTTATGCTATGCTTCTCATTTATTAAAGCCAATTTACATTGGCTTGTTATGGTCGTAGCATAATGCAGGTAGCATTATGCTACACTGGGACTAGCTGCGCCATGAAAGCGGCTATATACACCGAACGCGACCTAGTAAACTTCATCGCGGCAAATAGAGAAGGTGGCGGAAAAGGTGAAAAAAAGAAGAAGAAGAGGGAGACATCTTGTCTGAAAAAGTGTGTGGTATAGAAGCAAAGTAGTGAACGATACAAAATATTATCGGTAGTTATAAAGGAAATCAGCATTAAGTGTTGCTGAAAAATTAGAAGAAATATATAGACAGAGGAAAGTATCAACGAAATTATAGAGAAAAACCCAACCAAGCCGCTGAAAAGGATAGTTGAAAAGCTGTAGAACGGAGTAGGCGAACGAAGTTTCACGAGAACGCTCGCGAAACTAAGGCCTTAGTATTTGTGCAAAGTGTTTTATATATATTGCTGTCACATTTTAGTTCGAAAAGTTTGAATCAAGAATTTTCCCCGTCGGAAACGGCGGACAGGAGCACGTAGAAATTGAGCCCGCCAGGCCAACAAGAATATAACTTATCTAAAGTCTTTAACATCATAGGATGTCATCTCAGTTAGCTGTAATAGGAAGACCATATTTCAAACCAAAACAGATCGGCTAGTGGCATCATCGAGTTGCTTTTTCCCCGTCTTAACCGTTATCTAAATCAATGTCCACATCTCTTCCACATCAATATGCTGATCGACATTTTGTCAGCTAATCGAGTAGGCGAAGGACAAGTTCTTCTAAATTTTTTTGAAACAAACAGATTGCTCTGCAAAGTGAAAATGGTTTGCCCACTGACATATATAAAATGGACTGCTGATACTACTGAAATTCCTTACATTATTTGACATTATTATGGGATCACTTTTCTATAGTTGTCCCTTTTTGGTTTAACTACTTTATTCCGCTGAACTACAAATAATAAGTTCTATACAAAATCATACAAAATACACCATATTCCAGTTTCAGTTCAGTGGTTTTCCAAATGAATATATAGGATAGAAATAGATGGCAATACAATATTTGTAATCCTTTCTCTGTCCCCCATAGCTACTTTTAGGGGCAGGTAGACAGAAATTGCTTAATTTTATTTCTTTAAAAATCAAGTTTAAAAATATTTGATGTTGTAAGGAGATAAGCTTCCAAGAAGAGAAATAATTTCGAGTGCTTCTATAATTTGTTGAACTTTTAAGATGAATATTAAAGCAAAAGTAAAACTTGAAATTAAGATAATTGTCACATCCTGCCAAAAAAAGTTGACCTATATGAAATAGCAAAACAGGCAGTCCATGTTATATATGTCAGTGGGTTTGCCAAGTGTAATTGTCATCCAGTCCTGGATTACAAAGTTATTAACCATTCACGACAACAGTGTATTGAAGCGTATAGCCGTTAAATTACATGTAAGATTTAGATCGCTGTCCCTCATACATGATTATGGTTTGGATAAAGCAAATTCTCCATTTTCCTAGTACTGGAACGAGGAAGGAAATTGCTCCACTCAGATATTTATGGTGTCGAATCGGAGCTATAGCAAGCCCGCTTTTCGGAGTTTCATCTCTATTCTTATCTTCCAACATTGTGCTACGTTTTTTTGTGAATTTTTATTAGATAATACATAAACAATACATAATTTTGACATCACTTTATCCGTACACGCTACGTTAACATTAGATAGTATCGGACAGATATGTAGTCCGAAACAGTTTACTTTTAGATGAGCATCGGCTCTGTAGGATATTCGAAGCGATCATCTCATGGATCTTACGAAATTGTTGTCATCAGGTTAAGCAATAGCATATGAGTAGGGTTTCAGATAGTAATGTAAATTTCGCCCAACAGAAATAATAAATACGGTGGCACTATTAATTGGTTTTCAGCTAACCTGCGTTCAGCTCCGGAAGGCCTTCAAGGATTGGAACCAGGGTGAGTAATATTTATAAATTTTTCTATTTTCGTTTTGCCGCCCTATTGAGTGCACTAAGTCAGGTTGTCAGTTCAGTGATATTTGAAATTCTAACAAGGACAAAATTTTAGTATTATACAAAAACAAAAACCAAGTGATTAGTCAAAAATTATGTCTCAAAATTGACATAAAGTAAAAATAAATATATATATATGTATAACGTAGTAAATATGTAAGTTTTTTGTCAATATCTCTACATTATATAATGTAAGTTGGAAAGATGAAACAACGGTGATCGCTTCCAAAATTTTGACTGATTTTCATCTTGCTTATAGATGATACTTTTGTTTATATACAAATTTTTTTTAGATATAATATTTGAAAAATAGAATATTACCATTCAAAGTCTCAAAATTTGTCCTCTTCTATCTTTATCTTATACCTTTTAGAAGCATGTATGCATTCATTTCTCTTATAAAAAAATGAAAAGCTATCGCAGGTTTTCAATATTTATAGGTATATAAATTAAAAGTAAGAAAAAATTCTTTTGATAAATCTTTATAACAAGAGATCCCTCACAAATAATAGATTTATTGTAAATATAGAAGAAGGAGAAACATACATAAATATATAAATATATACATAAAATAATATTAGAAAAAAAAGGAAAATTATCTATTGCAATGTTATGTTATAGCATAGATGGCATAAGAACTAGATGTCGCATGGAGTACCAGAGAAAAGTATACAGATTTTAAATCGCTGGTCCATTCCGGAATAGACCACAACATGTTTAAGAGGGGCTGAGAACAAATGTTCCTTTAACAGCAGCTTTGTATACATTTGGTCGACTCCCTCAACATGATAGATGCGGGAAAATATGAATAACGCGACGTACCTATCATCATTTCTCTTTTCATGTTGCTGTACTGATTAAACTAAACATATTCACAGTGATCTTCATTCAATAGGTAGGCATCGGTCGCTGTGGTGACTGGAGACGAGCATAATCTACGAATAGAGAAGTAAGGAAAGTTTGTGTACGTGAATGAAGCATTTTAATTGTGTGGAAATGTATACAAGGCGTCTCGGCAAAGGACAGGGCCTAAATAAAACTAATAACATACAGAGCAGTGCCTCGCTCCAATATAAAATTAACAATGCCTCGATCTGATGTAGGGAAGACCGAAATTTTTTCTTAGAAATTTACTAGAATATTTTTTGCTTATTGCTTGGCTACTCGTATCAATTGTTGTCGCCCTCCAAAAGTGCGTACAAATTCTAGGGAAAAATTTTCCATTAAATTTCTAAGAAAAAATAGTGGCCTAACTTCCATCAGCTCGAGGCATCATTGATTTCATATTATAGTTCTCGGCCTCGACCAGACCAATGCATTAATAAAATTCGGAGTAAGAATTTTCCAGCAAATTTCTAAGAAAAAATTGGGGCCTTCCGTTCATCGGCACGTGGGTATGGTGATTTTGTATGGAGCGAGGCATTGCTGGCACGTCACAAGTGCCAAGTCGAGGCATCGTCCAGGCATTGTTAATTGTATATTCTAGAAAAGCGTTGCATATTTTTGCTCTACGTGTCTAGACTTTGTTAGTTTTTCAAAGTCAGGTCGAATTGTAAATTTCTAGGAAAATTGTTAAGTTCGATAGGAGAATATTTAGTTGGTGCAAAGCCGTCATGCAACACCATTACAAAAAATTACTCTCAGGGGCAAATTAATTTAATAAAGTTGTTTCTTTTAAATCAAATCAAATCCTAATATCTACAGCAAAATAAAAGGTATTTCCAAAAACGGGACAAGAACGAAGCGAAGAACGTTTACATCCCTCCCACCGCACCGAATATGTTGTGCTGTGTATCATTCCTTTACTTTAATCAGTACAGCAACACGAAAAGAGAAATGATGTCGAGTGATTCATATTTTCCTACCATGTTGAGGCAGTCGACCAAATGTTTACAAAACTGCTGTCTAAGCAACATTTTTTTCGCGGTGCCTCAGAAACATGTTGTGGTCTATTCCGCAATATACCAGCCATTTAAAATCTGTATACTTTTCTACGGTATGCTATGCGACATCTAGTTCTTATGCCATCTATGGTTATAGCCATCATCCATTGTGAGAACCGAGAAGGCTGCAGTTAAATTTAAATAAATGAATTTTTATAACGTGGTTATGATGCGCGTTTCCTCTTTCTCTCTCCCGGAGCCCTCTTATTATTACACTTCTCTTTTCAGGTCTACAAGGGACAAATATCTGCCCTCAGAGTCAGTTGGGTGGTTGGGGCATGCAGGAAGGCAGACCATTTGCGCCTTCACTGTGGATGTAGGTAAGTGACGTAAGGGTCCCTTCAGGACCGAATGTGTGCCGGCGATTGTTTTTTTTTGTAAGTTGGCACGATTTTTTTTGTTTGTGGCAGGCGGCAGCGGCAGGTTTTCGTGCAACCGCCCCACACTCTCCGCCAATAGCCGAGGCGAGCTAACGTGCCGCCCTGCAGTCAACGCTGTCCGCCGAGTGATCTGTCAGCTCATGCTGGCAGTCGAGACTTCACATCCAAGTCATTCAATCAACATAGTTCCATAAAAGGCTTCCTGAACTGCTGTATGCGACCATCCAATTCCAGGAAACTTAGGGGTGTTAATGGGATATTGAGCCATAAGTAACTAGATTCAAACAATTTCTGTCCCGGCTGTAAAAATCCTAAGGAAACCGAATCAATTGGACATGTGCTTGGTATAGCTACTTTTTCTCGGAGCAGGTTGAACTGCAAAGTAAAGAGCTCACATGGGCTTAAATTGGGATTAACACTAAAATTTTAATGTTTGTTAAAAATAAATGCCTCAGAATTGGAAATTATCATCTGCGATAATGCTCATTTAGTCGAAATGTATACATAGTATATTTGCATCCCAATTTGTAGGTTTGATCTGATGAACATTTCGAATGTATGGAATTTTACGTAAAATATCCTAGGACTTATTCAACTTGGCACGTAGAATTCAATACCCATCATGTATTCTTTGTTACACCCATACAGCACAAAATTATCCAGGGACATCCCATTATTTTCCTATAGGTTCTGCAGCGAAGAAAAGTAGGCTCACTTTCACTAGATGACCTTAGGGAACAGTTTACCTGCACTCAAAATTGAGATCAATATACAGGGTGTCCCAGAAATCAACGTCAAGCCGGAATCGGGTGATAGACCAAATCATAACAGTTACCAGTAAAATATAAAAAAATGCTAAGGCATGTATTTTTTAAATTATAGACATTTCTTTTGTTTTCGGGAAAATGTACACCCTGTGATGGTTTTTTAGCTCCTGTTGCTACAAATCTTTACTTTTTTTTCAATTTTATTTTTCTTATGTAATCCCGAATAGTGCTTATATCTAACTTGTT
Organism: Dioctria linearis; assembly: GCA_963930735.1. Lineage (NCBI taxonomy): Eukaryota > Metazoa > Arthropoda > Insecta > Diptera > Asilidae > Dioctria > Dioctria linearis. The sequence continues at coordinate 323,265,644 of OZ005740.1, forward strand.
GCTTTAAATTTTAAGCAAACTGCTCCAGCTTAGAAGAAAATGTCACATTTTGCCGAACCAACAATATAAAATTAATAATTCGTTGAATTTTAACTGACTGTAATAAAAAAAATGTATTACGCCAGTTTGGCAAGTAACTTTAAAAGTTGACGCATTTAATAAGGATTCTAAAATGGTACTACACTTGCTACAATATATCTTAGATTATGGAAAAAAAAATTGTTTCTTCAAGAAACCCAGTTCCGAAAAATTTCTTTTCACCTACTAAAAATGATTCTAGTGTACCCAAAGCTTGCCGTAAGACCGTAACTTTAAGCTTCTAGTTTGACTGAGACGGAGAGTCATTACATGAAGTGTGAGTGAGACAGATAGACACCCTGTATATAAAGGAAAAGAATCAACTTAAGCAAAATATAAAAAGGAACAATTTCCCTACAACCTAGAAGAAGCCCTTTATTTGTTTTTTTTTCCTAAAATCAGATAACCCTTCCTATGCAGCGTTTAGATCTCAACTCAGGCAAACTGTCATAAGGACAGCCTGAGTGCAGCAGCCTGGAAATTGTAACGCCAAGGATAGCAGAAAGTGGTCATAAGAATCCTGAGAGCCACAACACCGGCAAATAGCTGAAGATAATCACAGTTCCAGGGCGGTGATTCTGATCTCTTTGTCGTAGTTTAATTCCAAAATATACGCCTAAATGAAATGAATTATTCTACTGATTATTTCATGTTTTTATTCAGCTAAGCAAGCCTTGCATTATGTAGAATGAACTGAAAATGACACTTCACACGACCAATAATATTACTTCGAATTTTAGTACTTGTATTGCTCTAATTAGGTGTAGAATATCCATTAACCATAGTATAAAATTTTTGTCACAACCTCGGAAGCCAGTTGTATAATTTGTCGTACTTTTAGGCGTATATTCTGACAAAAATTCATTGGAAATTCATGTTAGTTTAATTTGTGGTTGATGAAAAGGATAAATTAAAATTAATATGGTGAATATTAAGTACGATAGATTTTAGGTGAAATGTCAAAATATGTGACTAAAATATTCGCCAACGCTACGACACAGAGATCAGAATCAACCCCCAAAGCTCCCATCTAGGAGAGCTTCCAGCCAGGTCAGCTTTCATAGAGACAGCCTGACTTAAGGGGGTGCATCCTCATTGTTCGGCAGATCTTACATTCGTGCTTTACAGGTATCTTGTGGCAACCAAACTGTCATAGGGACAGTCTGATCCTACGTACAGATAAGCACAACTGAAACCAGATGACGGATCGTTCTCGATTCCGTATGTTATACTATGCAGTAGAGAAGACAGCCTCAATTTACTTGGGCCTTCAAGTATGGAAGACATTCGTAATTCAATTGAGCTTGCAAGTACAGAAGACTTCAGTGATTCACTTGAGCTTTCAAGTACAGAAGCCTCCTCAGTTAACTTCAGATTTTCCAGCCCTACGCTGTTTTCAAATAAGACATAGTATTGAAGTATAAATGGTCTTTGGAGTTGAGAATGATTTTTTTTAAATATCTATCCTTAAAAAAAATGTCTACAATTCCAGAAAATCCCAAACAATAACTTCAGAAAGTCCCTCGAACATCCTAAAAACAACAGGAGATCCATAAGACGTATTGCACATATGCTAAAAATATGTGTGTAGATAAAAAAGATTTTAGTGGCGAGAAACAGAAAACCACGTCTTGTCGAGGTTTCTAAAAACAGAACAGAAATACCACTATTTTGAGCCCCTACGGACTTCATACTATGTTTGTTAATCAAAAAATTTAATAATGCAACAACCAACAACCTAGGGTTCCACTTATTTTTAGATTTTAGTTGTAAAATTATTCAAATTTCTTATTCATACCAACTATGAAAACATTGCATGACTTAAGAAACATTTTCAGAAATGCAAAATAAGAAAATTTCTGAATGCACGGCCGTCTTATGATCGCGACTTACTGGTGCGTGGGTATATAAGTCGTGCATATATTGTAGGTACATATTTGCTCACAATTTTTGGCGTGAAAAAAAAACTAAATCTAAAAATCCATTGATTTCTCAAGGCATTTATTGCGTGCTGCATACACCATGCTGAATACCTACCTACAGATTAGGTAAATAAATTTACAATTTTATAGGCATTTGTATTTCAATACTACACTCCACCTCCCGCCCACTATATTGCTATTTGCATACACCACAAAATTTTACCCATGCACTGCAGTCAACAAATTCTCAAATCGTTTAAAAAATTTATTTGATTTAATTAACTATGCGTGATTTAATAATCTGTCCTTAGAGTCTGCAGTCATAAAATTTACGTTATCCTGACTAATTAAATTCATTTGAGCTTGAGTGTTCCCATTAACTACTTAAACCTCAATTTACAAACTAACCGGCGCCGCCGCTGCGGCGCTTACACTCCAAACTGACAGGAGCCTTTAACCATAATCATTGGACACTGAAGCTATGTTAGCCATGAATTATACTCGATTACAGCAAATCATTATTATATGAGTCCCTCCCGACGACAACCAACTGTCCCAATCCTGGTACCGCAGTGATCACTGGAGCAGACAAGACAAGACAACAGATCATCGATATGCGCAGGCGCAATCGGATCTAATCGGTGTTAACGTCCATTCTACATACATATATGGTCAATCACCGTGGTTGACCGCTAGAATATTGTGGAAATGAAATTTTACGTTAATTGTGTCAAGCGTGCCGCATACCTACTGTATATACCTACCACCTACCTATAGACGCCTGATAAAACCTTAAGTGACTGTGACGGTTGCTGGTGGATTAAAGATAGCGAAACTGTTGAACTTGAGAGATTTTGCTATCGGCTTAAGCTGGGAGTGTTTTTGTTGCAAAACACGCTTAAGCTAAAGCGCACTAATATACCGGCCATAAGGTGCCGTTCATGCTCTATAATAGACCTAGAGTATGTGCAATTCATGGTTTAATTCTAAATTATTTTAATGAGCACAGTTGAAGTTGATACCTACCGTAAAAATGTAGCGGTGGTGGCAGGTTATGTTTTTGATCAACAGAATTTGAATTATTCTCAAGGTCTGGCGTGTTGATTGCGAGATTCCAGAGGAATTGCATCAGGACTGGGTATCTGATGTAAAGAAAAAACAATTTTTGTTTTTTTTGCAAAGTTTACCTTATGGAAATATATAATACAAAATCACACCTCTAACTATTAAAGAAATTATGGGTTGGTTTACAGTAGGTATTCATACGCTCTGATTGCAACAAGAAATATTGTAGATATTGACAGCGAAGGTTAAATATATTTTATCTAACCAGAAATTATACCAACTAAGAATTTCATTTTCAACATATTTTTCGATTATGATTTCTCTTCAATTATGGTGTTGGGCATATTTCCATAAATTTGTAATTTGTAACTTCTTATTGCCACAACTTCCTACTAGGTACCTACTACTCTGCGAGAATTGTAATCCTTCAGTTAAAGATCTTGACATAATACAAGTAGAAAGCAGCGACTGAAGCAGAAGCAGAAATCCGACATTTTTATTTTGTCAACTCATTGAAGGCAGAAAACAGTGACAGTTATTTATTCTTTCTAGCCAAATATTCGGGACAACCTGAGCCTTTGCTTACTAAAAAAAAAGCAGACAGCGGAGAGATAACCAATTTTATGTTTTATATTACTTTTATTTAGAAAAACTCCGGCATATTTAAGAAATTCTGACTTTTAGGGCAATTCAGCCTGAAGAATCTTTAATATTCAATTTCTATTGCTATTCTTGTTCGAAGATCTTAAAATCGATACATTGTTTTCAAGAGAGTTTATTAACTTCCCACAATACGATTTCTTATAAGATTTTTTTTTCCCATACGGGAATCGAACTCACAATTTTTAGAATCGATCATAAATGGAGAATAGAAGAACTTTTATTTTTAACAATTCTAAATTAAATTATAAATACAAGAGGAAAAAACAGCCGCCTCGTGCGGCGTTTGAAGCCGGTACCGTTGTCGGTTTTCTGGGCGACTGCCCTTACTACTGAGCTAACGAGACAGATTCATTTACCTCTTGCATTTGTTAATTAACAATGAAAGTGTACAAATTGTAAATTTTAAATTTTTATTTATTTATTTCTTATAAGAAGAGAACACTAAAATATTAATGCATTTATTTAGCTATACAGCTTTTACTTAACAATTCGCTATCTTAATTCATGTTTTCTTTAACAAACTCCATCACCATTTTTTAAATAAATTTAAGTGCTCTATTGCTGTTTTTTCTCGTGATAAATCGTTAAATAACCCAAGTCCCTTATAAATTAGTGAATTCTGCGCCCTAGCATCTCTAAAATTAGGTAATCTAAATTTATCTCCATTTCTTATAATACATATATGGTTGACAATCCCTTACATAATTTATATATTTACTTAAATTGGCAGTTAATTTTAAAAACGAAAACTAGTGCATTCATTGTAATTCGTTGTTTAATGTTTAACCATTTTAATTGACTTAACATTTTATGTGCGGCGTGCCGCTCCCGCGTCACTAGAACGTGTAGCGGTCGAAAAGTGATAAAAAACAAACTTTAGAAAGAACGTTCTATCTTCCAAACCGTTTGTTATTTTTGAATGAAATTTGGAATTCTCTCTTACCACAGTATGGTCCTCGATATTGTATACTATCTGTCAACAAGTCGCCTAAATTTTTAAAAATATATTGAGGTAATCACATATGTCACACATGTATTGCAGGGTGTAGGGTGCACTATGGTGCACGATGGTGCACTATGGGTGCACTATGCAGGGTGTAATAATTGGTGCGCCCCCCCACCGAAACGATGCGTCTTACCACCCCCTTCACCTTATAATTTTTTGCTTGACTCCATCCACCTCAGCTATCAAACCCTTGAGCTAGGCGCACCAATTATTACACCCTGCATAGTGCACCCATAGTGCACCATAGATCAATTCCAGCTTTTTTACTTATTATTTACTACATAATGAGCACGAAGACAAAAGGGTATAGTGGACGTATATTGGGATTTTTTATACATGTAGATGTAGTTTGGATCTTTACCAAGAGATTGGTATACAACATTTGTATACACAAATCGGGTAGTTCTACCTTTCCGCCTTTAAAGTAGAGTCTGCTAAAAAGGTAGAACTACCCGTCCCGCCATTTAGCATCCGTCTGGCGCGCGGGTAGAACTACCTTTCCCGCGCATAAAGTGTTAACATAAAATCTATTCTAGTATATCTATCACATTCCAATATCACTCTCATTGCTTTATTTTGCATTTTTTGAAATTGATCCTGCTTTTCCTGACTAGTTAAATATACATATTGTACTGCAATATTCGAAATGTGGTTTAATTATAACATTGTTCATATTGATCACTGTTTGGCGTGTTAACCTATTCCTGATCCTTTTCATGAAACCAATCTTCTTACATACTTTTTTGCATATATACGTTACATGACTATCAAATTTAAGTTTTGAATCAATTATTATCCCTAAGTATTTTATCTGTTCGACCTGCTCAATTCTACTTCCATCCACAACTAGATTAATATTTAGTTCACCATCCAAGCACATACATTTCGTTTTTGACACACTTAATTTCAATTTATTGCTTTTCATCCACATGTCTGCTCTGTCAAGATCCTCCTGCATAGCTCTTTCCCCTTTTTTAAAGTCATCCATAGCCACAAATCGTTGAAGTATAAAATAAATATTAGTGTACCCAACACAGAACCTTGAGGAACACCTAGATCCACCCGCCAACGACCTTGACCTCTTATTCCATATTTCACAAACTTCACAAACCTTTTCAGTAGTATACTCCGGTCCACCGTTTCGAAGGCTCTTTTAAGATCTAAAAAGGCACACACTACCTTCTTCTTTCGATATAGTTTCTCCTTCCATATATTTAGCACCATATTAATAGCCGATTCACACAAATGATTTTTGCGGAAGCCCGATTGGTTCTCAACGATAATACTCATATTTTCCAAATAGGTCTCTAATTGCTTATGAACAACTTTTTCCAGAATTTTTTCGCAAAGCAACAATGACTGGTCTGAAATCTTCGGAGTTTTTTGATTTTTTTACTTTTTTTATCGGCGTCACCATTGAATCCTTCCAAATTTCAGGAAACTTTCCGGTTTTTATGGAATCATTTATTATTTGGAGTAATACCTGGTTTATCTTTGGAAACACATCCATTATCATCTTTTTATTAACTAGCTTGAAATCCTTTTTGTTATTCATGCCATTTAAGATATCGACCAACTCCGCTAAGTTTATACTTCGAAACTTGAATCTGGATGCTACCTCCTCAATTAAATTTCTGTACTGTACCAGTTGAATGTTTTCATTTATCTTTTTTACGCTATCAATAAAATACTCATTAAACTTTTCTGCAAGCTGCTGATGCTTTTTATTACCGTCCCCTTAAAGCATATATTATTTATATTGTCTTTTTTCACTGTCATAACCATCGTCTTTAATACCCTCCACATCGATTTCTGGTCTGTACAAGAGTTTATGTTATTCTGTATGTAAATGTTTTTTGCCTGTTCTAGTCGCCGTTTATATACGTTTCACAAAACATGATAATTGCTCCAATCTTCTTCCTTATTCGTTAATATTGCTTTGGATCTTTTTATTTTATCATGTTTCATTTTAATGAGTTCTCCATTGAACCATTCATTTCCAAGATATTTTCATCCTTAAGAACAATTAATTTTCTAATAACTCAACGATCTTTACTTGTAACCCTTCTGCAAGTTCGTTCACACACAATTCTTTCTCAGTGAAATAAGGATTTCTCTGGAAATCACAATCGTCTCATGATACTTTATATTTAAACTACAATTTGTTCGAGCCTCAAACAAGATGCTATTTGTTAAAACTAAGTCTATCAACGTCTTAGAATTCGTGGTTATCCTAGTTGGTTCTGTCACTATTTATTTATATGAGTTCATTATCAGCGTATTTTCAATTCTTTTTTTGTAAATATCATTATCGTCATACCAATTAATATTAAAATCACCAATCACCAAGCAGTCATTTAAATAATCGCTTATTTCCTCTATAGAAGCGTCAACATACTCACAAAAATGCCTAATAAATAGTAATTAATATTTTTATTCTTTTTTATATCAGAATGAATTCAGTTTCTTAATTTAATAATGCACTTCAGTGTAATAAAATAAGTAAAAAACGAGTTTTCAAACAAAACAGAGGCCAAGCCGCATGAAAAAGTAGAAAATAAACTTTTCTTCGCACACAGAGGTGGACTCAGATCTTTTGATTGGGACATTTCTCTTGAATATTCGTTCTCTTCATGAATCAAATCACTTATTACCTCTGATTGGATCATACTGAAATATATCGGTGATTGTCAGCGAATAAAATCTGAGTCCACCTCTGTGTGCGAAGAAAAGTTTATTTTCTACTTTTTCATGCGGCTTGGTCTCAGTTTTGTTTGAAAACTCGTTTTTTACTTATTTTATTTTCTGCCTTTTTCACGTTATTTAAATTGGAAAATTCTGCATTTTCCTGAAACAAATTTATCACTAATCATATCGATGAAACTTTTTCCAATGATTTTCCCGCTTTTCCGGCTTTTCCATGGAGTTTTCCACAAAAGCAACTTTATGCAACTCATTTCGCTCTACAACTTTGTCTTAGATTGCAAAACGCTCAAACGCTTCCTTGGTCGGAAAAAACTCCGGAAAAGCTTTTTACATGAATTTTCCTCGAATTCTTCTGCAAGTTTTCACCATTGTCGGAGAGAAAGTAATGATGCCAGTTGATAGGGAACTTGATCCTGCATAATTTAGAATACTTTTTACCGGAAAATTTTTCGGAAAAATCGGAAAACTCTGCATTTTTCCTGAAACGGATTTATCACTAATCAAATTTGTACCAAATTTTCAAATGAGTTTTCCCGATTTTCGGGTTTTCCATGGAAATTTCCGGTTCAAATTTTGATAGATTCAATTGTCACGCGACATGAACCTGTGTGCCAAATTTCAGCTCGCTGTGATGACGAAAAGTGGGTCTACGAGAGTGTCGAAAATAGTAAAGAAATATATAGACAAATTCGTGTACGAGTTAAATGGAAGGGCTGGCCTCAATAAAACATATGGAGCCATATTCATCAAACGATTAAATTCAAATTCATGCCACTTTATTTTTTATTTTTCGTCGGTGGAGCGGAAGGAACGACACGATTTATCGAACATCTTATTATTTCTCACAAAAATTAATAATTTTGTTGACATTGTTTTGCTTCAACAAAATAAATATTCTACCTTTCTTTATATTGGAAGTACTGAGCAGATGGAGAATATTTTTGATATTTGATTAATTTTAAAGTTTTGCTTCGCTGCTGCCTCTGCCTCTGCTTTCAATTTGCTAGTGCTTCTTGAACAGTAGCTTTATCGCCAGGTTCTATTAAAGCCGGCTGAAAAAGCTGAATTGAACACAAGAGACGAGTTTAACATTTGAAACTTTAACTTGTTTAAGGTGAGAACTTTTATTGATGAGAAAGACAGAAATGCATCTTATTTTCCAAAATTACGATAAATTCATGCTTTTTTGGATAGTTTTCGAGATGTACCAGTTATATGCAAAAATAATATTTTTGACAACTGTCTCAAAAATTGTATCTGATATTTGACATTCGCATAGTTGGCATCGTTCAAAGTGCCCTCAAGTTGGCAGCTATTGGACTTGAAATTTGCAATTTGATCAAATCTTACGCCGGTTAGGAAATTGTGTTCTTCGACACTGATTTACATTATTAACAATTTCAAGTTAGATGAAAATCTCCAATTGTGTTTCAGGCCCATCACGAATTCGTAATCTTTCATGTGTCCACGGTATTTTGTTTTCAAATTCAGAGTTTGAATTTGTCCAATCGGTTCAAAAAATTGAATTAAAATACAGTACGACAATACACTAGATACCTTACTAACTAAAATGACCAATTCTGATGTTATCTTTTGTGGTAGCTACTGGGACTTCTGAGATTATACTCCAAAAATATTTACAAAGTGTGAGTTGAATAGACATAGAACCTTCGTGCTGATTCTGATATTTTGTCTTATACGTTTTGTCGTATATTTTTGTCAGATATTTTAACTACCACAATATCTTACTTTAGTTCTCATCATATACATAGCTCAGTTAATAGAGACAATTAATTTCTAAAATTTAAAATTAATTCCAAAAGTTTTCAAGCTTTGATAGAAATGTTGGGTGAGTTAAAATAACAATAAAGTAAACTTTGCAACTATCACCGAGGTCCGAATCATACGCAAAATTTCAGAAAAATAAAAGCCCGTCGGTGTTGCCCGGGTCAGAGATGTATAACATTTAAGCTATTATCTAATCGATTGCATGATTCCGTACTGTAGGGTTTCACTCTTGTCTGGATGAGTGTGCGTGTGTGGGTATGTGTGTTCTTGCACACATACATATATGTGGGAGAGTCAAGCTCTCTATTTCGACGAGTTCTCAAGTAGTGCCAAATATATAGTAAAACACGAATTGTTTTTATGGTAACCCTACGAAGGAGTTGCCCGATTGGTCCCATTTTTGAACTGTATTTGGAAATTTTATGAAAACGCCGTGTACAAAATATGAGCGCTCCACCTCGACGGATGCCTTCTCAGGCAGTTACCAAGTATATAGTGAAAAACACAAGTTTTGCATGGCAACACCAAGAAGGGGTAACCGGATTAATCCATAGTACCATTGCTATGAAAACATCATGTACCAATTTTCTTGTATGGTAACCCTACGAAGTAGTTGCCCAATTGGTCCCTGTTTTGATCTTAATTTACATTTTTCTAAAAAAGGCCCGTGTACAAAATTTCAGCTCTCTACGTCGAGGTAGTGTCTAAAGTTTATTTGGCAACATCAAAAAGGGGTGCCTGATTTAGATCACTTTTGTAATTTTATTTATTGTTGCTATGAAAACACCATGTTCCAAATTTTAATTCTCCACGTCGGCACGTACTCAAGCAGTACCCAAATACATAGTTAAAAACGAAATTTGTGTATGGCAACCCTACGAAAGAATTGCCCGACTTGTTTCATTTTTGAACTTAAATTCACATTTTTTTTTTTAAACGCCGTGTACAAAATTTGAGCTCTGCACGTCGACAGATTTTCAAGCAGTTTCTAAGTATATAGTAAAAAAAGAAAGTTTTGTATGGCAACACAAGAAGGGGTAGCCCGGTTTAGAACATTTTTGAAATTTTATTTACCATTGCTATGAAAGCACTACGTATGAAATTTTTTGTTTGGTAACCCTACTAAGGAGTTGCCCGATTGGTCCCATTTTTGAACTTAATTTACACTTTTTTTTTAAATGCCCGCGCACAAAATTTCAGTTCTCTACGTCGACGCGTAAGGCAGTACCAAAACATATAGTGAAAAACTTATATTTTGAAGGGGTTGCCCGATTTAGTCCATTTTTAAATTTTACGTACTATACTAAAAAACGAAATATTTGTATTGTAGCCTTACGAAAGAGTTGCCCGAATTTTATGAAAACGGCGCCCGTGTACAAAATTTCAGCTTTCTACATCGATGCGTTCTCAGGTAGTGTTTTTGATCTCGACAACAGCGCCATCTATCTTGTTCAAAGCTATCCTATATTTCAAGCTGGAACCAACCAAACACATTCAAAAAATTCCATTTAAATCGATTGGTGGGGTTCGAAGATTAGCGTGTACGAACACAGTGACATGTGATTTTTATATAATAACATTTACTCTGATATTTTCCACTATATGTTACAATTAAAACTTATTTCGCAGTAGTTACGCTAGGACAGTTCTGGAGCACAGTTTTTCCTCCCTTTGTGCCCACACGTAGCAGCAAAATGCTCCGGTTGGGATACGAGATCACTTTGGGGATACGAGATCACTTTCAGCACTCTCCAGCATAGGGACATAGCATAGGATTTCGATTTTGTTTCTGGAGTTCGCTTCTTTTTCATCTCGGAGAAGGGGTGGGAAGCTTTATTGGTGGAGGTTGCTGGTTAAGTTTGATCTGGTCTTGGAGGCTACAATTTGACCTTGAGGTGCCCCCTCCTGTTTCTGGGTACTGGAGGTTGGCTGAGAGCTTTATCTGGTACTATGATTAGGACTGCCTGGGGTGTGTTAGACTGGGCTATGTTACCTGTACCAAGGCTGGGTAGAATATGTGCGGCTTATGTGTATTAAGTAATGATGTGAAATACCCTAAGCGAATTTACATATATCGGGGACTTGTCAGCTTGAGTTTGGTTTTAGTTGTTTACTTTAGTATGAGTGCCTTTGGTATGTTGAGCTGAGGAAACGTTATCTAAGGCGTGGGTGGATGTGTGCAGCTGTGTATTTATGTAGATAAGAAATGTTGTGAAATTCCCTAATGAATTAGTGTAATTAGTATTAGTAATAATTCAAGTTATCCCTAGGATATTTTCTGTTCATGCCAAGAGTGTAAGTACTAAGGGGGGTAAAATTTTCATCAGAAATCCTCTACGGGCTATGGTTTGAGATATGAGCGATCTTACCTTCTCAGGTGTAATTAATATTAGTAGCTGAAAAACAAAAAATAACAACAACTATAATCGAAGTTGTGGATTAAAGATTTGATTATCTTAATCTGTAGGTGTCTTCTATAAACATTGCGCCATGTGATGATATATCTAAAAATAGATCAGGCAAAGCTGATTGGGGGCGAATGTAGGTAGATATGTTCACTTAGATAAGTAATGGAAAATAGCAAATGCCTAATTTTGCTCTTCAGGTGGAATGCTTCTAATTTGATTCCTTGCATAAACAAATTCGCACAGTCTAGTATAGTAAATAAATTCGCAGTTGAATAATGTAAGCAAATTCGCACAGCAGCCGAGTAAAGTAAACAAATTGAGCGATTTATGTAAGATTCCCAATTTCTTTAGCTGAAAACAACAACAAAAACTAATATTAATCTGTATGACTTATGAGATTTTATCTAGGGTATAAAAATAAATATTAATGATGCAGTGATTTAAAATTTAAAGTTATGCGATAATTATATTATTCATATCAAATCAACTAATTGCAACTAATTAGCATTTACAATTTTATTAATCACTTAATTGTTTTTCCAAATCAATTAACAGGAATTACTAATATACAATTAACTAATCGTCATTTGTCGTTTTAACTAAACATTTTTTTTTCAATGTATCTGGTGTAGTACTGAAGGTTCGCACCACCATGAGTTGTCCCCAGGGCGGAGTACTATCTCCTCTGTTGTGGTCAATGGTGTGTAACGATCTATTCAACTAAACAACCAAGGTATTGAATCTCAAGGTTACGTCGATGACCTTGTGATCATTATCAGAGGTAAATATAAGCGCTTGCTTTCTAGAAAGCTTCAAGAAGTCTTACGTTTTGTTCAAGAATGATGTGCTGGACACAGGCTATCAGTCAATTATACCCTTTATCAAAAGAAGGAAATGAGGAACATAACTAGCCCTACTCTCTTTGGTAGACAGGTCTTAATGTCCAAAGAAGCTAAATATCTCGGGATAACTCTTGATGATAAGCTGAATTAGAACAAACATATCGATCAGACAGTCCAGAAAGGTACGCTATTGCTCTAGAACTGCAGAAAACTAGCCGGTTCAACATGGGGACTCAAACCAAATATCATGATTTGGCTATACAAATCAGTAGTCAGATCCATGGTCACCTATGCTGCAGCAGCATGGGGGAATAAATGTACACAAAGGACAACCACCAGGAAGTTGAACAAGTTAGAAAGAATTGCCTGGCCTGTCGAAGTGTAAATGGTGCTATGCGCACAACATCCACTAGTGCTCTAGAGGCACTATTGAATCTACTGGAACTCGGCGAGATTGTTGCAAAAGAGGCTGGACTCATGCTGTACAAACAGATGGCTATAGTGAATGGGACTCTGAAAGTCTACGCACTCTAACCAAAAGAATTGAAGCAAATCCAATACTGGATATTATGCCAGACAGAATAGTTGTTGAGCTCAATCTCCGTCTGCCCTTCAAGATCATAATACCAGATAGGCAAGAAATAGATACAAATCTTTCCAATCAAACCCTAATCTGGTACACCCACGGGTTTAAAACGGAGAAAGGAGTAGGAGCAGGAATATATGGCGTTGGGCCAAGACTAACATCTATTTATGCCATCACTAGATGTGCATACGGGAACCTCAGCTGATCCTACTCTAATAAAAATATTTATATCTTTACAGATAGCCAAGCTGCTTTGAAAGCCATCTCATCACCTGAGATCAAAACGAAGTTAATGTGGGAATGCATCCAAGCATTAACAAACCTACTTTGGCACACGCAACCACCTAACACTTCAGTGGGTGCCAGGACACTCGGAATTGATGGGAATGAAAATGCAAACTTACTGGCCAAAAAAGGATCATCCATGCCCCTCATAACCCTTTTGCGATATTTCCTACAATACCGTGAAGCTTACCATGCAAAACTGGATCTAGAACCAGATGGACCGGGAGATGGACTTCATTAACAGGAGCCAGACAAGCCAAAAGATCCATTAAAAAACCTTCCTCAGAGAAGAGCCTAAATCTTTAAAGGCTATCTAGAAATCAACTCAGAATCATTACAGGAGTCCTAACCGGACACTGTAAACTCAACAAACACATGCATCGGATAAGCATCTCACCCACTGATGTATGTAGACTATGTCTCGAAGAGTATGAAACATCGGAGCACGTGCTGTATGACTGCGAAGCCATTGCGCAATGTAGATTCCAGGCTTTTAGCTCATACTTCTTGAAGCCTGCTGACTTCGAAAAAATCTCTTCCAAAAAAATACTGCTCTACCTGGGAAGAATGGGCTTGATGGAGGAACTGTAATGCAAGCGGTGCACATTAAGCCAATGATGGCTGCTGCAGTGCAAAGGCCACTCGACCGGCTATACATATATGTAAATAAATCTAAATTTAAGATCCATTAAGATCGTATCCTTCCTCTATCCCGTTTCTAATTTTTAGAAATTCAAATTTAACGACGACATATTACCGATTTGGATTCAAGCCTCTATATACACAATCTTGCTTTAGTTCATTATTCAGGTATTCGTACAGGTTGCTGGTTACTTGCTGGCATCTAATTGTAACACTAAGTTACTAATTAAAAAAAAATAGTTTTGATATTCACCTGATTCAATTGTTCTATGGAATTAATTTCGTTCTTGGAATTCTCAAGAACACATTCTTCGAATACATTCTAATAATAATTAATTTTTTGTCAGAAAACTCCTAATGAAAGCAATTTGTCTTCACCCGCTGCGAACAAAAGGCGCTCGGATACTGTTATTGGAAATAAAGAAAAGATAATTAAAAATTGTCTTATATCTAAAATCATGTTCCTCATAGCATAACCAACAAGCAAAAAGGCCTCCACTTGCAAATTATATTCCAGCAGCTATATTTATTCAGAAATTTACGTCAGCGGTAATTAGCCGACATTAGCCAATTAGGTCACTATGCGAGTACATGGACAACACCACTATTACTGCAAAGAATCCCTAGAGGTGAAGACTTTGGATTGGAGACAAGAACAAAATTCAATTGAATGAAACATTTTCATTAGGTAACTTTCACGACGTGAACAAAGATCAATCTGATCCCGTCTCCTACCGAAGAAAGATCGCGTTTTTTGAAAAATTCAGAAAATGCAGATAACTTTCATATCCAATGCCAACGGCAGCTTCGCTTTAATGATTTATGAGCGAGAAGTATGTTCGGCTACTTTTCATTTTCCGAGTAATGTCTGATCGTGATCGAAGGTCATGATCGCAATCGCCACTAACTATGCCTATGTATACATGTCAGTAACAGGTAGCTACGCAACACCTTGTTAAGCCAACATAGTTTAGCGTGCTTAATCGGAGTCGCAATTGCAATATTCATATCGAGACTGCGATAAAAATTCGACGCTAATCGCGACGATATGTTTTTTAGCATTCCTCGCTGCATGTCTTCAGTAATGACTCAATTTTCAACTCCAGCGATCGGATTAAATGGACTTTTAAAGATGCTATTTATAGGGTCATTCTTCTATGGATGATGTACAGTAATTATATACATATATACATAAATCAATCGTTTATATATATATAATTACTTATTATATGTATAGATTATGCTGAAATCCATATGGAACAGTATTATTCTTAGCAAGAAAATCTATGATATCGCTGCTAAAATATGCGACGTGATTTAAAATCTCGCCGATTGGGACAAGAACTATGGGAGTGACTTGGGCGGCTTTATGGCGCGTTGTCATGGCTTGATCACTTTTACGATAAAATGAAAGACAAATTGCTTACGTTCTTTTAATATCGCACCAGAGAAATAATTTCTGATGGAGACAACGTAATTGTTTGTTACAAAGAATGAGGAGTTTTAGTTTATGGTTTATGGTCACTATGATGTAGACAACAATGGAGTTTTTTTGGCATAATATACCTAAAGAAGGTCGAAGGTTGTTTGGGTATGTATCAAGCAGTAATTTTATTGAATTCACTTACAAGATCGCAAAAGCTTTTAATACTATTTTATCGATGTGCCTTATACTTCAAAGCAAAGAAAACTTTAAATATCCTAGTTCAAAAGTAAGTTAATCTGCAATCTAGTGAAGAGCCTCCTTATCTGTCTACAACAAATGTATTGCACTATTCACATTTTTAGTATTCGAGTTAAAGTTTATTACCAATGTAAAAATATTTGTCTGAGATTATACTCGTAATTTGACATTATGTGATCAAATCCTTGTGTCTCCCACTCTTCTAGGTGTCAAGCGTTTAGAAATATTTCCAGGTATAATTCGTCATTACCAACATAAAAGTATTTTACTCAAATTTTATAGAAACCGCCCATAATTCAGGGTCATTCTTGGTGAGAGATCCAAAGTAGTAGAGTAGGTAATTGTACTCAAAAACTATGAACTCTCCTCTTGAATTAGACCTCCTCAATTATATCCTAACTGTAACCGTTAAACAATTATTAGCCCTTAATCTATTCAACTCAAAAATAATTTGTTCCCTTATTAACTGAAAGCATTTCAATAAAAAAAAATATCGTCTAATTTCGTTATGACCTGAATACGTTTAATCTTAATTCTTTAACGGCTACTGTTATGACATAAGTGTATAGGTCAAATTAAAGAGGAGAGTCCATAGTTAGCAGTTTTTGTAAAAAAAATTATATTAATAAGCTTTATTTCCACAAAATAGCTCAAAGTCAAAAATAAAATGTAAAAAAATCTAAATTTGTATTGTAAAGCGTCATAACTCCGGGGATGGTTGAGCATTCGGTGGAAAGACAATTAGGTTTTCAGAACTTTTTAAGATACAAATATATCAAAAACTACAAAGATTTTTTTTAAACATCAGATTAGAAGAAAATTCATGTGTTTGGGAATATTACCAGAGTAAATATGCTTTTCTGATTATCTTTTCGGTAATTATCTTTTGCGGGAATTATCTTTTGCGGTAATTAATCTCTGTTCATTTCGGTCATATAAAAATAAAGATTAATTAAGACAGAATTACCTAAGTAATTCTTACGTTTAACGCTAAAAAAAAATTGAAAATTGGATTGGTTTAAGCTTGACAAGTTTTTTTATTTCCTAGCAACACTGATTACAACAGACCAAAACAGAATGTCTCATTATACAGAAAATCTTAGAAAAGATTCGCCAGCAATTAAATGACCAAAATTACACAAGCTTCCATTAGATCAGCATATTAATAGATTTGAGCTCATGAAAATATCTGATGACAATTTTACAAAATCAGGAAAACAAACACCGAAGCTAGTAGTCTGGTCCTGTAGGTATACCTTTTTTAATATGTAATTTTGTTGTGTCCATCTTCTGCTAAAATACAATACCACTAGAAAATAGTGCACTTGTTAGTTCTAAAATCGAAACAATTTTAAAACCGCACGATTTTTCGCAATCATTTATCCTTTAAAATCACGTTCTACATAACCATTAAATCCTTAAAGAGATATAGGGTACTAGGTAGCAGAACTGTAAAATTTCAAGTACAAGCACCAGGATCTGGACTTAAAATCTTTTATGTACAAGTACAAGTCCCACTACTGGTACTTAAAAATTTTCCAAGTATACAAGTCCCTATATTGGTACTTAAAAATTTTCAAGTATGTATGTACAAGTTCAGTTATTGACTCTGGTACTTATAAGTCCCCCATATCAGCTTTTAAGAACCTTATAAGTATGGACGTAAAACCGCTATACCGCCGAGAACATACTTAAGTTCCAGTTAATTATTGAAGTACCTACGTCTTGTAATAATAGAGGTTCAAGAGCTTTCGAAAACGCGAATCAGAAATTTTGGAAAAGCTATAGCCAGCTAAATAACTGGATGAGGTTTCCATTTACGAAATATCATTAAATTATGTATTAAACAGAATCGTGTAAGCTTTTGCTGTTTTAATTTCGAACTTTGAAAATTGTTTGTACAGTATTTGAGTTTGCCTTTAGCAAAAGAAGCTTTTCAAATATCGCATCAGATAATGATTTTCTTCGTGGAGCATTTACAAGGCCTGCAAACGAAAATAAATGCTCGACGGGTGCAGAGCAAGAGTGCGGGGTATTGCATTTGATTGCCAACCTTCTCAACAAAGGATATCGATTCAGCATGTCAATTTCTATCGTAATGACACTCATATATATACATACATATTCATAGTAACTAATTCAATTTATTGAACAACTTAAAATTAAAAATCACTACACAACGATTGTAATTTAATGTTTTTGGGAAAAAACATGACCGTTTCTGTCCCTGCTACTAAACCTCGTATTATTACAAGGCGTATTTGAATAATTTACAAGTGCTGAAGTACGACGCATTATCGAGGTGTATATGTAGTAAGTGCATACTTTAATACTTATAGGGCAGTTAAGTTTATTATGTCTGACTTATTAGTAGAAAGTTTTCCTATGAAATAAAATCATAGCTAATTTAGTCAATATAATAATATAGAATTGAGTGGAAAAAATACTTTTGGACTTATTAGTACCAGTACCAGTACCTGGACTTGTACTTGAACATTTTTAAGTACCAGTATCGGGACATGTACTTGAAAATTTGTTGAGTACCAGTACCCAGACCTCTACTTGTACTTAATGAAAAATTTAAGTCCATGTCCTGGTACTGGCCGAAGCACTTAAGTACCAATGTATTTAAGTACTTTACAGGTCTGCTGGGTAGATAAAGAAATTCATCTATTCATCACATATGAGAACCCACTGCAGCAATTGTAATAACATTCACATATTATAACATCCGAAGGGTTCTATAACTTAGCCAGATCATGGTATAATTATCCTATTTCTTATCCAGTTGTTTGGACTTCAATTGTTTACAGTTCGAGCCATGTTCAGACCAGGCGCGTATACAGGGGGAGGGTCACGGGGTCATGACCCCTCCCAAAGCACTAGTCCACTTTTGCAGTGAATTGAATGGGACGCTGAACTGTACTGAGTTGTAAAAGTTTAACCGGACGATTTTCGTATGGTATGGACACAATGTGTAGCTGACGTCGGCGATTAATCCTGGTGCTGTAACACACTTTTGCAATTTGAGGCGACAGCTAGCGCTGGGTTAGGCGTTTGTTTGTCTTCTTTTGAGTAGTAATAGTGGGTGGGTAATAATAGTCATTCGCTCATAGCTCTTTGTCTTTGAAACGTGTACGGTTTTTTCAGAATTTTCTTGTGTTTTATATAGTGTTGGAAAGTCCTCTATCACACATATCCCAGAACGGTAAATAATTTAAGAATACTAAATATTTATTTTATTGTTTGATTGCTTAGAGAAAGGCACGCAATGCTTAGCAGCCCGGTTATCAAGATACTATTATATTTTTTTGCACCGATTACTCCTATAGATGCAAAAGCACACAATTTCGAGATTTGAAAGTGTTATTGTTTCTAAGAAATTGGTCAGCGAACATAAATTTTATCTGATTTTCCGACATAAAATCGATGACAGGATAACTTGGTGTGGAACTCGTAACAGAAGCATACAAACTGACTTAATGAATCTTGATTTAGGGTTCTTCCAGTAGAATCCTAGTTCCATGCAATCATCAAAATATAGTTACCCGTTGATTTTTCATAGCGACACTGATTGAAGCGTGAGTTCGTAGGGAAGCATTAAAATTTTCTTAGAAAAATACTTGCAAATTGTTCTTATGAACCGACAACGGTCCAAACGAATTGGTGGATTGATTCTGGTGGTTCACTCCTTCGGACGAGGGTACAAGCATTCAGTTTTCTTAGAAATATTTGAATTTTTTTCTTTAGATTTTTCATGCACTACCGGTGGCCGACCATGGTTCCAAAGAGTTAGGTATATTGATTCAGGTGCGTTGGATGGTTTTGGTAGCTAAAGATATAAATCAGCGTTGACAATCATACATTTGGTCTTAGAAGTTTACTTGAAAATTTTTCTTTCGAATTTTTATACACTATTGATGGCTCAAAACCATCAGTTGGATTGATTCGAGTGCGCCAAAATTTATTCTACAATTTTACGTCAGAATTTTTACGAAAAAACTATAAAAATCAAATCCATTCGCTTTCCTCTGTGATATTTGGCGTTACTTGGCTTGTACTTTCGTATTAATTCAAGTAGTGTTGTTTAATTTAACTTCACTTTTGAATCTAGGTGCAAGCTCGCTCTCAGTCAATTACTTCACCCGTGACAGAATCGCTTGCGACAGCAACTATTTCTACTATCTCTCCATGAAAAGGCGTATCGGTTATGAGTCCTTAATATCCACCATGAGATCGACATTGATGTGCATAATATTATCGATAGGTTTTCCAAATCAATCCGAAAATTGGATTTTATGATATATCGTAATATGATTTAAAAAAAATTTTGGAGCGACTTCTTCCGACTTTTTCCTTCTCCTTGAACATTTTAGTTGTGACCCCCCTAGACTGCCGGTTTGGATACGCGCCTAGTTCAGACAGTCCTAGAAAAATCTTTCACGCAAAGTGTAGCCTTTCGAAATGTTATTTTCTGCTTCCTTGTCGTTTTTTATGTTTTGACAGCTTGGTCCGATAAAACTAAAGCTATGGACGTCTTTATTTTTATCCACGCATTCCATATTAACCATTGAAGAACGATGATTGAATGATTTTTTTTTATTGATTTGATTTATTTAGTTAATTACTATTTTTATACAATATCATGAGATTATTATTCTAAAAACTATTTTTAACAAATTTTGTAATGTTGTTTTTTTACAATTTTAGTATTTGTTGCTGTTTTAACATTTAATAGTAACACGTTAGATAACTGAAAACCTTTATACACTAAACTATTTTATGCTAATCTATTCCTAAATAAGGGCAATCGAAAGTCATTTGCATTTCTTAACAAGTATGGCTGTATATCTCTAACATAATCAATTAGGCATATTAAATATTTAGGCATACATCCTCTTCTAATTTTGTCAACAAACAATAAAACATTCATAGCTACACGCTGTTTGACACTTAACCAACATAATGCACTTAACATATCTGAAATTCTTGTGTACCTGCTGCACTTCAGTATTGCTCTCATAGCTTTGTTTTGCAACCTTTGTAGCCTCGTGAATGCACCTTCATCTCACATATACAACACAATTGAACAATATTCAAAATGGGGCTTGATAATTACATTGTAAACATTTATTGTTTGTAATGTATCTAATCTATTCCTTATTCTTTTAAACAAAACTTTTTTTTCGATATATTTTTTTCGCAATATAATTCACATGGAGATTAAATTTAAGTCTACAATCCAAAATTACACCAAGATATTTAATTTCTTCTACTTGTTCAATACGTTCACTGTTTATGCTTAAGTTAACACTACATTGGCGTTTCAACACCATACACTTAGATTTATTTATATTAAGCTTTAATTTATTATACTGAAACCATTTACTCAATCTAACCAGATCTCCTTGAACTTTTTCTTCGCACGCACAAATGTCATTACCGGACAGAAACAACAGGGCATCATCAGCAAAGAAGACTATCTTGCAATGTTCAAGAACTTTTTTAATATCATTTATATATATAATAAATAATAATGGTCCCAATATAGAACCCTGCGGAACGCCTAGAGTCATAGTCTTGCTCTCTGACATGTTTTCGTTGATAGCAGTCCTCTGTGATCTACCTTGGAGGTATGACTTAAACCACCATAACTATAAAGTTTCTTCAAAAGAACACTTCTATAAATAGTTTCAAATGCCCTCTTTAACTCGCGTAATACAGCAATAACACTATTTTCCTTCCAATCAATAATTACTTGATTCAGCGCACTTTCACATGAGTATTGGCTCCTAACTGACTGGCTCTCAATGAAAAGATTGTGCTCATTGAAGTATTCATCAAGCTGCTTCTGAACGATTTTTTCCAATATTTTTTCATAAGTTGGTAGAGCATTAATTAGGCGGAAGTCTTCACAGTTATCTGCTCCAGTAACTTTCGCTATAGGTGTAACTACTGACTCCTTCCATTTATCCGGAAAGTAACCTAATCTCAGTGACGTATTTATCAAGTGAACAAGTGTCGGGCCACATTCATCAAAACAATCCAAAAGCATCTTGGCACCAACAAAATTTAAGTCTTTTTTTTTTTGGCTTATGGATCTCATAGCTTTTCTTATATCCAATTGCTCTATAAGTCTGAATTTAAAGATCGATTGTACATTTTCTATTAATTTCGAAGCATTTTTTTTTCGCTTTGTGGCAAATTTACCCCGATGAGAACAATTCGTTAGTCCATAGGACGACGAAATCGGTGGCCCTTTTGCCCTCTTTTAAGTTTTTTGCGCGTAATTTTGTTTTTTGATTCGGGATGAATACTTGCTCCTTTTTCTTTGAAACATTATACACCTTATACATACGATTTTATTTTGTTTTGTTTATTTAATTGATCTCTCTTTTGTTTTTTTGCAATTTTAATTTCCTACTCTAATTTTGCTTATCTAGCCGCCTGTATGCTATCACTGACTAAATTGTATTAGGACATATAACTAGGATGCATGCGCATGTGTAAATAAATAAATAAACAGTTAATTAAATAAATATCAAGCAATGGCAATAATTAATAAATATATAACAATTAATTCCTTTTATTTTTATTTCTACTTATCTCTATACCTGGCCAGGTCGCCGTTGTACTCGATGTTGGGCTTGCTGCTTCCACGTGGCCTATTTTCCCTTTTAACTTTTATTAAATCCTTGGCTTGTCATACGTAGTCTGTGGTTGTTTTCATATTCCCATACTCTTAGGGTAAACATTTATATTATTATTATTATATATGCTAATGGATTTTATTTGAAAATTTGCTACTTACGGCTCGGCACAGTCATTAACATGTAATTTTATATAAGTTCTTCTTGTTTCTTTTTTATTATGTTTTTTTTTCTAGTTTACTTATTACACACTTTATTTAATTATTTTTATTTTTATCTAAATAAACTTAATATTTTCTTTACAATTATTAACAATTATTTAATTTTTCTATTCTTTACTCTCGGACTACTTTGCAAGAAGAAGAAGCCGGAATATTCTCGATCTGCCCTCGCCAATCTTCGAATTTCGGTAAGGCCTCTATTGGTACAGTCACGTATATTCCCAATTTCGATCGCGTGATGTGTATTGACTAGAGATAGATTTTGAGACTGGAGGTTGCGGATTCGGCTATTTGCTTGAATAAAATTTGGAACGCTACAAGTTCACAAATGGCACACTTGTAATGGATTGATTTATTGCTTCAATACTATCAACGAAGTAATTATTAAATTTATTCGCTAAGTTTTTTACACCATTCACACTCACACCATTGAATTTTATATTTCTAACAATTTTTTCACGATCTTCACCCAATATATATCTTTTTAAATTCCTCCACATACTCTTTTGATCATTAGATCCAAGCAACTTATTTCTAATATATTCATTTTTCCCCTTTCAAGTTCTTTTTTATAATTATTACGCACCCTCCTATAGTTATCCCAGTCCGTTCTTGTATTTAAGTGCAATGCTCTTTAATGTGAGCGTAGTGTAGTTTGCACAAGAACGAGCCACTAAAAGGATATCCGGCCACTGTTATCATCTCAAAACCCATCGGAGCAGTACGGAAGATACTGCTTAAAGACAACTAGTGTCCCTATGTGCAGAGATATAGAGTCATCTCTGAGCATTACCACAACTCTAATAATAATAATAAATAATAAAGTAATGTTGCATGAATATTTGACTGTCAGAAAGATTAAATGTTCGGTGGACACACACACATGCCCAAAAAACGCGCGAATTTGGTGGAGGAGATGTTTTTTTTTTAATGAAATCCAACCAAGGCCAAGCAAAAGCAATATTCGATAATATGATACGTGACAAACCTTTGATCTACTAATATGACTTAGAAAGCAAGCGATAATCACAATAGTATATCCAACGAAAAAGATCGTACGTCTACATATATATATATGGCATGTTGCCATGATTCCACTGAAAGATCGTCATACGATCAACGCTGAATGGTAAACCACCATTCATTTACCCAATATTTTTTAAAAGGTGTGTGAAAAACGACAAAAAGGGCGAATTCGTTTCTATCATTACAGACCGCATTTCGGACAATTGAGTTCGTTCTTGACAGATTCGAGAGTAATACATATTGATGACTTATTCAGCCTGTAGTCCGAACTTAGCACATTGTGACTTCTTTTAGTACCACTCAGAAAGGATTAAAGGCAAGGAATAAAATTTAAACTCCAGTGAATGCAAAGTGATGCAACTTTATCTCCTTTGTGTAGTTTTGTCTAGTATCCATTACGACCAGTCACGAAAATTATAGGCGTATGTGTGTCGTGACTTAACCGTTGTAATATTATATCTGTGGATTATGCCCTACCTGAATTTATTCCATCCAGGTCGCATGTGCCAAATAAGTAGCTACAGTAACAAAACGAACTAAAACTAACCAGTTATATAGACAAATTTCTCAAACAGCATTAGCTTATAAGTCAATTAATTTTACCAAATTAAGAAAATTTCGAGTACATATGACGATATCTATTTATATGGAGTTAGGCTTTGTATGACATGCGCATAGGTACTTTTACATACGAGTATAAATCAAAATAAATGTGCAACAATTATTAATCCGAAAATTTCCGCACGATTATATTAATGCGGAGATAATATGGAAAAATCCATGGAAACATGCAATAAATTCTTTATAGAACCACTTTCGCGAAATTGCTGTTATTGTTCTGGCCTTAAAAATATCGTCACAGTGGATGGCGGCTCGAAATGGCCGGGCGATAGGAAATTTATAGCGTATACATGAAGAGCCAAGGTGTTGTTGCGTTGCATGAAATGACCTGATAAATTTCATTTTATTGAGATGAAATAAGAATAGCTTCGATCCTGAAGCATATTCCAGTATTTCACGTTTATTTATCCGAACATACTTCGTAAAAGCATGTTGGACATAACCATGAACTTTATTGGTTAATAAAAGTTTTTTGAAATATCTACAATCGGATTACAAGATGGACAACCGCTTTAAAAGGCTAGGCATTATCCCATTACCCTTTCGTTTATTATTGGTTTATGAGTTTTGTCATATTAGCTGAGCACCTTTTGCTCTATACATATATGGGTATTCATATATTGAAGAGAGAGAACACCTTGTTCTACTGATTAAGTCGAAATATTTTCGCTTCGTCAAACTTAACTGGTCTAAATGAAATCTTAGGGTCAACTAAGTTTATTCATATTAAATATAGAAATAATTATAGTAATATAACAAAATTAATTGGATATCTAAAGAATTATGAATCTAACATCGACTTCTTTCTGGTTACTTACGTTCGTAGATGGGTATAATGATACTTTTTCTATACAAAAGGCGTTGCAGGGCCAGATTAGGCATAAGCAGTTACCTGGGGCCCCGTGTTGGTAGGTCCCATGAATTTCATAAAACTATCATTTTTTCATTTTCTCAATCTATATCCATATTGGACGCGCAGTAATTAATTCATGCCTTGAAGGTTCGATTTTTTTCTATGGTTGAACAGTGCATGTGCCTTTCGGAGCATCTCTAAAGTGTTGATCGGCTCTATCTAAATGACATTTTACAAAATAAAAAACAAATCCCTATGATTTCAACGACTGTCGGACATAACATGGAACTCACATGCAAAATCTATGGCACTCCCATTTATAGCTATGAAATTCGATGAAATTGTTGCTGCTCTCTACAAATTTAGCGAAAAACGAAAAGAGGCTGGAGATTGTAAACCGCTGCTATTGCAAAAAAAAAAGGAGTTGGAATTTTTTCATAACACCTTAATCGAATTCGATGAAACTTCACGATCTCTCTACAATTTACAGCTGACGATAAGCACAACTGCAAAGCTATATTCTTCAGTTATATACAGAAAATCCATGAAGGTTTTAATACTATCGAGTCAAGAGTGAAGGAAAACTTTTTGAGGTCGACTACACCCCTTCAACGAAAAGAAAAAGGAAAAACATGATATCATAAAGGCTGAGAATTATATTTCATGTTTAATGATATAAAATAAGTAAAAAACGAGTTTTCAAACAAAACTGAAGCAAAGCCGCATGAAAAAGTAGAAAATAAACTTTTCATCACACACAGAAGTGGACTCAGATTTTTTGATTGGGATATTTCTCTTGAATATTCTTTCTCTTCATGAATCAAATCACTCATTACCTCTGATTGATCATACTGAAATATATCGGTCATTGTCAGCGAATAAAATCTGAGTCCACCTCTGCATGTATACTTTTTCATGCGGCTTGGCCTCAGTTTTGTTTGAAAACTCGTTTTTTACTTATTTTATTTTCTGCCTTTTTCACGTTAACTAAATTGTTATTACGTGCTGCATGGAGATATTTTAAAACAATTTTATGACGGCTTAAAACACTGATTTACCAGTTTTTCAAAAAATTTATTCGAGTAAAAATTGTTTTTATTTTCAGAACTATTGCGTCAAAATATCGCTAAGGAACAAAAGCTTAAACAGATTAATCACTAATCATATCAATGAAAATTTTTCCGATTATTTTCCTGCTTTTCCGGGTTTTCCATAGAGTTTTCCATGGAGTTTTCCACAAAAGCAACTTTATGCAACTCATTTCGCTCAACAACTTCGTCTTAGGTTGCAAAACGCTCAAACGCTTCCTTGGTCGCAAAAACTCCGCAAAAGCGTTTTACATGAATTTTCCTTGATTTTTTCCGCAAGTAATGATGTCAGTTGATAGGGAACTTGATCCTGCATAATTTAGAAAACTTTTTTACCGGAAAATTTTCGGGAAAGTTGCAAAATTCCGGAAATTTTTTTCGGAAAAATCGGAAAACTCTGCATTTCTCCTGAAACGGATTTATCACTAATCAAATTTGTATCAAATTTTCAAATAATTTTTCCCGATTTTCCGGGTTTTCCATGGAAAGTTCCGGTTCAAATTTTGATAGATTCAATTGTCACGCGACATGAACCTGTGTGCCAAATTTTAGCTCGCTGTGATGACGAAAAGAGACCCACTTTTCGTGAGTGTCGAAAATAGTAAAAAAGAAATATATAAATAAATATACAGACAGACAAATTCGTGTACGAGTTGAAGGGTCGAGCTGGCCTCAAAAAATGGCAGACAATTTGGCTGTCATGAATAAAAGTGGTGGCAGACGGCAATACAGATGTGCGAAAATGTGTATAACTTACGTCATACCATAAAGCTTTGAATAAATATAAATATTTAAAGACGGCCATAAAAATTCTATACTATATACGAAAGGGCAGCAAAAATCTTGAACCAAACACCTTGTCAGACAGCAACAAAAGGCGATAAATTCGTGCATCCTGCCCATTTCTAATCATTTTTTTAACGTTTAAGGGCATATTCACACTATTCATCA
Organism: Dioctria linearis; assembly: GCA_963930735.1. Taxonomy (NCBI): domain Eukaryota; kingdom Metazoa; phylum Arthropoda; class Insecta; order Diptera; family Asilidae; genus Dioctria; species Dioctria linearis. Next base: position 323,292,729 of record OZ005740.1, read on the forward strand.
AGCTTCCGGCAGCAGCTATCAGTAAATTTTCATTTCATTTATACTAGATCGTCATTTTGTACATCATTATTCCTCCATCGCATGCAAAGCTAATACCCTCGATAGACGATAGCCATAATTCTAAATTACCTACATGAACAAGATAATCTCTGTCGTGTATCACCCCTAAACTTTTAACTATCCCACAAAGTAATTACATAATGGCCACATCTTGACATTGACTTAATTGAGTTTGGTTTTTGAGGATTATCGCCAAAGCGCTAGTAAAAACACGCAGTAGTGATTCTGTAAACTAACAGTGACAGCCTTCAGACGCAGTAAATTGCAACGTTTAAGAACAAATTTTTGTTAGGTAGGAGGATATCCAACGATTAACTCTTTTTCCCTTTTGTTACCTATTTCCTCGAAAACTTCCCGAATTAGTTCACCGACTGTAGTCCTCCCAACTTCGAAAACATTGGAAACTATGCATAAAGTGCTATCGCAACAAAGTTTTTTTTAGTGGAACTGCATCTGTCATAATAGTGTCCTCCAGTCTCAAGGATTACAAGTCTTCACTTAGCTCTTTAAATAGGTTTTTGCTCATTCGAAAGTTCTCCTTACATTTTTTATTATCCTGAAGCGGAACATCTACTTCCTAGAATGATTTATTTCGGGCCTGAAAAGTTACATATAAGTATACAAAAATTAAATTACGATTATACTTTCTATAGTCCAAATTATTCTACTTTTTATAACCGAATATCGTCTCTACACTGCTGCAAGTAGTACCATGTCTTTTATTTGCTCTGAATTTTCGGGCGCTATTATAAATATGTCTTTTTAACTTCTTACGTCTATTTAAAAGAACTGTTAGTTCACCTAGTAAATCATTGCAGTTAGCCACTGTCTACTAATACTTTGGCTATTGCAAACAAAATTTGACTTAAATATCAAAAGCGTCTGATACCATATATTTAATTGGAAATTAGAAATAATTTTCAATTATATAATTGGAAATTATGTTTGGTCGTCTGTCAATGGTATTAGAGTAATATTAACGGCATCAAAATATTCTCCGAAAGTTTTCCTGATGTTGACTGTCGTGCCGTAATGTACCGGTGCCGGTTAGAGGCCTATTCACACTATCTAGCAGGATTGCGACAGTCAACCTGCTATCAAAATACTCTGCAATGCAGTTGAATCAAACCATCCGCACTATCCGCTTATGGCATTCATGACCTTCCAATATACGGCAGATAAGCGGAACTGGGGCTTTCAAAAGATATTTATTCAATTTTCTGACTAGAGAACTATAACATTTTTATATCCCCATATTTCCAATTCAGGTTGTATTTTAACCTGTTGAGTAATTTCATTTCATTTCATTTAATTTTCGGGAAGTACACAAGATTATTAATCTTTAAAAGTGCATTATAAATTGGAAAAGAAAAAGAGAAAAGCGTGAGTTCAAAATAAAAACAAGTAAAAAAGCTAGAATTGGTCAAAGACCAATTCTTATGATACCCTAGATGAATGCACATATGAAATTTCGTATGGTCACCCATTTGAGCAATTTTGATTTTTTGCATTGGTTTCTCGCATATATTTCTAGAACGGCTCGTCGGACAGAAAAAATGATTATAACCAATTTTATAGGATTTCTTATTCTGAAGAAGTTTTTGATACAATAAAAATGTCTAAGACTGATTGTTTTCGAAGTATATGTAAAAAACCAAAATTTTTATATGGCAACACCAAGAAGGGGTTGCCCGATTTAGCCCATTTTTGAAATTTTATTTGCTATTAGTATGAAAACACAGTGTACCAAATTTCTGCTCTCTATATCGATGCGTTCTCATGTAGCGTCCAAATATATAGTGGAAAACGAAAGTTTTGTATGGCAACCCCACGAAGGAGTTGCCCGATTTGTCTCATTTTCGAACTTGATTTTACTTTTTTTTTAAAGTCTGTGTACAAAATTTCAGCACTCTAAGTATACGCGTTCTCGAGTTATCGTGCGCACAGACGGACGGACGGACGGACGGACATGAAAAAATCAAAATAACTTTTAATATTATGCGTGGGTGTCCAATCCATTTTGCTCTACCATCATTATTTCGAGGTGTTACAAACGGAATGACAAACTTAGTATACCCCTACAGATTTCATCTAGGGTATAAAAACAGAGTTCAATCGATATAACAATAAAAATGATAGTACTAATAAAAATTACAAAACAAAAGAAAAAATAAGTATGAAATAAAATAAGTAATACTAATCATAATTTGTTTAATTAATTATCACTAAATTAATTATACTTTGCTAATCTGAATTTAATTATTTATTAAATATTTATTTAAATTTATTTATACATTGATTTCATTTTATTTAACTATAATTTCCTTCATTTTTAAAATCAAGTAAAACAAGCTGGAAATTGGGATTATTTGTGAAATTGGAATGAAATTTCGCAGAATTCAATTTAACAAATAATAACTTTGGAAAAAGTCGTAAAATTATACTAAATCTTAGAAGAGATTAAATAAACGTCTGGCTGTGATTAGGGTTGCAAATAGCATCGCAAAAGAAAACGTCACCTTGATGATGAATAACTGGTGTACGTGAATAAGCCACTCGCTCACACTCAGATTGAACTTATTTTGGAAGTGAAACAATTTAGAGTTCTAGGAGTTCAGCGACTTTTTCAAGTTTATTATTATTAATAAACATTAGGAATTTTAAAAGAGTTGTTTCTAAAACTTTAAGTGTATATTTTCATTCAATTTTAGTATTTTCTAAAATTATTGAGCACTAATACTTACATTTAAAATTTCGCACTTTGCATTTAAAATTTCTGTCAACGAGTGGCTTAAGTTTTCACTCGATATGCCGTTTCCTTATCAGTTATTTATTCAATGGGCGCAACATAGACTTCAATATAATACTTTCTAAAGTTAAGAATATGGATTTTTTTACCAAAGACTCCATGGTCGTACACATTTTTTCGAATAACGAATAAGAATTGTCACCCTTTTTCGTAAATACAGTATTTTTGAAAAGGTATATGATATGCACAAACTTCAATATAATATTAATTGATAAGAGTCCGAAAAAAAAGTGAAGCCAGCATAAAATATGCTTTTTATGTTGGGAGCAGTTAGCCACAAAGTAAGAAAAATATTTACAGAAAAGAAATTGTCACATATAAAAGGAAATTATTTATTTCAATAATGTTATTAGCTTCATAATGTATATTAATATTTCAACAAAAAATAAATAACAAAAAATGTATGTTTCACCATTCAACATTTTTAATACGGAAATGGTTTTAAATTAGATGTTTTAAGTTAAATGCATTACAATAACAACAAAAAATATGAACAAAATGAATATTAAAATTATGCGACTTTCCATACCAACAGGTACCTTTCGCAATTGGCGCATTAACCGTTGTTGGAGCTAGTAATTTTATTCAAGAAAACTACCCAGAATACAGAGAATTATCACAATATTTATTTCTTACGTTTAAAAGGAATTACATTAAATAAAAATTCGTGAAGAAACATATAAACTTTTATGTTACACCACAGATTTATTAATTCTTGACATTCTTACATTTCTTAATTACATACGAAGCGTACCTTTAAATTTGAAACGGGAAAAACATAAGTACTTCAAATATTGTCTGAATACACTGAGTAACAACTTAACTAAGAACTGTGTACAGAAATAATCTTCAATTGTATTAGTTTTTAAAAGAAAATTAAAAATGTCCCTTCACTTTAGCTGCTAGTTCCTTTTTGCTTTTCTGAAACTTACTCAAATTAATATTTTTTATTTTTCATTAATGTTTCAGATATCATTGCCTGCGCTTATGAGTACTCCATCTTTCATCGAGCTCAAAGAAGATTTGTTACATTTGTGTGTGGAAAGTTACCATGTTTTAAAAATAAATTTCATTGGTTGTGATGATGTTAATGAAGCATTTTGGCGGAAAAATACCGAAAATTTGAAAAAATGACTATAAATTTTAGAGATCTTTGAACTTATAGGCTGCATAACTTTTTATTGGCGAGAATAGAGAGGCAGTTGAAGATTGTACGGAACACCAGTAAAATTGTTTAACGAATTAAATATTAATTTACCTTACAGGGTACGTAGTAAAAATGCTATAGGATATTAAGTGATGAAGCACCTAAAACGAAGCATTTTCGATCCCCCCCCCCCCCCCCCCCACCCATACAATTTAATGTTTGTCTGGATAAAACCAACCATCCTGTGAAATAATCGGGACTATATATTTTTCCAAATGATTCCTCTCGTCCAGACAAGTAAAAAATTTAATAATAGCAGGGAAGGGGGAAAATGCCACACTGTCGTGTTACAGGGTGATTAGTATAATATGCTCCCTTTTCATGAATCACCTTATATCTTCAAAAGTATACCCTGTAAGCCGGTATTGTATGCACAGCTCACGGCCTTTCAACGACTACTCAACCACCCCCGTACTACTCCCCCCTCCAAAGTTATGACGCTTTAAATTCAAAATTTATTTATTTTTTATATTTTCCGTTTTTTTAATGCCCCCACTAAAATACTACAAAATTTCGAAAGCCCAGAGACTCCTCTTTAATTTAACCTATTAAACTTATGTTCTATCTGTGAATGTTAAGGAGTTAGTGGGGGTATTTAAAAAAATGAAAAAAACTAAATTTTAAATTAGAAGCGTCGGGTCGGGGCAAAAGCAAATGAAAACTGCGTGAAAAATGCGTAATCTCTCTGTTTTGAATAATGTCTCGGAATCTATAGACAAATATGATTTCGATTAAAAAAAAAGCGAGAAGTAATTTTATGATAAAAAACTTTATTTTTGTAAAAATGTTCCTTTTCTTGTCTTAAACTTGTGTTAAAAATGGTATTTGTTCAAGCAGGCATTTTCGGGATATTCCGGTCACAACGAAAATCAAAAAATGATAAAAAAGTTATTTATTCTATGACGCAATCATTTTATTTTGGGCGACAAAGTTTCAAGTCTCATCAACAGGTCCCAAACAACAAAATTGAGTGACTTGAAATACAAATAGGAGAATGGAAAAATATAGAAGAAATAAGATCAAACTGATCTAATCTTATACTATAAACTCAGAATAAATTTTATGGATGAGGCAAACTCGCCACACTACGTGCCCAAGGAGGAAGAACACAATAATTTTAAAATATTTTTACCTGATTGTTTGGGACCTGTTGATGAGTCGAAAAGGCTTGAAACTTTTTCGAACTAAGGGTGCTCCTAAACGATCTGACGAAATATCAGATATCTACCAACTTTTGTGGGCAGATATCTGCCGAAATGATTACACACGGAATAGATATTCGGGCAGATTTCATCTAGCACAGAGTTGTCAGATACGTCTATCTTTACTGATTACATGATCTGCTATTTTTCAGCTGGTAAAATACTGCTTTTATCTGGCAAAGGCAACATAAACTAATGTGAAATTTATTGTTCAAAAATAACTTCTAGAAAAAGGAACGCGGCTGTTTTTATTGTGTATAGTGCATTTTGTACAAGTGAAAGAAAAAGTGATAAAGTTAAAAATAAGAGTCGAACTTGGGTTAAAGAGTGGGTAAGCAAAAAAAATATGCTTATGTCAAACTCCTTCCAGGAATAGAAATTTAGAAAACAATAAAAGTCTGTTAATTATGTTATTTATATACTCTATACTCCTGGTAGATATAATAATATATAATTATATGATCTAATACAAAACTTGTATGAACTTGTCTCATGCAGTCTGTTCTATACTCCTATCACTAAGTGCACAAAGCTATTTTTTAACGGGTATACTGGACAGATATCTGTTCAGTTCAAAAATTTACTGAGCAGATTGGCAGACTATGTTCAAAAATTTTCCAGATAGAAAAAATGGTTGATTAAACGTGCGGCAGACGTCTGGACTTTCCACCCACAAAAATTGGCAGATATCTGGCATTCTGTCAGATCGTTTAGGAGCACCTTAAATAAAGAAAAAAAAATTTTTTTGTTTTTCGTTGATATTGAACAATCCCAAAAAGGTCTACTTGAACAAATATCAACTTTATCTGGTAAAACAATTATAAAATTATTGTTAATAATTGTAATAATGTTTATTAAATATGAGTAGGTAAAATAATCATAATCATACAACTTATTTATTCTTATATATTATTTCTTCCATTTTTCGTGGCAAAGGAAGGAACGGGCGTGGGTAGAGATTGACGACACTCAAAGATCATAAGCCTCTGGGAGCAAATTTTATAAACTCGGCTCTGCCTATAAGTAACAGAAACACGCTGCTTTAGTCCATATTTTATAAAAATTACTATTGAAACTATAAAACGATATTCGAAAATAGACAAACTCTGCCAATGCTTTCATTTTACGGTGTTGACATAAAAGAACTCCATTAATTTCATTACAAAGAAACCCTTAGACGTAGACTGAAAAATTATTTCGAATATGAGATTCTAAACAATTTTTAACAACTTTTACTTTACCCAACAAATTATTTTATGAAAAAAAAAAAAAAACTTATTCTTGACAGTAAATAAATGCGTGTCTACATATTATAAAATTACATTTACCATTTCATAACATTTCATAACAAATCGACAACATAATTATAGATTTTCTTTAAGTTTTATTTTTTAGCTTCAATGTAAATTTATCTTTTCACGTAAACCTGTTCTAAACATTTTTTTCCACCAAAGAAAAATAATAGAAATATCTTATTATAAATCCTACATACTAAATTATTCCATGCAACTATACCTAACCTATAGATATCAGAACAAAAAACTGTGACCTCGGAAGACATTCACTTTTGCTACAGAACTCCTTCACTTTGATTTAATACCAGTTTAAGCGGAATTTTATCCCTTTTATTAACAATACACAATATTTGTATTTCCATGCAAGAAAAAAAACAATCATTAAGACCTGCCAGTTGCCAAGCACTTGATTAATTCCTCACCTGAAATTAAGCTTGTATAACAGAATATAATGAAAAGACGAACAAGTCGAGGCTACAATACTTCTTTCCCCAATGAAGCCAAAAACAAACAAAAATTTCCTAAATAGTCGTTTCATATTAGGAATATCATTTTTGAAAGTATATTACACCTGCAGAAAGCAGATCTGTAGCATCAACTCAAGTCAAATCAAAACAAATCTCAAAAGAATCCAAAAAGAAAAACATCTTTGAGAATGATCTATGATTCTCGATCAAGATCTGATCGCGTTTTATTACTAACTGCTCTGTCATCTAAACTGGCTTCCTTACTGTTATTCATTGATTACCACCTATCCATGTCCACAAACTAACCACATAGCAGCAAGCGAATAGCTACTGTCTCCGCATGTGTCATGCATTGATGGAAGTATGAAATGCAGGTAACTTGCACTTTTCCGGGCCAGCGATCAAGGGCAACATGTTGCGATCGATTCATTACCAAACCCCCGCAAGTTGGACGTGCCTTTAGGTCTTTTACTTCAATACCAGGTAAAAAAATAACATTACGGCAAAACTGTATCACCATACACGCTATAATCCATGGAGCATAGCACCTTGATGGTGACATCGATTTAAATGGAGGTGGCTCTACATGGAGAATAATCGCAATTAACGTGTTACTGTCGCTGCACTGTTTTTCGTAAAGGAAAACTCAATGATTCGAGAATTGTAAAATTGAAACTCTACTGAGATGGAAGTCAATAACTTTTGAGGGGATATCACACCACTAAAGTCACAAAAGCTGTAAGAACACTGTGTTGTACCACTCTTGCTATATGGGGGAACATTATTATATAGTGTCCAACCACTTTCGATCAGTGTCACTTTTTTGGGTGTGGTAGTTATGCACTCCAGTTTTCCATAGTAAATATAGAATTCACCTAAAGAAAAAATTCCTCTAGATATAAAAGCCGGTGAAACTAGCAAATTTTATAGCAGTTCGTTTCCGGCTGAGTTTAGTATTGGAAGTTTAGTCCAATTTCAGACGCTATAGTCCAATTAAACTGATTTTTTAGTGAATTTAAAAATAAAATATGTTTTCTAAAGTGGTAAGTTCTAGTGGAGCTTTTTTGTTTTGTATTTTTGTTAAATCGTGTGACATCTACATATGAGTTTCTATTATAAAATAAAAAAAAAAAAATAAAATAAAAAATAAAAACAAGTGATAATAAAAATCAAAAATTGATTTTAATTTTTTCGAATAGTGTTAAGTGAGTTAGAAAAGAACTTTTGGATACTTCTTCACATTTATAACAAAAGAAGAAAAAATAAGTCATACACGTTTTGAGTCTTATTCTAGTTTCTAGTGGTTAACATAATTATTCATGATTCTATGGTCGGTTTGAATCCCAGCAGCGTCCAACAATAGTTGAGATATTCTGGTGACAGGATACTCAGAACCTCTTCCCCATATTCATTTTTAGAATTATTTTAACTTCCTAGCTATTGTCTACATTAGTGTACAAGAGTTAATTCATTCTAATATTGTCTTCATATTCAAGACAACAACTGCCCTTTACTTCAGGTTATAATTTATCAGTTATTTATTGCTTAAAATTGCTAACTTATATAATAAGGCAAAGACATTAATTCGAACATGGAAGGAGTTCTAATTCTAAACCCAATTCTTGTTATTCAACTTCGTGTTATTATATCAACTCTGCACAGTATAACAGTTTGTTTATCTTTATAAAAGATATAATAAATTTCTTGAAATAAATAATATTATGGTTATGTTAGTCTAATAAATTGGCAATTCGGCATAAATTAGCTATAAATCGTATTTTTATAACAGTTTAAATTAATTTGTCAACCATAACTGGATTAGAATACTTTCATACACTAAAGCCATTAAAATGATTTCCTATATAATTCGCTGATTCATTTTACATACCTAAAATAAAATTGTTGATTGAGTTATACCAGTTTACCAAATCATAGGAATTAATATGAAAGATATGATCATTTCGAACGAAGTTGATCTACATCTATAGTCTTATTTCCAACGAAGAACTTAATAGAAATGAGATGATTGTTTAAATATAAAACAAAACTATACAAGGACTGCTCTGCATAAAATATTGCATAATTTACAAATAAATTTGAAAAATTAATTTATATATGTAGTTCCTTTTATGCATATAAACTTACTTTTCTTCTTATGTCCGTATTTTTATCCGTTTGCTCGCACCATAACTTGATAACATGTTGACCTAGCAAGATATAAAGCATTCCCGCCGTGAGTGGAAAGGTTCGTGAATAACCAAGTAGTTCAATTCATCATCGTTCGTAGCATGGACACCTCGTATGGCGCTATTCAAAGGATTTTAACAAGAGGTGTTAATTTGCATACCTACAAAATGCAATTAAGTAAACAACTTTCGCATATTCATTAATTGGATAACAATTACGTGATTTATGACTATAAAGCACTGCATACACCCACATTGACTGTTTGGTGCGGTCTATGATTCTGAAAATACCTATGGAACCAATAATGTTATCATCCGTTCTGAGCGTTACCATAATATGTTGATGAAATTTTTATGGTTGGCTGATTATAACAAACCGGCATCACATTACATACAAGTCGTGAAACAATTATTTAATGATCATTAACAAAAATGCCGAGATCAATTAGCTCCCAAGATCATCGCGATCTAACTTCTCTGAATTACTTTCTTTGTGGTTATTTGAAAAGCAATTCGCCTTTGTTTTCCGCACCAATCCAAAAAGTTAAGCCTAATTGACCTCCTTCTACAACCTACTTCCCTTTCCCATAACAGAATCTAATCAAATAGCTGGACAGTTGACAATTGCGTATCTGTAGACTTATAAACAATAAAAATGCCAGTTTAGTATGGTCGATTTTCAAAATTCGAATTTGTGTACTTTAGAAATTTTTCATATTCCAATTCGAATATAGTTCAAAGATACATATTTCAAAATTATTCTTATCAGTTGTCTCAGTTTAAAATCAACCGGCTATTTTTGACATTGTAATCAATTTATTTATTTTAAATAATTAATTTAACCCAAATTATACCAACTGAGACATAAAAGTAAAGTTTTAAATGTTGCTCAGTTTCTCAGTGGATGCATTCATAAATTGTGCTGTCTCAATAAACCAACTTAGACAGTCTGTCAGCGAAAATTTCTATTACCATTTAGAATCTCAAATATAAATGGCTGTAGCATTGTAGTAGTATATAAAATAAGGAAAATTTCTATAATAGCTTCTGTTATTCCGAATTAAGTTCATCAAAATGTTTTTCATATACAAGATGCCTTAGTCATCTATAGACATTTTGTTAAAGATTCTAGGCCAATCGATATAAAAAAAAATTATGGAAAAGTGTAAAATTGAGTCGTTTTGGGACTTGGAATGTAGTAGAGACTAAAATGTTTTTTTCATATTTTTTTAATCACCCTATTATTTCTACAGTAATACCCTAAGATGGTAATTTACATATATTTTATTTGAGAGATAATCGTTGATGCTTTCAAATGGTATATAACTGTTATGCTTCCCCCCCCCCCCCTCCGCTTAGAAGTTATGGAACAACGTTTTATTTTTTTAAACGTCATCACTACCTATGTATAAGTTCTTCATATACGATTTGATTGCCTACTTTTAGGCATTTCCTAAAAATTTTCGCTGGATTTAAAGACGAAGAAAGATTACATTTTTGGTAAAAACTATAATATAAATCCATTTAAGATTTTTATATTCAATTTGTATAAAAGAAATTGATGTTGATGACATGTTTTTTAGAAAAAACCGGACTAATAAAATTATGATCTTGTTGTGAGCCACATATAACATAACATAAATCTCCACTCCTAATAAGTAGCTAAAGAGCTTTATACTTTTGGTCTCTTATGTAACAACTACATGGAAGAACAAATAATAATTAAAAAGCGTACATGAGCATACTATTGCATGCATAAATATATACATATATACAAATCGCAGCATTTCTCCCATACTTTCTTAGAAATTTTCTTCAAAAATTTTCTTTCGATCTTTTATTAATTTTTGATATCCAAATTGTCCAAAAGCAGGGTAACATTAATTTTTCAAATTTTCTCGACTATTTTTCTTTGGAATTTTATATCAACAAGTATCCAAAATAGTCGTACTGATTCGAGGGCCTTGCATGACCTATGCCGTCGGCAATAGTTTTATTTAGTCACAAAATTGACCCGTCACGCCAAAACTTCTAAATGATTCTCCTCCGATTATATTGATCAGGATCTTTAATTCATCAAAGTTTTTTTTAATTTTTTTAAAACAGTCGTCAAATAAGACTTGGATCTAAAAATGTCAATGAATTAAAGTGAAGTGGTTAGAATAGAATATTTACATTATTAAGATATATATACAACATTTGTACACAGTTATACAGTACACATTACAGCGCCACCTATATTTCGAAAATATCGTCAAGCACTTATAAATTAATTTATTCAATTTTCTTAAATACCTAATAATAAACTTCTTCGGCATAGTATTCATTGAAAGAAATTTTAATTAAAAAAATATTTTTAACTCAAAGCAAAGTTTTATGTGCTACATAAGTTCGTAATTAATACTAAGTAATCAAATTAAATAAATTAGTAAACAAAATAATTTACATATATAATTTTACTTTATTTCTCTTTTTTCTCAGGCTTTACTTTCCTTCATTGCTTTGGCAACCGCTGCTCCCCAGCATCAACAAGCTGCACAATTTCCAGCAGGCGTAAATCCAGCATTATGTCCAGGTTTTCCAATTTGTGATAATGCTCTATTGCATAATCCTCAACCAAATCAATGGGGAGCACCAGCACAACAATGGGGTGCACCAGCTGCTCCATCATGGAATGCACAACCCGCCCAATCATGGAATGCACATGGTGATCAATGGAATGCACATGGTGATCAATGGAATGCGCATGGTGATCAATGGAACGCTCCCGCTGCTCCACACTGGGGAGCACCAGCTTTAAATGGTCCTGGATCAAATCATTTGGGTGCAGGAGGTGACAAATACCCAGCCGGAGTTAACCCACAATCCTGTCCCAACTATCCATTCTGTGATAATGCTGGAGGTCATGGAGCTCCACAAGTTGCACCCCTTCCAGGATGGACAGAACGACAATACCCAGCTGGAGTTTCTCCACACACCTGCCCCAACTTCCCATATTGTTCTTAAATCTGAGCGTGCGAACGTCTTATGTTTTTGTCCGTACTGCCATACCTCGTGATGTCTTCCGCTATTCATCAACATCCTATGATACATTCGTGATTTCTTGTTTCTTCCAAACCGATCATTTCTCATTTTTAATTTATGAACGCTATTTTGTTATAAACAAAGCAATAAAATGTAAATTTAGCAATAAATGCAAATGCAATTAAAAATTATTCGCCTTTTGTTTTTTTTTTGTTTTTTTTTTATTCTGCAGATCGCACCGTGTAATTATAGAAGTCTCACGGTAGTCCATTGCAGTGGCACATGATCACTAATTTTCATTAGGCACGGCTGCTTACTGATGGTGTTCCTGGTATCAGTGTAGGTCAATCAAATTTTGTTTCTACTTTCAAGGCAGCGATCAAGAAAATTTATTACGTGACTTAAGTTGTTATTAAGTGCTCATTTGTTATTTAATAAATCAATTATCAACGCTAACTGTTTCTATTTTATTTTAACAAGCAAGCAAGTTTCTTTAAGAGCTCTAAAAGATTTACATGACATGCTGCCAACGGGAAATTTTAAATATGTGTCCAATTTCTTTTATCAGCTAATTATAATAATTAATACATGCGCCTTCATTATATGGTTTCTTAATTGTTCATCGTTTTGTGTCTACCTCTGGATGCACTTTCAAGAATTCTGGTCTACTTAAATCTCGTGACATTCCCCAACATTTATCTCCATGGAAAGTAAATAGAAAGATTGCCTTCAGGTAACATCATCTAATATGATGAAGCTGTATATGATAGATTTCATCCTGCCATCTCCCGTTGAAGAAGAATTGAAGATCCGCACTGATCTTGGGCTGTGGCTTACTAATGTTCAATGATGTTGGACGAGTTTTGATAGTTGACTCTAGTTTTTTAGGTGGCATTTACCTATTAAGTATAAAGTGCTGTAGAGAATCTTGATGCTGCTGCAGTTGGTTCTGGCACTGATGGCTTCACTGCTTCTTCTGACCAAGCTGACTAGTCAATCAGCTCATCAGACACATTTCAATTCCTAATCAGTTCAATATCCTACTTGGAAGCTTACCTATTTGTTACGATTTTTTTTTCTTTTGGGTACGACAGGGGACCAAAGATTCCAGGCAGAGACAAAGCAGTCCATTGTACTAAATATTTAGGTTAATGAAAAGCAAACATTCAAAAATTTACTTACTCAGCTTGCATTATTCTGTGAGTTTTTATCGCATTTATATTCACTTCGAATAGTTGATTAAAAAATATCAATAAATATAAATAAAATATTGGTAATACTCTATCATTACGACCATCTGGATGTGATTATTCCTCAATCAAAGACACCATTTAAATACTTTTGAGAGATTTTCATACCTTTAGCTTACCTTCTGCCATATAGGTACCACCAAATTAAGTTTTCAAAAGAAAAGAAGTTTCCTTTTTCCGTAAATGGGTTAAGGTATAAAAACATAAATAAAATAACAAACACTTTTATTATAAAAATAATCTACTTTACTAGATATACAATTACAAACACAACAACTTCAAACACGTCCTGCCTATAAATTGCTAATGAACTACTCTGAAGTGGCTGGTATAATTCAACATCGTCCATATTTGAATTCCAGCCAATAACATCATCACGATTTTGATTTTCTAACCACGCTTCCAATGGTCTGAAATATTCGAGCAGAGGTTCTGCTAATATATTACTTACCCTTCCTCTTGTGAAAAGTTTAATCAATTGTTCTGTAGAAAGTGAAGCTCCATTTTGCATAATATCCCTAGAAATTAGAAATTGACTCAAAAAACATTAAAAAAAACCTTATTGGAATATTATACACAAGAATCCTTCCAGCATCTCTAGAACGATAGAAATCGCATGTATGAAGTGGTCCATGATGATTTGAAGCTTGACATAATTCAGCGAAAATTTGGAATTCTAGAACGGTAGCGATGAAATATTTCAAATAATCCTGATCAGATATTGTATGATATTTTGCTCCTGGATCAAAAAAATTACTCCTCCTTGCAATTGGTGGAATAACTCCCATATAACGAAGATGTAATTCCCACCAACGAGCATTCATTCCAACTGGACCCTTTTCAAATATATGCCACCGCCATTTTTCTAAGGTTAAAGTAAAAGCCATCAGAGGTAGTTTTTCCAGAGCCATTTTAAGTAGGAATTCGATATTGATTCTAGAATTTCCACTTTCAGTTTCTATAGTTTTAGGAAATAGTCCAACTTTTTGAAGATGAGCAGGACCTGAAACACAGAGCCCAATTGCACCGCCAACCGCTTCCTTAAAAGCTGAAAATCATTTGATAAATCAGAGTTTTATAGGTTAGTACCTATACAAGTGAACAATATTTTACCTGGATTAGGGCCATCACGAAAAATAAAAGGTTGACTTGAGTATTGCATGACGTATTGAATATAGGACATTTGGCGGTGAGCGATTATGTAATCCTCCAATTTAACCTGGGTGCATTGCTTTATTCTGTAGAAATAATTTAATCAAATCAGTCATAAGAAAGTTGCACACAACTATTAAGGTTTTAGATTTAATCATAGTTTAATTTTGAAAAGCGTATTTGGTATAAAATCATCCCGGTTTTATTTTAATAACAGCTAAATATCCATGCTTCGCTATGCAATAGAGTATATTTTAAGATCTTTACAGAAAACTGCTTTTTTTTTGTACTCAGAAATAGTAAAGAACTTTTTGGATATTTATAACAAAAAGGAAAATAAGGAACAACACATATTTTAAAAAACACTAATTTCACTGAACCTTTGTGATAAAAATCACTCCGAAATAAAAATAGATACAGTTAGAGTCATAAATATTCGTACATTATGTAAACTAATTTTAATCTTTAGGCCACTTAGAAGCGAAATTTTTCAAAAAGCGTTCTACTATACAGGCTGATCTTGAATTGGTGGTCACAAATGAAACAGGAGATAGGTTAAATAGTTAAGAACAAAAACTTGTATGTCAGGTGGGCAATCTCAACTGTTTCGGAATTACAGGTTGATTAAGAAAATATGTAAATATTTTACAAAACACCTCGTATTTTCCTTATGGTTTGTACAACCTATGATGCTTATTTTGTAGCTCAGATGATAGTAAACTGTCTGAGCTTTCTAACACATTCCGAACGATCACTTCCCCTCCTTATGTCGATATAGTTATAGGGTGCCAAATACAAAAAATTGAAAAAAAAATCCTATTTTTTTTAACGATTTTCCCGTCAAAATTCCTGATAACCGTTAAATTTTCTTGCAAGACTTCGAAACCTCAAAAAGTTAAGTTTCATTTGATCTTATACACACTCTACCGATAGAAATAACGCCCAACTATATGCAATTCCACACAAAATTGTCAAATTATGAAAATTAATGAAAAACTGGTTATTTCAAAAAATGGTTGCATGTGTATGAGCAAATAAAAGGTTTTTTTCTGAGATTTCCATATCTTGCAAGAAATTAGAATAGTTATAAGGCATTTTGGCGGAAGAATCGTTAGAATTTAAAAAAATTAGGAATTTTTCTCCAAGTTTTTTACTTTGACGTCCTAACGGGGTGTTTATGATAAACTAGCATATTTTCTTAGTCACCCTGTAACTCCGAATCGGTTGAGATTACCCCCCCCCCCCCCCTCCTGCTATACAGTTTTTTGTTCCTAACTATTTAACCTATCTCATGTTTTAAATCAAAATCACCCTATACCTATACATACAGTAAAAGAAGAACCACTATGCAAAAAGGGAATAGGAGATGAACCATCATGTGGAGATAGCGGGGAATAACCATTTACGGGCCTAAGGACCAGCTTTTAAAATTAGAATTTTTGAAAATCCGTTTTTTGTAAACATTGAGCAAATGGGTTTAGGCTTTTGGCTAATTAGGAGTCGAATTTTTCAGTAAGACATTGAGATCGATAGAAGATAGAATTTAAAGGCATTGGGTATAATTGACCTCAAACTAAGATTTCGTTTAAGAAATCTAAACGAATAAAAATTAGCATAGGAGCATTTCGGTTTTTCAAAATCTAGGGTGAGAATATATATATATAGGTACTACACACTACTCATACGTACACACTAATATCCGAAACCGCCCAACCGATTTCAATGAAATTTTGTGAATGTGTTTGATTGGCTCCAGCTTGAACACGATAGAGGGTGCTGTTGTCGAGATCTTAAAAACTGCCCGAGAACGCGGCGACGATGAAAGCTAATATTTTGTAGATGTCGTATTCACAAAAATTGCAAATACAAGATCAAAAATGAACTAAATCAAGCAACTGCTTCATTGCAATACAAATATTGCGTTTTTTAGTAGGTAGGTAGCTATATTTAGACACGGCCTGACAAGGATTATATGTAGAGTGCTGAAATTTGGTACGAGGTGTTTTCATAGCAACAGTAAATAAAATTTAAAAATGGACTAAATCGGGCAACCTCGTCTTGGTGTTGCCATACCAAATTTTCGGTTTTCACAATATATTTGGAAACTGTCTGAGAACACGTCGATATGGAGGCGTTTTCATAAAAATTGCAAATACAAGTTCAAAAATGGACCAAATCGGGCGACCCTTTTTGGTGTGGCCATACAAAACTGAAGTTTTTGACTATATATTTGGAAACTGTCTGAACTCGCGTCGACATGGGGCAATTCAGGCAACTTCTTCGTAGGGTTGCCATACAAAAATTGCATTTTTAACTACGTATATATGTACATATTTGGGCACTGGCTGAGAACACGTGGACGTGGAGAACTAAAATTTGGTATATGGTGTTTTCATAGTTACTATTTCTACAATTACAAATATGGTCTAGATCGGGCAACACCTTCTTGATGTTATCATACAAAACTTTAGGTTTTCGCGTGGGGCAGTATTCAAATACATATATAGACATTTTGTACACGGACCTTTTTAAAAAAATTTAAATTATGTTCAAAAATGAGACCAATCGGATGACTCCTTCGTAGGGTTGCCATACAAAAATTTCGGGTTTGACTATATATTGGGACACTGCCTGACAACTCGTCGAATTAGAGAGTTACACTCTACCATACATATGAATGTATGCACGAAAATTCATACTCCTGCACACACACACACATATATATGTACAGACGCAGAGTGAAAGCCTAGAGTACGGAATCTCACGATCGAGTCAGATAATAGCTTATATAGTGTTATGCATCTCTAAGCACTTCATCCGCACCCGCACCCATCTATGTATGTATCTGTATTATTGCCGGGCAACGCCGACGGGCTCCCCCTAGTATATGTGTACTTATATATACCTATAGATATGTTTTTTTTTAATAAAAATTGTAAAAAAAATCTTTTTTGCTGTACTAATGTATCAGTAAAATTTGTTTTTAAAAATTTTGTAAAAGGCAAAACTTTTTAAAATTTATTTTTGTACATCAGAGTAGTGCAAACAATTTTCTTTAATTGCGACATTTTGTATTAACGCTAAATGTTAGCGTTTTCGTTCCTCAGTTATAAATTTCCCATAATTTTAAGATATTGACCTAAAATGTGCGGCAATATTTCAGAAAATATTCAACTGAATTTTTTTCTTTAAATTAAAAACCTCGAAAAATCATGGTTTCTGATTGTCTTCACCCACAAAGACTAAGATTTTTTCCATTTTTGATTCTTTTTATTTTCTTTTTATAAAATTTAGTTCAGCAAAGATTTTCGAGATGGTGACACCTAAGTAGAGTTGAGATTGAAGGCAAGCAGAAAAGTTTTTGGCCTAACGTAGAGGTATCGGTCTGATCGGTAAGTGATTGTATGTTTGATTTTCATTTGTCAAAAGAAGTTACACTCCCTTTTTTGAAAATGGATAAGTGATAAGTGGATTTCGCGCGGTAGTAAAATTTCAGAGAAAATAAGAGAAAGGTCTAATCGAAATTAATGAACGCTTGACAGTTGTTTACGGCACCGAAGCTCCTCCGTTTACGACCCTCGCAGTGGGTTCCGGTTGGAGGTGACTACTGACGAAATTGTTGAAAAATTTGAAAATCTTATAAAATGTTATCATGCATAACAATAAAAAATGTGGTATGAAAAAGTTTAGTTGTTCTGGGTGCCTGCTAGATTTTACTCCAAATTTTTCCATTTAACAAAACATTCATTCAATATTTGACCCTGAAGTCAAACAGTAAAGCTAAAGAATGCAGTGGTGGTGACGACGGACGTGCTGAATGTGCTCTTCTCTAGTTCATTACTCAATCTAGTGAAAACTAAATTATGGTCATTATTTCCTTGGATGCCGGAGGAATATTATTAATAAAATAATTCCCGAATAAATACATCCATTACGTTAGCCATCTTCAAAACTTCAGTGCAGACATCGTCTATAAAAAGCATGGGTTAATAAGTCTTATTCTTGCATGAGATTGCACCGGTCCACAAAGCACCTACTGTTAAATCTACTATTCAAGATCTGAGCTTCATTCCAGTTTAACACCCGCCCGTATTCACAGCTTTAGCTCCCTGCTCCAAACCTGAAAAGAAAGCTGAATTACAAGCATAATTTAACGAATTTTCATCGCATGTATATAGGGTGATCTGTGTCAATTCTGCACAATTGCAGGAGATGTTAAAACAAACATTTTTTTAGGAAACATGGCCCCCATGGGGGGGGGGGGGGGGGGGGGGGGGGGGGGGGGGGGTAAAAAGTGTAGGTGGGGATGTAGGAGAAACTAGGGATATTTCCTTTCTATTTTATGAATCAGCCTATTCTTAATGAACGATAACATAATCCTGGGAACTTTCCAATAGTATCTAACTTTTTCAAAGCTTAGGGGCGCTGGGGTCTCATTTATTCAGCTGGCAGATAGGTGCTTTGTGGAACGAGCTAAAGGTAAACGCACAGAACATGACAAGGTAAGATCAAATCATCTTGATGGAATTCTTTTTCCTAATGCATCATTATTTATGCAACTTTTCTTCATACCAATGCTGCTCAATACAACAATTAAATTGTAATTGTCAACCATTTAATATAAAATAAAAACCCTTCCATTTAAAAGGAATTTGTTTTAAAATTATATACTTACGAAAAACCTCAATTATGAATTCGAAAAACAGTGGCTTAACGTAAAAGCGGTACAGAACGATAAAGAAAAATATTTTATTGGCATACCTAAAGTCGACATTATTGCAGAAATCCCAAGCTGTAGTTTTACAATCACTAAATATCTCATTTGGTTTTTGTAGCACCGAGTTTCTCCAGAATTCTGGTAACATTGGAGGCAATCCCATAGATGTATAAAACTCTTCGGCAGTCTGAAAAATTCTCAGAGGAGTATATCCTTGTTTGATCATCTCTTTTGTAATATCAGACATTTCTAATGGTCCTGGATAAATTATTTCGATAATATTTTTCCAATTCTCTGCCCAAACATCTCCAAGCAAATGTTCTGGTATTGGACCATCTTTTCGAATCGCATATTTTCCATAGAACTGTATCAGACCTCTTCTTACATAAGTAAATAATTGTTTATACAATGGTTGAACTTTAGTCCATAAATCTTGGACGGTAAAATAAATATCAGAATCTTCATAAACAGATCTCATTTGATCTCCTGCATTTCTGAAACCTATACAATAAGAGCAAGCTAACTATAAAACAAAATAAATAAATAATTTTACTTAACTCACCATGTATACGGGCAGCTTGATTAGCTAAATCCAAATACCTCATAAATGTATTCTTAATCGATGGTCCAGTAACGTCTCTCCAAGCTATCCAAGTATGACGAAGCTCTGGTTCGGAACGACTTTCTTGCATAACTCTGCAATGAACCAAGCATGTATAGAATTGAATAATTTATAATTGTTTTCTTAATAGTTTTACACCTTATAATGTCGGGTTCTAGCTTAAGATCACAATACGTCGTGGTTGCTTGCACATAGTTTGCATGATCTGAAGTGTCGTCATTAAAAGCGCCCATTTTTCGAGACAACGAATTCAATTTATGCTCACTAAAGGGACAGATTTTGGCATTGCTATAGTTGTCCTTCATCAGAGTTAGTACATGATTGAGTTCCAGAAATTTCAGTTCGCCCAGCCCACAATGACCATGCTCTAAAATTCTTTCAAATTGCCGACGGAAATTTGCTTCGATCCGTCCTGTAGAGTTAATTGCATGAGCACGACGCCAACTGATACATTCAAATTTTGCGGCAACAGATTGCTGCTCGCGCATTCTTCTACGGTTGAAATCCGTTGCGTTGGTTGCGTATTTCCACTTTACATTCGCTACACGATTACACATTTCTGACCCTTCACGGTCATATTCGTGAAGAAATAAATTTGCTTCAGATTTTGTGTCATCTTTGGAAATCTAGAAAAATATTTGTAATTTATTTTTGTATTTTTCTGTGCATCAAGACATTTCAATTTTCTTAAAATAATCCTAAGTTTTTATCAATTACTTCCATTGCATGATATCGTAGCCCTCGGATACTTGGGCAGTAGGAAAATGGCTCATGTGACAAAATAAAAGTAAAAAAATGTCCTTACAAATTTTGTAATGACTTGCTTTTTGATTGTTAATGAATTAAATGTATTTTTTCAAGTGGGCTACTTCTTGGGATTCTTCGGTACAACAGAAAAGGACAAAAGAGTTATTATGCCATACACAATTTTTGTTTCAGGGCGGCAAGTTTCAAGTCTTGGTTTGACTTATCAACAGGTCCAAAACAACAAAACTGAGTGACTTGAAAAACAGATGAAAATAGAAATGATGAAAGCAATATATATAGAAACAATAAGAAAAATAGAAAAAAAATTGGGATAAATAGAAAAATAAAAATAATCAAGACTGCATTTAGATTTCACGATTCATAAATATTCTAGCACAATGAAAATTTTCAAATACATTTTGATGGAAACTTCTTAAATTACTTGTTTTAATATTTACAATTTACCTTTTTGGTATGACAAAACTAACTAGTTTTACATAGAGACATTGAAAGCTCAGGGCCGATTTACATAAATTCGAACCTAGACTTTCCATCCCACTATATAGTAGCGTTTAAGTTCGGATGGAATTTTCAATCCTTGGCTTTTACTCAGAAGCGTATCTAGGTTTAAGGATTTGGGAGTGTGCAAGCATATTAAAGAAAGGCGTCATTGCATCAAAAGAAATTTTATTTCGAATTAAAAAAAAAAACAAGTATATTCATATTTTAATACCTTACAAAGGTGAAATTTTGCACATGGCCTTTTTAAAAAAAAAAAAAAAAAAGTAAATTTAAGTTCCAAAATAAGACAAATCGGGCAACTCCTTCGTAGGGTTGCCATACAAGAATTTCGTTCTTTATTATATATTTGAGCACTATCTGACAACGCGTCGACGTAGAAGCAGACACAGATTTTTTAAAAAAAAAATTAAAGTTTAATTTCGTAAATGGGATGAATCGGGCAACTCCTTTGTAGGGTTGCCGTACAAAAATTTCGTTTTTCACTATATATTTGTATTTAAACACTGTCTGAAATTCTTTAAAATACGAAATTCTATGAAATTGGTTATAATCATTTTTACTGTCCGACGAAGCGTTCTAGAAATATATGCAAAAAACCATTTCAAAAATCAAACTTGCACAGATGGGTGACCTTTCGAAATTACATGTGGGCAATCATCTAGGGTATCACAAGAATTGGTCTTAGAAGAATTCTAGCTTTTTTGACTTATTTATTAAATGAAGGCATTTCCAAAGTTTATTTTTCAAAATAAAATAGAATGATTCGTTTTACGAGCTTGATAGAAAACTGTGATAAATATAATCTTACAAAAAATGATGTATAAATGCTGCAATCAGTTTGATCTTCGATTTCTGATTAAGGCCAATACTGTCGTGAATGATACAGAGAATGCCTTTATTAAATAGCTCATTCCATTAATTATCGCTTATAAGAAAATGAAATGAAAATATGACTGGACACATCCCTACATGTGTACACATAAGATATGTAATTTGTTTTTTTTTTTAGCCGACATATTGAAGAAAAAATTCAAAATGGCCGTCGCCGTCCCCGTCCCGTCAAATTCACCTATGCAAGCCTCTTCGTTTTTTGAAATATTTCATAAACGAAAAGAGATACCCATTTGATTTTCAGTCAATAACTAAGAAAATTTCAAGCTACAAAATGCATTATTAACTTTTAATTAACTGTAAAATATAAGATACAAAGCTCCTGTTTCAATTTAGCTTAAATTATGGAAATTTTTGGTAAGTTTAGAACCCTATAACTCCAAAATTGTGGAATATACCGAATATGAAATTCCGCGCTTACAGGCTATACATAAGTAAGCAATATAAAATTATGAAACCCTCGTCTTTCATCCTGGAAAACTGGAATGAAATTCCCTTTTTTGTAAAAATTTAGATTTTTGAGAACATATATCTACAAAAGGACTGTATCAAAAAATTTGAAAATTTTCATAAAAATAAGTAGAATTTTAAAAATCGGAAACCGTTATTTTCTGCTTATTAACTTCAATAAGCTTATGTTAAAAATTTATTTAATTTAGTTGAAATTTATGGCAGCCCCGTTCCGCAAACCAGAGAAATTAAAAAAAAAATCATTGAATTTTCATTTTTAAATCATTTTCAATAAAAATTGGGGGACAAATTTAAAAACTAAAAAACGTTAGTTTGTTTCCTTAGGTGTTTAAATAAATATTCCATTAAGGCTGGGTCTATGTCATAATTGGGACAACTCGGTGCACAGTTAGCAAGATGGGCGTGGCATTAAGATTTTTGATTAAATCGTAAATTGATTAATGGAATATTTATTTAAACACCTAAGGCAACAAAATAACGTTTTCTAATTTTTAAATTTGTCCCCCAATTTTAATTGAATATGTTTTAAATATGAAAATTCAATGATTTTTTTTTAATTTCTCTGGTTTGTGGAGCGGGGTTGCCATAAATTTCAACTAAATTAAATAAATTTTTAACATAAGCTTTTTGAAGTTAATAAGCAGAAAATAACGTTTTCCGATTTTTAAAATTCTTCTTATATTTACGACAATTTGACGCAATAGATTGCTTTACCAGCATTGTACCCCATTAAGACAGCAACCTATTGCATCAAATTTTCATAAAAATAAGTAGAATTTTTTTCAGAGCATATTTTCTGATATTTAAACTGGTGCCACATGAAACAGGAGATCAGTCGGTCCATTTATATACATGTCAGTGGATAGCTCATAAACATCTTCTCGTTGCATGTCTATATGTATCTATATTATAGCATAATGAATAGCGTTCGATAAGTTCAAGGCTAAATAATAGTGGCCCTATAATAGAACCTTAAAGAATTCCACATTTATTAATTTATTACATTAGACTAGCTATTTTTAATTTTCACTTGCTATGTATGTTTGCGTAGATTAAAAGTTGCTAATAACTGAAAGTGCGGGTGTTGTGCCGTTAAAATTAGAAGTTAATTTATGTAATATACTGTGATTGACATTGTCAAAACCTTTTGAAAGGTCCAATAGTACTATGATTCCCATGTTATCCATATAGAGCGCTTCACAAATATTGGTGGTAGGTAACTCTCAGCAAAACTATTTCACATTTGTGTTTGCGACGAAAGTCAGATTGACAAGCAGATAGTAATAAATGTTGCTCAAGATAATAACTCAGATAGGAGCTTCAACAGGACCTTCGCTAAAATCTATAGTACCTTTGACCATATTTATTGAATAGTATAAAATTTCTATTAAAATTGAAAAATAAAATTCACTGATTCACTACTAACCGCGGCACTGTGAAAATCACGTGTGTATTATGCTTACTGTAGGCTCAACTATAATTTACGTATACGTAAGTAATGTTAGTTACGTAAAGCGAACACGCACTTTAAATTTAACAAACGCTCACAAATTAACTGTAACGTCGGAGGGGAATTTTCGTTAAATTTAAATGCCAAATTGCAGTCAGTAAAGTGCGATAACAATCGCTCATTCCGTAAGAGTGCGATGTGTCAAATACTTAAATTAATACTAAATAATTAAAAGTTCAATGTAAAAATTAAAATGGAATAAAAATGGTACTACGAATTAATAGAAAGCATAAATCTTCAATTAAATATACTTCCATTTGTTAATTTTTTTCACTTTTTTTTTGTACCCTTTTTTAAATTTGAAAACATTAAATATCAAGGTAATAACCCTTACGGAATGTGATCTATTTAGGCTAAAAACATCAGTTTTTCGTAAGTAAACCTCAGTCTCGTTCAAAATCGTTAAGTTCTTTACTTTAATTGTAGTTGAGCCTTGTCTTTTGATTACATACATTTCTTTGACTACAGCGACGCCTTAGTCAGAAATTTACCCAGTGAGTAATGGAATCATACTATCATTCAAACCGGATGCCCTTGTTTGGAAAATATGATGCACATGTCTATATAGAACACTTTATAGGACATTCGTACAGGCATATCCTAGGGAGGAAGCAGTTCAAGCTTTTTTGTATCCTTCCCCTAGCTTCCTTGAACAGAACGAGGATAGATGCCTCTCATTGGACACTTTATGGGACATTTGTATAAGCATGTCCTTGGGAGAAAGCAATTCAAGCTTTTCTTGTGATTCCTTCTAGTTTCCTTAGAAAGAAATTGGAAGGAAAATTGATTAGATACCCACGCATATTAAAAAGAAGTTCCATTTTTTCATACGAGTATATGAATTCTAAAACACGTGCGCTTGGCTTCACAAACAGAATAAAAACATACGTTGCACCTTTTAAGTCCAACAAGATTCTTCCGGGGTCAATCTGGAATGGATCAAAATTTGTGCAGATTTTTCATCTTTCTGCATCTTCTTTTACTATGCTTCCACAAGCCTTCGCATGAAAGTCCTAACCAGATTTCCCGCTGGATCTATACAAAATTTTGACTTCAATAAACATATTATGATTGTCGCAGACAAATGTGCTATCCGTAAACCAAATGTACATTCATACTTCGTTGGCTGTCACGTCTGACCACCTAGTGAGCCATAACTTACTAGGAAACATATATTTTATACTTTTCACTTTCAGTTTTTATACACCACACAATTTTTCTGATAACTTTAATTAGAAACAAATAAAAAATCAAAGCAAAAATCTTATCCAAATCCAAATGTTCTCAAATATTCAAAATTTCAAAATGTTCCTTAATATCTGCTCTCCAGGTATAGGCATTTCCCATTCTTAGATAAACATCACAAAATCGCATGCTCCGTAAGTTTTACTTCTTTTCAATTTTTTAGACACATATGAAAGCGACATTAGTCCCCCAACCCATTTTGGGACATTATCGTGATCAGTGACTGTAACAATGGGTCGTAAATAAAATAGACCGAATTAAAAGAAGAAAAGAAACAATCGAGCAACAAAAAGTAAGTGACAATAATAAAGAAAGCCGTTTTACGCGTAGCCGAATCTCTCGCTCTCTGATATACCTGTTTTGGATATTCCAAAGATTGTTCTGCAGTTGCAGCACTGATATCCACAAAAATTTGTATAATAATCCAAAAAGTGCATAAACTATTCACAAATCGCGGGCAGTAATAATTCATTTCGTAAAATGTGGTACGAATAATTTGTTAACCTGAACTGAGTAGAAACACGGACGATATCAAACTGACTTCGCGAGTCTTCTTCTAAGGAGTATCTTCATGTTGTACTCCGCTATGAATGACTGCTCATCTGCTTGCTTACCGGAACGACGTAAGACAGTTTTACTCATGTAATATGGGAACGCACCTAGGTATATATTATACAAAACAAAAACCCAACTTTGAATATCAAATAAATCCATCTTGATTGTGCGTTTTATGTTTTAAATCATGCATTCTTCAGCATTAATATGATCTTAGCCCTTGAGTTTTTTCTAAGTAACTAACTAGTTCCGGTCGATTATGACTAACTACTGACAGCAATCTTAGAACCTTATTGGACAGGCCAAGGCGACAATGTTTGATGTACATTACATAAATCTACAGTTATCAAGATATTTACTACGCAGAGTTGAGGCTAACTTTTAGGGAGCTGCCATCCTTATAACTATGCAATGAGATTGCATTGCAAGACTACTACCGCAGAATGGGGTGACTTAAGTACTTATCGGGTGTAATGATCACAGCAGGGTAAATGATGTGTTTGTATAATTTATTTAGTATTTTGGATTTGTTTTGTTATTTTCACTTCCTTCAGAGGCTTAGGGGGGATAGGTGTCTCAAGTCCAAAACAGGTTGAAAAATAGAGCTCTAAAGGCGGACCTGGCATTGAAATTAAGGGGGGTCAACTTACTGGAATTAAATTTAGTAAAAAACAAGTAAAAAAGCTAGAATTAGTCAACGACCAATTCTTATGATACCCTAAGATGAATGCCCGTATGAAATTTCGTATGATCACCGATCTATGCAAGTTTGATTTTTGAAGTGGTTTTTCGCTATATTTCTAGAACGGTTCGTCGGACAGAAAAAATTATTATCAGCAATTTTATAGGATTTCGTATTCTGAAGAAGTTTTTAGTACAATAATAATGTCTAGGACTGATCGTTCTCACAGTATATGTAAAAAACCTAAATTTTCATATGGCAACCCCACGAAGGAATTGCCCGATTCATCTTATTTTCGAGCTTAATTTTACTTTTTTTTTAAGTCTGTGTACAAAATTTCAGCGCTCTAAGTATACGCGTTCTCTCTCGAGTTATCGTGCGCACGGACGTACGGACAGACGGCGGACATGCAAAAATCAAAATAATTTTTAATATTATGCGTGGTGTCCAATCCATTTTGCTCTACGATCATTATTTCGAGGTATTACAAACGGAATGACAAATTTAGTATACCCTATAGATTTCATCTAGGGTATAAAAACATCAAATGGGGCACCACTTATCCAGTGCCGTAAGTCGCTTAGTTTAGCCACCGCAGGACTGTAGTGAGGTACTAGGAAGGTTTCCGCGGTGTGGATGATGTGTCATTTTTTAACATAATTTTTTTACAAAAAGTCATTTTTTAAAACAATAGTAATTTAATGTGCCACCTGCAGGGGTCATTCCAACCAAACTTCTCAGTTTTACACACTGGCATATATAATATGGACTGCTCGATATGCTCTTTCATGTGAGTACATTTTTTGTGTCAAAAATAGTTCTTACGTCGGTGTCAACATTGAATAAACCATTGGCGGGAAGTTGAAAAGTGATTTTAATAAAACCTTTCGAATTTCTTTTGAGTATCTATGAATATATTGCCTTTGGTAAAACACTTTTTATCACTAATTAACCGAAATAATTAATTTAAAAACATTCAATTCGACGAACCCACTTATTTGCTGTTTACAGTTCTCTCTCAGTTGGTACTTGGTGCTTAGACCGAAAGAGAACGCTATATAGAAGTGAGCCCACTCTCTACAGTGTATTTTTATGGACGTAGTCAGTCCATATTATATATGTTTGTCAGTAGTTTTACATAAGAACGCTGGAAATATTTTAGAGCGGGTAGGAATTAGGACTAATTTAGGATTCTGTTGTGGTAGTTAGTGACGGAGTCTGTTTCGTGGCTTGGGAAGTATTTCTCGAGGGTTTTGGATCACCCAAAGCTGGGGTTCCAAACTTAAATTCTGAGAAAGACCTATACACATGCATCACATGCATACAATAATATTCATTGAAATAAATATTTTTAAGTTTTGGAATAAAAATATTTTGTATAATTTGTTGAACTAGAATTATATAAATAACAAAAATACAAAATAAAAAATAAAAATAATTTTTTCAAATAACTCAAATAAATAGTTGTTATTTTAATATTTTAGGAGGAGGCGGCATGACCCCCAGAACCCCCTGGATGCCACTGCTCTAAAGTCGCGTTCTAAGCCCTTCTGATAACTTAAAATTTGTTTTTTGAAGATATTGAAATTCAAGTTTTATTTGTTAAAATCTCGACATGGACCATAAAGTGGGTGTCACAGCAGGAGCGGTGCGGCGCTTCGTGGTTGCCTCGTCCCGATTGCTTTTGCAAAATTAAATCTATAGGCCACACCAGGAACGGCCGCTTCCGCTGGCAGCTAGATTTTCTATTAATTCGCAATAAATCCGTGCAACTCGTCAAATTTGACTTTTTGAATTAAATATTCGTAGAATCGATCTTGATCACTTCTCTCTACTTTTCTTTAACCAGAGCTACTTATATAACAGAACTTCTTCATATACCCTCTTTAGACGGGTCAGTATGCTGCCTCTGCCTCACGAAGTCTGTAGGTAGGGTGATGCTTCATTCCTGCCCCACACCATTATCTTACCAACAAATTTTCGTCTGACAGAGGCAGCATACTCACCCGTCTAAACTGGGTCATAGAAACTAGAATACATTTGGAAAATATCCGCCGGCTCCGATGTGAACACTCTATGTTTCAGATAAACACCGCACCGCACCGCGCTCGATGTGACCACGGCTTAAAGCCACTGTTTTCTTTATCTTTAATAGATTAATCATAATTTTATAAACAATGAAACACATTTATTTATTTATTTACAATCCACGCAATTTGTGCCGTTTTTACAAAATGTTAAAAAGAAACCTAGGGCCCCGATGCACACACATCAGTGTTTTGGACGTGAGGTGAAGCTACGGTCATATAGCGGAACGCGAAAAATCAGTACACACAAATACATCCAAGTACATTTAAAATTATTCCATTTCTATTCTATATACATATTCCTTGTGTCAGTCGTACTCAGAGACTTGACTTACTGCATCGATGCGGTGCCGTAGGAATCTACGGAAGAAAGTGGACGCAATATAGACGTCAATGCACACAATATGGACTTGGGGTGTCGCAACGTTGCCGGAGGTATTCATTATTCTATATCAAATAGGCGACATGTGGTGACATGACCATCACCAATTTTTTTGAAATTTTACAAACTTGGAGGATTTGTGAAAACAGAATTACAAAACTGCTGTCCTGGTCTTCTTCAAAAATTCATATATATTTTGTTATTCTCGCTAAAACAGTGAAGTATGGCTCATTCTAAAGTTAGGATTTCAAGCTATCTAAGAATAATGCCATCTCAAAAATATATGCGAAAGGGGATATCAAGGATAAAGATTATATCTGCTATCCTTGAATATAGTGTAAGACTTACTTTATAATTAAAAGATCATTTCTTTTATATTTTCTACCTTATATTATCCACTAAAACATATCAAAATTTCAAGTTGAGATCTTAATGGGATCAGAGAGTCAAAAAGCATGAAAGCCTCACCAATCATGCATTTGCTCGTAATAAATTCTTAATTTACATTGTTTTTATTGCACTGTCACTACAACTATTCCTTCAACCCTTGCATCTAATCTTTTTCCGCAGTATGAAGGCTAACTTGCTGCTTATCCTTGAGAAATTAAAGAATACACCTTATATGTTTGCCACAACACAGAGAAATAAGTAGGTACTCAAACATTTATGGGTGACCAAGAGGAAAAGAAAATTCTGAAATCCTCCAGGAATAACCATTACTATTAACGGCGTTCCATTCCAAGGGCCTTCCACTAGTTCAGCAAGCAATCCAAGGGAGCCATTTAAGAGCAGGAAAAATAAACATCTGCTTCCCAGGAAAAAATGGAAAGAAGAAAGGAGATTTTGGTGCTAAAGAGTCAAATCCACCGCGATCATTCGATAGAACGGAATTTCTATATTCAGAAAAATACAAAATCCTGAAAACGATTTTTTTTTCAGTATCCTGAAAAATGTAAATTCCGTCAATTGCAGATTTTCTTAACACATTAACGATTGCTAACTGGGTTAATTGGAATGTGGGTATAATTACAAAAATATCTAAAGAATTTAATGACCGAAATAATTACTAAGCTTTTTAATGGTATCTTTGTCAGAGAAATTTTGTTCTAGATGAGTCCTGAAGCGCCTCCATTTTACATGATATATATATGTATACATACATATAAACCGTTTCGAGCTAGTTCAGCGAAAGTTCATTCGATTTGTTCTCAAACAACTTTCTTATTCAGTCTCAGTCTCATCTCTTAGAAATTTCCAGAAACGACCCACCAACTTCAAAGTTATTTCTACTTTTTGTTACTTGCAAGGCGCGGTAAATTAAATTGAAATTTTTCGCTTTTTGTATGAAGTAAAGAGCAGATTAATCAAGGTTGATTTATTATTTCATATAAGTAGGTTTTAGGTAAAAGTTATAGAAATCAGCAATTTCATAAATTTAATGTTAATAAATTAGAAAAACTTTGGCCATCGATTTGTTATTAAAACAAGTAAAAAAGCTAGAATTGGTAGATGAACTCCCGTGTGTAATTTCGTGTGGTCACCCATCTGTGCAGGCTTAATTATTGAAGTGTTTTTTCGCTTATATTTCTAAAACGGTTCGTTGGACATTAAAAAACATATTTCATAGGATTTCATATTCTGAAGAACTCTTGAGTACAATAGAAACGTCTAGGACTGATCGTTTTCACAGTATACGTAAAAATCTTAAATGTTTATATGGCAACACCAAGAGGAATATGCCCGACTTAGCCCATTTTTTTTTAGGCCATTACCTTTAACTCGTACACGAATTTGTCTGTCTGTATATTTCGAAAATAGGACACTCTCGTAGACCCACTTTTCGTCATCGCAGCGAGCTGAAATTTGGCACACCGGTTCATGTCGCGTGACAATTGAATATGTCAAAATTTGAACCGGAAATTTCAATGGAAAACCCGGAAAATCGGGAAAAATCATTTGAAAATTTGGTACAAATTTGATTAGTGATAAATCCGTCTCAGGAAAAATGTAGAGTTTTCCGATTTTTCCGAAAAAAATTTCCGGAATTTTCCGACTTTTCCGGAAAATTTTCCCGTAAAAATTTTTTCTAAATTATGCAGGATCAAGTTCCCTATCAATTGGCATCATTACTTTCTCTCCGACAATGGTGAAAACTTGCAGAAAAAATCGAGGAAAATTCATGTAAAACGCTTTTCCGGAGTTTTTCAGACCAAGGAAACGTTTGAGCGTTTTGCAACCTAAGACAAAGTTGTAGAGCGAAATGGGTTGCATAAAATTGCTTTTGTGGAAAACTCAGTGGACAAATTTTCATCGATATGATAAGTGATAAATCTGTTTCAGGAAAAATGCAGAATTTTCCAATTTTTCTGGAAAATTTTCCGAAAATTTCCGGAATTTTCCGACTTTTCCGGAAAATTTTCCGACAAAAAAGTTTTATAAGCTATGCGGAATCATTTTTTTTCCGTCCTACTGGCATCAATACTTTCTCTTCAACAATCATGAAAACTTGCATGAAAAATCGAGGAAAATTCATGTAAATTTTTAAAAAAATTTCATAGTAATAGGAAAAGTCTGTGGAAAGCATGGAAAGCAGCACGTTATAACAATATAGTTAACGTAAAAAAGGCAGAAAATAAAATAATTATAAAAAGGAGTTTTCAAACAAAACTGAGGCCAAGCCGCATGAAAAAGTAGAAAATAAACTTTTCTTCACACCCAGAGGTGGACTCAGATTTTATTCGCTGACAATCACCGATATATTTCAGTATGATCAATCAGAGGTAATAAGTGATTTGATTCATGAAGAGAAAGAATTCTCAAGAGAAATGTCCCAATTAAAAAATCTGAGTCCGCCTCTGTGTGTGAAGAAAAGTTTATTTTCTACTTTTTCATGCGGCTTAGCCTCAGTTTTGTTTGAAAACTCGCTTTTTACTTATTTCATGAAATTATATTTACCATTTTTAAAACCTCGTGAACAAAATTTCGGCACTCTTTGCTAACGCGTTCGCAGTCAGTGTCCAAATATACAGTGAAAGACGAAACTTTTATATGGCAACCCCACGAAGGAGTTTCCTGATTTGCCCCATTTTCGAACTTAATTTTATTTTTTTTTTGTGTGCAAAATTGCAGCTCTCTAAGTGCGCGTCTTCTCGAGCTTTCGTGCCCACAAACGGGCAGACGGACATGCAAAAATCAAAATATCTTTTGATATTACGTGTGGGTGTTCGTCCATTTTGCTCTAGCTCTAACAAATGGAATGACAAACTTAGTATAATGATTTCATCTAGGGTATAAAAAAATTACAAATTCAAAACTGCATAAAAGGTTCGCGCCATTTTACTTCTACGACCACAAGATTGCTGGGTTTAATATTTAAAATACGATTAAAAAAAACTGACACATG
Source organism: Dioctria linearis (assembly GCA_963930735.1). Taxonomy (NCBI): domain Eukaryota; kingdom Metazoa; phylum Arthropoda; class Insecta; order Diptera; family Asilidae; genus Dioctria; species Dioctria linearis. The sequence goes on from OZ005740.1 coordinate 323,325,215, forward strand.
TAATTAAATCAAACCAATTAAGACAGAATACTTTAAAAAAAATTAAACTTCCGCAACAAATATGGAAGAAGAGGAATATGAAGAAAAAATTGTAAAAATCACCAACGAGTTTTGGCCAAGATGGACTGAGAAATCAATAAATGAAATTGAATGGGGATCACAGCAAGAAGTACAAAATTCTGACATTTCACTTTAACCGAATTATTCTGGTAGAAAATCTCTTCTATTTTTTTCTCTTCATCAGAAGACGAAAAAGAAATCACCAAAAAACAAACCCCAAAAATCTGAAATAGTTCTAGACACACAACCAAACAAATTTACAGACATTGGAGTTTGTATTCTGCCAAAGAAATACCAAGAATCAATCTACTATTGGAAACGTCCGAACGAGATATTCGAAAATAGTACATCAGAGGATTTGGTTTTGGACCATAAAATTGAGATCTTCACAAGCAATTTGGTGGATTTGCATGAAGTTAATTCTCATCTCAAATTTTCTAGTTATTATCTGAATATAATCGACGCTTTTGAAGCGCTCAATTTGTGTAAAACATGGGTGACAGAGGATTTTGGAGAGTTTGGCTTTAACAAGTGGAGCCCACTTAATCACATATACTCAGGCTCTAAGGTAATACTTGGAGTGCCACATGAAGTTAAAGTGAATGAAAATGGTTTGTAAATATACAGTTTTTCCGAAATGTTGAAAATTTTCGTAAATTATTTTTAGGCAAATACGCTATACGTCTTTTTCATTGCGGTGCTTGGAGGCAAATTATAGTTGATGACAGAATTCCTATTGACAAAAAGAATCAAATTCTAATTCCATGCATTCGCACTGAAACAAGTTTAGATTTATGGCCACTATTACTAAGTAAAGCCATTTTGAAATTAAACTTTTGCAGAATGGAAGACGAAGAATTTTATATAGGTAAGGTAATTAAAAGTTAGTATAGCAGTATAGGCGTCAGCATAGTTTATGATTCCAAGAGTACTCATAATTCCATGGGTGATTGAATTGAATCCATTAAGGCAACATTGAAAATATTAACTGGAAAGGAGCAGTTTTCACCGTTTAGTAGAGTATTCGAGTTGACAGAAGTCGCTTCAACCAAATATCCTCGGTTGACGTATTTGGGAGTTATCAATTCACCTTCTGGTAACAGCTTTATATGGTACGGTAATAGTAGTCTCAACAAAAGTTTAGAATGATTGGTGCGCTTGAAGATTATTTACAACTTCTCTGCAATTACAACAATCATTGAAAGAAAGTTGATCCCATGTCGATACCTCAGCTTTGAAAAGTTTGGTAGTTTTCAAGAGGTACTTTCAACAATGTCGGAAGGACTGGCATGGAAGAGGCGAGGAAATATCCTTGGAGGCTAAAAAAAACGATTATCAGGAAAACTTAAAGGCATGCTTCTTTAGACTTAAGTAAGGCCATTCAGGAAATTTAAAACTGCTCCAGTAGCTGCAAGAAACTTATAAAATAGTATACCTGCAAACTTCTAATGTCGACTTACTGCACAGGAGGCTGCAGACTTTTGAATGCCACCAAAGGCATTTCTGACCTAAACTTTAAAACTCGTGATTTAGAATAATTTCTTTCGAGTATCTTAAACCGGAAGCAAAAGTGCTAATTTCATATCTTCAAAACATCTATCGCGTCAGAATATATTTCTATATATAGTATATTTCTATAGCATAGAAAATGTTTATCCATATTTCCCATCATTCTGAAGCCCTTCGAGGTGTAATAAATAAATTCAAAAAATGTCCGTATCATAACCCTCGATACATTGTTTTAAAATGTTTTAAAACCATCTTTCTTAAACTATTTGTAGCACTATTTTACTATTATACTATTTACTATTTTAAGTTCGTGGATATTGGAAGGACTTTTGACAGCTCCACTGTATTCATGCGCATTTTTCTTCCTTAATATGTCTTTTGTGTGCGGTTACAAGGATGCAAGTTAAAGTCTTTATTCATGCGCTCTACAACCACAATTATCCTTAAGGTCCTGTATCTACGTGTCACGTGTGATTTAGCATAAATATGTTTTACTAAATTTTTTAGAAAAATATCAGGTGTCTGCAATGTATTCCTAGTGGAATAAAAAGGCCTACTATAGGCCTCTCTCTAGGCTCTAGTACTCATTTCATTCTTGAACGGGACAAGAGCCTACCACAAGTATTGGGATCTCAGTTCGATCGTTCGAATAACAACAGAGATCATGAGTTTTCAGACAGTTTTCCACCGGTGGATTTCCTCATTCAGGCGGAAAGCTAATGTGATATTTTGATTAGTAGGGGAGCTGAAGTTATATTGATAGATTATTGGGGTTTATTCTAGAGGACGACAACGATTCGAAACCAGCATCGATTCTCATTGAGCGTTTCTAACAAGCAAACTTGGTTTGAATACGGTGTCCTGTTGGATCTACAGATGACGATTTGTCGCTTAGTGAT